>JAZKJV010011807.1:1200000-1589241 GCA_037367405.1 Ottelia alismoides | reverse complement strand
TATACATCCGGGACACATAAAAAAATCCGTAAATTATTCCTCCCTGACCTGTATCTCATCCATTTTAGAAATGGACAAAATTCACCTTTATTTTTCATAAAATGCAACTATTTATTTAATTAAATAGTTTCATTTAATTTTTGGTTGAGATGAAAAGGTTAGCTTTTGGGCCCCTATTGTATTGTATACCTCTATATAGTAATAAATATATTCCTTTTATATTTTTAATGTTCTTATATTTTAAATATTTGTAAACATTATTGAAAAAATAATTAACACATAAACATAAAACAAAAGCATCAAAAATTCATTAAAAGAAATAAAATATTTATATATAGGTAAACTATACATATATAAAACACATACATATTTATTTAAGCAAGTAAATAAAATTAGAAAAATAACTTAAAAATATGTAAATATGTCATTAAATAAAATATGTCATTAAATAAGTTTTAAATATATAAAATCTATCCATATGATAACAAAATCAAAAATACAAAATAAAAAATACCACAAAACATAATAAATATACCTATCAGTACACTTGTAAAAACTAACACCTAATAAATAAAGTGATAAAATTAAATAAAAATCACCAAAAAATAGTACATAATGTAATAAACAATTTTTATGTCTTAATGTTTATCCAATTAACTCATTTCTATTTAAATTAATAATTTTTTTCTCCATGTTTTATCCTCTAGCGGAGGACGTGGACCTTTGGGAGCTTCCCGTTGGTTGACCTAGGGTCAACTCCCCCATGTGGTGCCTCTGACTTGTCAGGAACCTCGAGACCGACACTTATCCCATTTTTCAGATTTCACACCACTCTTTTATTACTGGTTCTTCCCACAATCTCTGCAATGATCCTCAATGATTCACGCCCAGCCTATATATCTCATGTACATGTTGTAGATACGCTCGGAGCCCAAGATTTTTGAGCCCTCTTCCTCTATAATTCTAATTCAAACCTCCTGCCAACTTTTGAATTTTGATCTGCTTTCTATGCTCTATAGCCCTAATGAACATAGTAGCTCGAGTCTCCTTCATGACAGGAATAGGAATCGCCATTTGGTGACATGGATAAAGGGTTCATCGGTGGTGATCCCCAAAGCTTGGAGCCTAACTCCAACAACAGCATCTCTAGGACTCTTTAAGCCATATCGAGGTTTAGGTTAGGTTTACTCTCGTATATTTTTATTCCATCACTTTAATTACGTATTTTATTTGATTATTCGTTATAGTTTTAGCTTAGATTCCCAATGTTATAGTAAGCCGAAGCTTTAGAGCTCCGACCATCATCTCACATGTCTTAGCTTTATGCCAACCCCTACCACCTCCATTAGCTTTCCCATACACTTCTCCACCTTTCAGCCCATTCATTTCAACCTAATCGCTTCTCGATCAGGAGATTAAGGTCCTACTCTCCTGCCTTGTCGGATATCTCCTCCCCTTTTCATCCCTTGCCAAATCCACCTAATAAAAAGCTAAAAACTTTCACCCTCTTCTTTCTTCTAGTGCTGGTGTCAACGTGAAAAGCCTCATCTAGAGGCATTTTGACTCAACACAAGAAGCTTCTAGAGCCCCGTTCTTCTTTGACCTCCTGGCCCCCATCGGTAGGGCCTGGATGCTTTTAGCACCTCCACTAAATGTAGATTGCTTCCACAAATAAATTGGTCTTCTTTGGAGCTCAATAGGTCACCGGAGCAACAAGATCCAACCGGAGGAAGTTCGCCCAGACAAATCTTCTTCTCCATTTTTCCAATGTGCTTCTCTATCATCCGACCGTGAGGAACATCTAGGTTACACAATAGTTGTTCCATCGAGAGCTGCCTACACCATACGATCTGGCTTAGATTTGATCTCTCCGCTTCGTCTGTGAAGGGGTGTCGGCCTTCATCAAGGCTACACATGGATGATTGGAAGCATTTGAATTGTTTTTGCGATTAAATTAGTTAATCCCAGCCGTCTGTGAGTGTACCTTTGGGGATAATTTTCCATTTCTACCCCATGAATTTTGTATTCAGTAATTAGTACCTAAAGCTTTTAATTACATTGTTTTGATTCCATGCAATTTGTAGAGTAACCCCTTAAACTTACTTTATTCACATCTAGGTCCTGTACCAAGTCACCTCTCATGTATGTGCGTGGGAGGAACCTCGTTATTTTGCAAAAAGATCTCCTAGCTTCCTATATTTAGTTTTAGTATACTAAATTTCAATATCAATGTTAAACTTTTGGGATATTTTTGCATAAAACACATTGTACTTTATTTTTATTACAAATATACCGTTGCAAGTATAGGTTATTTATTTCATTGCATTTCTAATTTTAAGAAATAGCTCCTCAACCTCTTTTATTTGGACAAATTGTGGGATATGCTTTGCTGATGCCTCCCCCTTTTTTATTTGTCATTTTATTGCATTTCCTAATTATTAATAATAGACTAGAAGATATTTATTCCGTATTTAGATATAGAAATACAAAAAAACTATAAAACTAACATTAAAAAATTCAAAAAAATATATGTTACTATATATTATAAATCCTTACTAAAAATCATAAAAAATTAAAAGAAAAACATTAAAATTTAGAGAACATGATCCCTTCGTATAAATAACAATATAAATAACAAAAACAACAAAGTCTTTCCCACAATTAAGTAGGGTTGGCTACATGGATTCTTCGCCTCCATTCAGATCTATCTTGGGTCAATCTCCGTATTATATCCAAAAAACAAAGATCCCTTCGTATAGTCTCATTCCAACTCTTCTTTTGTCGTCCTCGCCCTCTCTTAGCCGGCACAACATCCCAACATTCGCATCTCCTAACTAGTGTATCCGCTGATCTGCTATAAACATTATAAAATCAGAAAACTTTATATAAAAATAAAAATATTTTCTTATGTTTCTTTTTTTACATATATTATAGAATACATATTTAAAATAGTTTTGGGAAATTATATTATCTATTTTTAAAACCCAAAACAATTCAACTTATATAATCTTATTTCACGTTTTGTATATTTAATATTTAAATATATTAAAATACCTGAAAATTGGTAAAATTCTAAGAAAAAGCACAAAATAAAATAAAAATATAAAAATACAAAAACACTGTATTTTACAAATTTTGAGTGTATATATATCTATCTATATTTAAAAATATAAAATCTATATGTACTTTATATACTAACGTTATCTTATATACTTATTATTATTATTTATAAACAGCTATAGTTATATTTTAAACCTTAAAAATAATAGAAAGGACTTTTCTTATTTGTATTTTATATATTTATTTATACACTATACTATTCGTTTTATTACTATTATTATATCAATATATATATCTACATAATATATATTTAAAAAAATAAAAGAAAATAAAAAATTTACAAACTTAAAACAAAAATTTAAAAATTATAAAATTTTAAAAAAATAAAAAAAACGTTAAAAATCCATAAAAATAAAAGCAAAAACCCACAAAAACAATAAAAAACCAAACGACATAAGAGAAAACTTGAAATTTCTATTAATTAGCACTATTTAATACATAATTCCCAATGTATATACCTTTGCTCCATGTGTTCGATACTCTACATACTTGTACATGCATACACATTTTGTAAAGTTAAAATATAATAAAATTTAACCTATCACACGTTGATTGCTTGATTGATTCGTTGGTTAATTGTTGAATTAATTTGGGTTTTGACTGGTCTCCTTAACGACTGAGTATTTGGCTTGTCAAATTCTTTAGAGACCTCAAAATATGTGCTTTTCAATGGGAAATCTTGCTAAAATCTTTGATAAATTTTCAGTAAAAACTGACATGCCCCATAAATGACATGACTTGCTTTAATGTAGTAGGTGGTTCATGTTTCGAGATTACTTCGACTTTCACTAGATCAATCTTCATGCCTCATTTGGAGATGATGTGTCCAAACACAATTCCATTAGTAACCATGAAGAGACTCTTCTCCCATGAGAGCACAAATTCATTTCACAACAACGCTGAAGTACTCGATCTAAATAGGTTAAACATGTCTTGAAGATGTCTCCATAGTATGAGAAATTTTCCACAAACACCTCAAGGAATCTTCCCACCATGTTAGTAAAAACATCCAGCATACATATCTGAAATGTAGAAAGGCATTACATAATTCGAACGACGCCCGTCTAAAAGTATATGTCCTGAATGGATAGGTAAAGGTAGTCTTCTCTTGGTCCTCAAGGGCTATTGCAACCTGATTGTATCCAGGAGTACCCATCAAATCAATAGAAGTATTCCTCTCTAGCAAGTCTTTCAAAAATTTGATTAATAAAAGGCAAAGAGAAATAATATTTCTTGGCAACTATGTTCATGAATCTGTAATTAATACAAATGCAACAAGATGTAGGTACTCTGGTCAGAATCTCCTCTCATTTGTCATTCATTACAATATTGATTCCAGATTTCTTAAGGACCATATGTAATAGACTTATCCATTTTGAGTTCAAGATGGAGTAGATAAATCGTACATCACACCACTTCATGATTTCTTTCATCAAGACCTCCTAGAGGTTAGGAATCAGACCATGTTGAAATCCATAGTAAGGAATGCTAGCTTCTTCCAGTTTGATGTGGTTTGAGAATAATGAAGGGTTTATGCCATGGAGATCCGTAGTTCTCAAGCCTATTTGCTTGTGGTTTCTTTGCAGAACCACGAGCAAGTGAGATTCCTGCTCCTTGGTTAGCTAAAAACTGATGATTAATAGGAACATATTCTGCTCACCCACAAGGAATACATACCTCAACATGAGGGCAATTGATTCAGTTCTGGAGGGGTCTGAATCGGCCCATTGGTGACTTCAACAACTGTGATTGGTGTCATCTTTGTCGGCTGTATGCTTCCAACCTTTGTTTTCTAAGGCTCTGAATGCAAGATATCGGAAAGATCTGTAAGGAATACGTATTGCTCTAATGGGGATGAATTTATCTCTAACAGCTCAGTTATATCCTCAATAAACCTCCCATCGTTAGGGACTGAGGGAAATTTGATTGTGCTTTCCAGGCACTCCTCCTTGGAGAGGAATTACTAGGTTTCAACATCATCCGAGAACAATGTTGTGTCTCTAATCTTTACTAAAAAATTACAGTATTCTATCTCCTTTTGAATGTGATGACTCTCATCTGATATGTACTCTACGAGCTTCGATACTTGGATACTCTCAATCAAGACCTTATTCATGCTCGAGTGAAAGGTAATCTTTCCATTGTCATATTAGTTGACTGCTTTGGTTGTTCGAATGAATATCTGTCCCAATTTGATAGGAGTATAGAGTAAGGGTACCAATGTGTCCATATCTAGAAAATTGAAGTCCATATTGAATTGCATCCCTTAAATCATGATGATGACATCCTCCAAAATGCCCCTTGGTTGCCTCACTGATGTGTCTGTGAATTGCAGTATCATTATTATTGACTTTAGTAGTCATAACCCACATTCTTTGAGCAGTGACGTATGCATCAGATTGATGGATGATCAACAATCAAGGAGTGTCCGTTCAAACTCATAGTTGAACATCTCGCATATGATGAGAGGAACATCCATGTCCTTCTTCTTGCTTGGGAGGTTGATGATAGCATTGACAATAGTCATGGTCAGAGTGTGCTTGGTTGTTTTCTCGTGTCCTCTTTTTTGACACTTAGTTGTACATGCTTCTTTTATCCTTTCTTCATCACATGCATGTACTTCATGGGTTTTATCAAAGGAATTTGTAGCATACTAGTCTGTAAGATCTCCATTATGCTAGGATTAGACTAGGTCATTTTTAAATTTTTTTACTATTTTTGATTTCATAGCATCAATAAATGGGATGCATACAACATTAAAAACAACATTTTCATTACTAAACGTTTCATCTATTACAATTGGATGATTATAATAGTACAATCATCCAATACAAGTGGAAAAGTAAAAAAAGGAAATTCAGTTGTGTTGGCTCGCACGAGATCAACTGTTGGTGCTGGCGTCCCCTTGGTTGCATCGGCTCGGCCTTGGTTGGTATTGCTGATTTTTTTATTTTCTTATTTTTTTATAGTAGTGATGCTCCTCCTTCCTCATCGGTTCCAAATCTCTACGCAGGATCATATGATGGTAAAGAAGATTCCCCATAGAAGTTTTGACGTTCCCCTTATGTACAACAGTCAGCTATAGTGTCCTACCACTCCTGATATTCACAACATAAGATAACATAAAAGAATTATACCTGACTCGAGAGGTGGTGGGGCACTACAGTCTACTTGCTCCTTTCAACAGAAGTTGTTGGGTTTTACCTCAACCTGCACGATGTTACTATTTTTGCAGATGTAAGGTCATCTAGCTTCTGGCTCATTCATGTTCTTGTTCAGTTGTGCCAAGAAATCCATAGCTTCGTCCTTCGAAGATTCAACATTCTATGGGTGCTGAGGCTGCTAATACCGTTGATGCTTCTAATAATCCTGATAATGATGAGGTAGGTACTGCTTATATTGAAATCGAGTAGGAGGGAATTGGATCTTATATGGAACAGCCGACTGCTATTAATGATATGGTTATTGGTATGCTAGTTGTTGGTGTTGATACTACGGTGTCCATGTGTACCCTTGGTGCAGAGACTGGTGAGATTGGGGTTGCTGGAAATTCCGTCCACCCTGTTGTGGGTTGAAATACCGGACACCTATACTCTGACCATGAGGTTGTCCTATAAGACATGTAAGTTCGTGTTCATTTCCGCATGTGATATTCACTTCTTGAATTTGTGAAGGTGTTGGATAGAATGGTTCGACATAAGCCTGTGGCTCTGGATGGTACACATCGTCTATTGATGTGGCGATGATCCATGGTCGGGTGTCTACATGTAATACACATGCTAAACTAATTATGGTGCATCTTGAGCTAGGGTTGCTTCTTTGATTCTGCAGAAATCTCAGTCAGTTCCTTCACTGCTAGCATGCATGGATAGCGCTCACCAGAAGCTCAAGTGGCTCTGAAATTTTGTTGAGCTTGTTCAACAACGTAGTTCTTTGTTCAATCACATGCAATTTCTCGATGTGTTGTGACCACTTATAAATAATATCAACCTTAAAGAGATGGTTCCAGATGATGCTCAGATTCGAACTCATGTCTCTCTCTTCATCATGATATGATGCTGCATTCTCAGGCTTGTGAGGGACCCACGGGAGTTTCTGAAACACTCTATACAAAGATAGAGTGATCGAGCCTTCAACCATATAATCAAAGTTGTACCATATTATGTCTTCATCTTAATTAAAGTGTGATCCACAACATCGACATCCATGAGCCATTGGCTTTCTTGGTACAAGCCGCCCTCGAAGAAATTCTGGACTAAGCTGGTCTTCGACAAATCATGATGGGGGCACTTCTCCATCAGATTTTTGAATCTTTCCCATGACTTGTGAAACAATTTTTGGGACATATGTGAGAAGTTAAATATCAATGCTCGCATCCGGTTCAGGTGAGCCAAGGGATAGTAGTTGTTAAGGACGGCTGATTTGAGCTACTCGTAGGTCGTCACCACCCTTCTCAAGTGATTGATGTATTATAGTGCCTTCTCTTGAAGGCTAAATGGGAAGGCGGTCATCTTCACTACCTCCAACGAGATGTTGGGGTAGTGCCTGGTACTGCAAATCATGTGGAACTACTGCAGGTGTATGTAGGGCTCCTCATTGGTGTTTCCATGTAAGATCAACTTGAGGGAAAGCAATGATGGTTTCAACTCAAAGTGTTTGTGGATCCTAGGTACATTATTCTACGTAGTGACCTGGTAGCACCAAGGTTGTAAGTCTCCTTCAGAGTTGGTTTTGGTTGTCCTCCTCCCTCGTTTCCTCCTCCATAGTTTCCTCCTCATTCCCACCATGGTGTTCGTCATCCTCTCCTCCTTGGCTTTCTCTATCCCTCCTCATCACCATGAGCATTTCCATGAAAGCTACTTGATAAATCTCCATTTCATCACCTTTATTCTTTCATTTTGGCCTCCCCTCGTTAAATGCATGTATATATCATTAAAATACATGAAATAACACTCATTAATTGATCTAAAAATATTGTATATATACATGTATTTAATTATAACATAAAATAATAAAGGAAAATAAAAGAAAAAAATGAAGTATTGAAAAATATAAATGACCCTAAACCCCGAGACCATTCTAATATTGACGTTGTCGACAATGAATAAAGTAGGGGGACATAGGGTGACCAATTGTACCGAGAACACACATAAATCCTAATTTAAATCATTAATAAATAGCTAATTTTTGCATTTTTTATTATTCATTGCACATACCTAAAATAATATAATATTCTACGTGAAACTTGCACATAAAAATACATAGAAAAATACAAAATTAATTGCACATAAAAAGCAATACACATTGTATCTTGGATACATAGCTAAAAAGCCGCAAACTAAACTTCACAGACCTATAACTTATCTGTACAAACTCAAAATTCACCAAACTCACCTTCGTTGTTCATAAAATTAACTTAGCTATCTAATGAAGGTAGTTTCATTAAAAATTGAGTTAAGATGCAAAAGTCAGCTTTCTTGTTCACCAAACTCACCTTCGTTGTTCCACATACCTGCATATTTTATTCATTATTTATTCTTTATATTTTTATCTTTTTTATATTATAAATACTTGTAAATAGTATTTCAATATATTATAAACATATACAAAAATAAAAACGTAAAAAATGCATTAAAATAAATTATGTATTACAATATATAGGCATACCAAACCTATATTGTACATACAAATATTTATTTAAGTATACAAATAAAATCAAAAAAATTAAATAAAAATATGGAAATATGTATTTAAATATATTATAAATCTATAAAATGTATAAATAAAATAATAAAATTAAAAATATAAAATAAAAATAAAATATATAAACATGTATTTATACACATATGTATACTTGTATATATTAGCACCTAATAAATATAGACATAAAAAATTAAATATATATAAAATACGAAATATTTATTTTTATGTTTTTTGCTTTTAATTAATAAAATCATTTATTATTTTCAACCTACTTAATAAGGGATTTAATCCCTGCATTTTTTTGTTGGTCCACGTAGACCAACCATAAGCAATGGACTGTTAACCATTTGGTCAATTGTCCTTCTCCTAGTTCTGACTTCTGTCGGAGTTCACAAGAGCACCCTCTTCTCCCTATTTTCACGTATACTTTACACTTCCCTTCTCATTCGAGCTTTGCCCTCTTGCTAGACCCCATCACCCTAACCCACACTAGAGCTCTAGCATTCAACAACCACACATCCTCTTCATGCAAACGACCGCCCCTTTTGCCAAAAACTCTATCTATAAATAAAACACTTATCCCCCTTTTTTCATTTTGATCCTTATTCCAAATTCATAACCCCAAGGGGTCCCTTGTGTTAAAGCCCTGGTGACGACAGAGCTCCCAGCCCCGTCGACGTGGAGAAGAAGAGGTCGAGGTGGTTCACTACCTCCAAGTTTCTCAACTTCAGCTTGGTCTTCTGCTCCAGGTAATCTCCTATCGATATGTCCCTTTTATTCCATTTTTAGATAGACTTTAGTTCCATATTTTCAATTATGCATTTATTTCATGCATTTGATTCATGTTGTAGCTTAAATTTGTAGATTAATGTAAGTCGTCCTCTAGAGCTCCGGCCATTGTTTCATTATCTTAGAACAAGTTTTGACCCACAATTTCACCTCCAACTTCTTGCCCTCCGTTCCTCCATTAAATCAATCAGTATTCACACTAATTCTGAATGAGTTAGGCTCAATCGAGGTTCATCTCCATCATACTTCGGAACTTCATCTACTCATCCTCTTCCCCTTAATTGAGAGCTTCTCTTTTAGGTCAAGGGTGTATGCCTCGCTCCCCTTATCATTTTGCAATAGTTTTGAGGCCAAGCAGAGCAACCAGGGGAGGTATAAACTTGGAACATCAGCTCTTAGTGGCTTTGTACAAAGAAGAAATATAGGTTCCCATCACCCCATCACTGGGACCTGTACCTTATCGACATTACCAGTAGATGCGTAGGTTTCCAGGAGTATATTGTGCCATGCAGCATCGACGATGGCAGCATGAGCATGGATGAATCCAAGATAGAAGCGACATCTAAGAGACATTATTTAGGTTCTTTCACTTAGCCTTGGAGCCGTTGGATCAAGAGGAGCACCCAGATCTAATCTAGGCTGCTTGATGAATCTATAATTCTCTCTCTTTATTCTTTTTTAGCTCTTCTTTTTGGAAAAACCACATATAAATACCTATAAATACAATAACTTAGCATTTTGCATGCCCTTGTTAATATCTCATAATTAGCATCTATATTTGTAAAAATAAAAGAATAACAAGAAAAGAAAAAGAGTGATGTATTTAGAATAAATACATAGTGACCCAATCCCTAAGAGAAGGTCAAGTATTGACCCGATCGCAAAAGAAATAAGTAGAGAGAGATAAGGGTTTACTATGTATTGTACATATTACATTTACCTGTACATAATATTTATTTATTTCTTTTTGACAAAATAAATTAGTTTAATCTTGTTACACCTTTGTATATAGCTTTAATAATATTATAAAAATAAAATAAAAATCAGAAAAATAAATTAAAAATAAAATAAAATTTAGAAAAATAAAATAAATATAAAAATAAAATCATCAAACCTTTGTACAAAATACACATATACATAGTACATTCACTATTTATTTTATGCCCTCCAATAATTTATAAAAATAAAATAAAAATTAATTTATACATTAAAACCATGATGTAAATAAATAAAATATAAAATAAAGGTATTTTTTGTCAAAATAATAAAATAAAAATACTTGTACATAATTTAGTAGTATATTATTCCTGAATATAATACTATATACTGTATATGTACATTAAATTTTTGATAAAAATAATTTAAAATCACAGTAAAATAGTTTATAAAATAATAAAGATTTTTTATACACTTTTTAATTTAAAATCATTTACTATTTTAATTTTATTTTCTTTGATTTTTGTATATCCTAATTTGTGATTTGTCCACATCAGACCGTTGACCCCACTCAACGGTCTCATCTAGACCGGGTCGTGTGGCATCCCTCACGCCAGAGCCTTTTCTCCGAATTTCATGCACAAATCTGACTACCTCCTACATTGATTCCTACGCCTGATTGAAGTCTTATGATCCATGATCCTCGTGGATCCCTAGGCGCAACCGGATCTGCCTAGGGTTTCGCGTATCGCTCGATCTTCTTGGAACCTAGGCAACCTATAAATACTCTCTTCCAGCCTCCACAACACCTTAGCTCATCCCTCACACAACCACCTTCCTTAGATTGACAACTATCAGAGGAGAGGCTTAGGATTCGCCGGAGGTGCTTGGAGGCTCGAAGCTCACTTCGTCACCAGAGAACCATCGTGAGCCACCTCCCAACCAGCCACAACTCGGTTGAGGCCAAGACCTTGATGCCCACCTTCACCTAGAGCATAGGAGTTCATCTGAACCTTCAGGTACTTACCATTTCCGCTGCATTTCTTGTTTCGATCTATCTTTTCCATTTCGCACCACCGCCAGTTCATCTACTCCGACCAGCTTGTCGATGCCTCGCTATGCACCACCATACGTTCCGATTGATCCCTCTACTCACCCTACACTTTCCTGCGCAACCTTATCATCCTAAGGTTCCACCATTTGGTCGAGATTACGCTCCAGGTCTCCTCTTCCGACTTCGCTGGAGATCAAACTCCATATCGCCATGCTTTTCTTATCTTCAGAAGTAATAACCAGGACCAGAGCATAGCACCGAGTCCCCTTTTCCCTTTTACAGGCATAGACGTACACGAGGAAACCACTTAGGACCTCCAGCTACTCATGCAGAGTTGCTCCAGGGGGGTAATAATCGTCACGCCTAATGATTACATTTTATGCTGGTATAATAACATACAAATTACATGTAGAATCCCATTAATATCAAACACATACACCTCAATACCACTTAATCCAGATATTATTTATTCTACAAATACAATGGGAAAACAACCGCTAAAATTCACAATTAATTTAAATGAACAAATTCTCTCATCTACAATAAATATATAATATCACATTCCAATCATTCAATTAATCATTGAAATACTTCATGTATCCAAACAAAAATTACATGGTCATTAAATAAAACATCACATTTAACCACACACATTTTTACATCCAATTTGGCTCTACCATATTTTGTTAGAAAGAAATAGAGAGGGGCTTGAAGGTAATATACCCTTTATTTGGTTGCACATGAGGCATCACAATTCTCTTTCATGCACATTGAGCCTCCCACGTAATGCAATGCATGAATACTCTCTTTTATCTTCTCTCTCTTGCCCATGCAACTTGCCTATGTATGAATGTATTTTTTTTGTATTTATGTGCATGAGATGAAGACCCTTCAAAAGCCAAAGGATGCATATATCATCCACAAAAGGAGGAGTCTTCCAAGGTACCAAGGGGCTCGTGACCTCTTCCTCAATGCAACACTCTCTTTCCTGGCACAAGTTCTCTCGCTCCTGACTTTCCCTCCTCCTTCCTCTGCACGTACGGCTATCCCCCTCAGCCTGCACCACCTTGTGCAGAAACCTGCCTGCGCACACCTCCTACGTGTAGTCTGGCTCCATCTCTGCGTACTCCAGCATGTGCGGACCTCCTCCGCGCTCGTCTCCACGCCTCCATCTTCATGCCACCGCTATCTTGTGACTCCACCATCGTCTCTGAAAGCTCCAATAGAGAAGATTTCTTCCCCATCTTCATTTACTTCTAACATTTTTTTTCTTAAGTTATTTTATGTAAGTTGAATTGGGAAGGAAACAACTCTCCTATTATAAGATCACCTTGGATTTTTATTACATTAGTATTTTGTTTAAGTTGAACTCGGAAGCATTCTTATTTTGTAAGCCATTCTCAAAGTTCTCTATAATATATGCATTGCAAGTTTATATTATATTATGCTCTCTGAAAAATTATTAGTGACTCTCATTTTTCCATATTAAATTGCGATTCATGCCCTACTTTCTTACTTAGTTCCACTCATACCCACATTTTCTTACTCTAAGTTTAGGAAGTATTTTCACCATAGATCGCATTCTCTTCAAGATTTTATAATTTTTCTCTCATTTTCATGGATTAAGATTTGAATCAAGTTAGAAAAGGAACAAAAATTGCGAGTTTGCTTAGTCCCTACGGATACGAACCTCTACTTGCATTATAAATCTTGTGTGTTTTTGTTATGCTTTTATTTGTAATATTATTTTTTTGACCTTGATTATTCGTGGTAAGACAATGACTTGATAAAATCATATTTTTAAACTGCGAAAAATTTTGTCAACATTTTGGCACTGTTGCCGGGGAATAGGAAACATTTGCAATTTTTTATCCTTTTTTTAACATGTTTTTGATATTCTAGTCCATGTTTTTTATTTATTTCAGGTATTTGAACCCCGAAAAAGAAAAAAATGAAGAATCCATGCAATTTTTTAGCGAACATGCAATTTATTCTAAGTAGAAAAAAATTAATATTAATTTCGCCCCCCCAGCTTCTCGGGAAAGCTTGCCATCAGCAGGACAAAACATTATGGATTTAGCGCCAGAAGTGCAGGCACTGTGAGCTTCCTTTTTCACTTAGGCATTCTAAAATTTACATTTCTTGCATTTGTTTGTGCATCGAATTAAATCGAAAAGATTTTAAAAAGGAGTTCCTTATTTCATCATTTTTACGGTCTTCTCCCTCTAATAATCTAATTCAAAGACCACCAAAATCGTGCTTGATCACATTAAAAGATAAGCTTGAAAGATCATTGCAGTGATCTGAGCAAAAGCGGACGAAAATTTGAATGCTTGTTTGATGCACATGGTGAATGACACAAAACTCACAAGCACATAGAACCCTGGGATAGAGACAAAAATCCCTGGTGCTACGTGTGATTCAGAGAGAAATCGTAATTCCTCGACACGTTGGGTATAGATTCTTGTGGGTATAACAGATCATTGATCTGAGTACTGCGCCCTAGATCCCCCAGCTAGATTAGGACATTGATTTCTCACAATTTTCCACACCCACCTCTTCATTAAGGATTCTTAATTCTCTAGTAACATTTGTTGAATCACTAAATTAAAATCGAGAAGATAATCACTTCTGCGGTGATGTTTTGTGTGAGTTGGTGAATCAACAACTTGTCTGGTGATTGTGTTGTGTATGCTAGGTTGTAGGTCTCTAAAAATTCCATTGCAACAATCCTTACTTTACGATCCGATCTATATACCAAAATCTCACCCATCTTGTTCGAGTGAAAAATCTGAGAACATACCCGATATAACTGATACGGGAGAAGAAAACCGCCTGAATCCCATGGACCTCATCCTCCAACAATTACAATTTCTGAGAGAGGAAAATGCCACCATTCTCCGAGTCATAGCTCCCTTGAATAGGAGACCACCCATAAGCACACATGACAATTCGACCCTTGAAGATCTAGTTCATTGGGTCCAGATCCCCACTGAGGTAGCAGATCTTGAAGTCAAACCTACATCCATCCCTTTGATCAAAATATTTTACGGAATCGGAAGTGAAGATTGTTTTCTTCATATCCAAGACTTTCGAACAACGTTTGACACAATGAGTATCCCCAGTATAGAAAAATAGTACATCTACATGAAGGCCTTCACATTCTCTATAAAAGAACCAGCTCAACAGTGGTTGAGGAATTATGGGACCCTTATCACTTCATGGGATACCTTGAGAGAAGCCTTTATAAAAACATTCTTCCCCGTAGGAAAAACCAATGCCCTGAGACAAGCCATATATTCCTTCAAACATAAGACCAATAAACCCATTCATGAGGCTTTGGAACATTTCAAAGAGCTACATAAGAAATGCCCTCATCATGCAATCCCAAAGTGGAAATTGGTTCAACTACTCTATGAGGGCATAGACACATCTTTCAAGAGAGTCATAGATGGATCATGTGATGGTAATTATATTAGTCGTGACGAACACTTTGTATGGACATTATTTTATAACATGGCTAACAACTCAAAGAACAACTCTTCCATTGAGCAATATAGAGGCCATGTGAAACCAGTACATAGAGTCAACAAAGAGAAAACCATCAATGAGTTGATCAAGGAAAACGATGATAAATGGAAAATCCTATCCATGCAAATGGACCTTATGACCCAAGCCATAGGAAAATTGGCTACGAACAATGTCTTGAACAATGTCAGTGATGTCATTTCTGACCCCATCATTCTAGAAGTTGGCAACATCCCATTCACCTATAATCAAGACATGACCCCTGAGACTGTGAATTGGGTACAAAGAAATCAAGGAGGGTCATATTCAAACACCTAAAATTCAGGATGGAGAGAACAATAGAATACTGGGTGGAAAGGATAATACAACAACCACTACCAACCCAGACAACCGATAGCACCACCGGTGACCCAACCACCCACTACTACTGTGAATTTTGATGCCTTGGCTCAAGCTATACAACAGCTTGCCATAGCACAACAACATGCCACTGAAGCTCAACAACAAGCCAACTCTGAGAATGCCTAGCAATTTGCCAAGATCATGTCTTACATCACAGCCTTGTCACCTCAACCTAGCCAAATCCCAAAACAAACAAGGTTATCTCATATGGAGTACTCCAAACTCCACCACCTATCGGGTCTTTCACCTCATCACCTGGCTTCTAAAACCAAAATCAAGAATTTTTCACACCTCTTAGGACAAACCATTCAAACCAAGGGACAAGCACCTAATAATCAAGTGAATTTTAAAACCCCAACCAGTTAAAACCAATCTACTAATGTTGTAACTATGAGAAACGAGAAAACCACATTTACTTTCACAAGACCGCTTTCTTTTGAGGATCAAATAGAAATCGAAGAAGAGATTGATAATGAAGAAGAACCAATTGAGACAACCATGCTTCCTCCTTCCTCCCAAACCATAACCATCCCCTTTCCTAGAGCTCTTCGTCGAAGAAAGACTCGATCATCCACCATCGATCCATAGCTAGAAAAACTGTTCTTAGACATTGTCATTGAAATCATACTCTTGAAAGCCCTCGAACAAGTCCCAGCCTTCTCCCGCTTCTTGAAGGAAAAATGAACATCAAAGCGGAAATCAAAGGGAAAGAATAAGAAGATCAAGAAGAGACTGATAAATATGTGCTTCCACGAGCAACATCAAATGTCATTTCCCAATTCCTGCCCACCAAGAAGAAAGATCCAGGGGCACCCTTGGTTAAATGCACAATCAGTGACGTGACTTCCGAGTGCACTCTGTTGGATAATGGCGCCTCGATTAATCTCCTCCCTATTGCTATCCTAGAGCACTTTGACTTAGGGAAACCAAAACCTGTGTCGATGATTTTACAAATGGCGGATCGTTTGGTGAAGAGATCAATAGGACTTCTTGAGGATGTCATAACCATCGTTCAAGGACATCAATTTCCTGTGGACTTCATTGTGATGGATATGGATCCCGCTAACACACAAAGTAAAACACCCATCATTTCGGGAAGACCCTTCTTAGCTACTGCCAAAGCACATTTTTATGAGGGGGAAAAGTAGAATTTAAAATCAATGGCAATATCATCCCTGTTGATCTTGTCATACCCACTTCTGTTGACTCCGAAACCGAAGACTGTGGTTGGATAAAGAGTTGGGTTGTCCTTGAAATACAAGAGGACTGCTCCTCTCCATCTCTCCAAAAATCCTTTAGAGGTTAGTCTGAACACCTCTACACCCACTTATAAGGATACCTCTCAACATACAATCTGAATCTCGCACTCGAAGCTCCACCATACCCTCTCACCGGACAAGAAATTGATGAGCTTGATAATGCCTGGGATACAATAAACTCTTAACATACATTGACCTCATCCATGATCATGCCCATGATGGAGCCACCTTTTGAGACCATTTCTTTGATAGATTCATCAGAAGAAACTACACCTCTGACTCCACCGACATCCATTGTTGAATTGAAACCCTGCCCAAAGATCTGAAGTATGCTTTCATTGATGATGCACACACTCTACCAGTCATAATCAATGCCAACCTAGATCACACTAAAGAAAGCCAACTCATGGAGGTTTTAAAAAGAAATTCCCAAGCTATTGGATGGAAGATAAGTGATTTGAAAGGAATAAGCCCGACATTTTATACACACCACATATATCTGGAAAATGATAGTAAACCGTCTCGAGAAATGCAAATACGTTAAATCCCAATCTACGAGAGGTTGTGAAGAACGAAATCTACAAGTGGTCAAGTGCGGGCATCATTTATCCAATTGCTGATAGTCCTTGGATCAATCCTCTCCAGGTTGTCCCCAAGACAACTGGATTGACAATTGTCAAAAATGAAAATGGAGAGGACATACCCACCAGAGTAGCCACATCTTGGAGAGTCTGCGTCAATTATAGGAAACTCAACAAGGCTACCAGAAAAGATCATTTACCGCTACCATTCATTGACAAAATCATCGAGAAGCTAGCTGAAAAAGAATTATTCTGCTTTTTGGATGGAAATTCTGGCTATAACCAAGTGGCCATAGCACCAGAAGATCAAGACAAAACCACTTTCACTTGTCCCTTTTGGACTTATGCCTTTCGTCGCATGCCTTTCAGACTATGTAATGCCCCAACAACCTTTCAAAGGTGCATGATGGGAATTTTCACGATATGGTCGGTGATTTCATGGAAGTATTTATGGATGATTTCTCTATTTTTGGGGACTCTTTTGAGGAAACACTTGGATTTTTGGATAAAGTCCTACAAAATGCATTGAAGTAAACCGGATATTATCTCGGAGAAATCACACTTCATGGTGAAGCAAGGGATTGTGTTGGGACATATTATGTCAAAGAAGGGGATGGAAGTGGATCCATCGAAATTGAGACCATCACCGACTTAGGCCTACACATGAATATAAAAGGAGTTCGATACTCCTAGGTCATGTCGGTTTTTACCGCCGATTTATCACTAATTTCTCGAAAATTTCCCGCCCTCTCACCAGACTACTTGAAAAGGACCAAAATTTCACGCTTACTAAAGAAGCATTCGAGTACTTCAATACACGAAGGAAAATCATCACAGAAGCACCCATACTACAACCCCCCTCATTGGAACTGTGAATTTGAAATCATGTGTGATGCTTCTGACTATGCTGTTGGGGTAGTATTTGGTCAAAGGAAAGATAGAAAATCCTATGACATCCACTATGCTAGCAAAACCCTAGATGATTCTCAAAAGAACTACACTGTAACTGAGAAGGAACTGCTTGCTGTGGTATTTTCACTAGAGAATTTCGATCTTACATTTTAGGTTCCCATATCATAATCTACACAGACCACTGTACTCTTAAATACCTCTTCACAAAGAAACATGCCAAGCCTAGACTAATTTGGTGGGTGATGTTGCTACAAGAATTTGACCTAAAAATCTGAGACAAAGCAGGCGCAAAGAATGTCGTAGCTGATCACATATCGAGGCTACCCTCATCATCTTTACCAACCAATCACGTGGTCCCAATTTCTGAATGTTTTCCTGATGAGATATAATTTCGGTCTCTCAACTCCCTTGGTATGCGGACATCATCAATTACCTTACCACTTCTACATTTCCTGATGACTGGCTGAAATATAAGAGAGACAAAACCATGGCCCAAGCCCAATATTATCATTGGGAAGAACCTCTTCTCTTCAAAGACACACTGAATTTAATTTGGAGACGTTGTATCCCTGAATCAGAAGTCTCTAGTGTCCTATCTCACTGCCACACTTCTGGGTGTGCAGGACACTATTAAGGGAAGCACTCAACCGCTAAGGTCTTACAATGTGGTGTTTACTAGCCTACACTCTTTAAGGATGCCCATCATTTTGCTCAATCTTGTCCTGCCTGTCATAGCAATGGAACAATGACCCGACGCAACATGATGCCCCTCCAACCCATACATATAGTCAAAATCTTTGATACTTAGGGAATAGACTTCATGGACCTTTCATCAAATCACAAGTCTATCAACACATCCTACTCGTCGTTGACTACGTGTCCCGTTGGGTTGAAGCCATTCCCACTCGCGCTACTGATAACGCCACTGTTGTCAAATTATGACCAACCTTTTCTCTCAATTTAGATTAACAAAGGTGGTCATTAGTGATGGTGGAACCCACTTTCTGAATGCTTCAGTAAAGAATTTACTAAATAAGAATGGAGTCGAAGACCATGTCTCAACCGCCTATCACCCACAGACGAATGGAATAGCTGAGCTGTCAAATCGAGAAATCAGGACCATACTCCAAAAAATTATCCGCTCTGACAATAAAGACTTGTCTCAACACTTACCTTTTGCTCTCTGGGCCTACCGTACAACCCTTCCGCAAACCATTACGAATGAGCCCATACCGGATTTGGCTTTGGAAAGCAATGCCATTTGCCCATTGAGATTCACCGCAAAACTCTCTGGGCGTTCAAGAAATGCCATTTGGATTATGATGAGGATGGAAAAAGAAGATTATTGGATTTATCTGAATTAGAGGAACTAAGATCACAAGCCTATGACAACAACTTTTTGTACAAAGAGAAAATCAAAATATGGCATTATGCGAACATTTCGAGGAAAACATTTCAGGAAAATAAAAAAGTATGGTTTTTCGATGCAAAATTGAAACTATTCTCAGGAAAGTTGAGATCGAAGTGGAAAGGACAATACACTGTTACCCAAGACTTTGATAACGGTTCAACAAAAATCTGTGACCCACACATCAAAGCCACTTTTAGAGTCAATGGTCAAAGACTAAAACCTATTGTTGAATCGGCGACCACTCACAGAAATCCCATGTTGATCAGCAATTAACCCATAATAAACGAATAAAACAGTTGAGTCAAAAATGTGAATTAATATTTATTACTCTACCACAAAATGTACAGTGACTAAGCATGTAGAGGTCGAACCACAGAGAGCAATACAAAATGCAATAGCCTAAAATGTGCATGTACCACAGAGTCATCCATGTGTGAAGCCTATTTTTTATCTTTTATATTTTTTTATTTTTTTATTATTATTTTTATATAGTAATAATATGTAACATATATATATAATTTAAAGAATTTATAAATATATAAAGTTATAAATATATCCCTAGAGGGTATCTATATAGTATATAATACATACATTAGATATAGATATATATATATAAATATTATTATTATTATTATTATTATTATTTTAAATTTTATATATCAATATATATATATATGTATAGCTGTATGTATAGATCTATATATATATATATTTAATAGAGGAATATATGTATATAAAGGGTTGGCGCCAGGTCCCGGATGGGATAGTTTAGAGGCGCCAGGTCAGTTGACCGGGCAGTCAACAAGGGCTGGCGCCCCATTGGTCCCCGTCGGCCGCTAGAAGACAAAACAGGAAATTTGATCCTAAATTTATTTATTTAACATAGTAAATGATTTTATTAGAATTTCTTTAAAGAATAAAAATATGTATTTTTTCATGTAGTATTTATTTGTGATTTTTATTGAATTTTTCGAAGTGTTTTATTATAGTTTTATTTTAATAAAGTGTATATGTGTGTATTTACATGTATTTTGTATCTTTTAATTTTTTATTTTGTTTATTTTATTTTATTATTTTATTGGCTTATTTTATAAATTTATAATTTATTTTTGTGAGTATAGAGGTAATTTTATTTAATTTTTATGAGTTTATAAATAGGTATATGTATGTGTAGGTATTCTTCTTGGTATTTTACCTATGTATTTTGTGTACTTAATTTATTTAATGTATTTCTTGATTTTTATTTTGTATTTGCATTTTTAATAGGTGATATGTATTATTTACATTATTATAAAAATATAAAAGAAGAGAAAAATTAAAGAGTGTTTTCCCCTTTTATTTATATACATTTTTGGTCATAGGTATTTTGCCTACTAACTTGCATAGGCTTATTTTATTTGATTCATCCTTTTTAATTTTAGTCTAATTTTAGTATGTACATGTATTATATACATTATTCACAAAATTCTAAAAATATAATTTGACAAGAATGATAGACAAGGAATATATTGAATATTTTAATCCAGGTAGGCTGCCCAATGGGGGCCAAAAACCTAACTTTTGCAGATGGACTCCAAAAATTATGAAACCAATTTTATTAAATAGTTCTTGGAAATCTATATACAATTAAAGGTGAATTTGGGCAATTTGGAGTTTTTATTTGCAAGATATGGGTCTGTGAAGTTGAGATTTTGGCTTTTTATTCTTTGTATAAAATGTACACTGAGGATTATTTTTACAAAAACTCAATTTTGTATTTTTATTTACATTATTATCTACAACTTTCATGAACAAAGTTTCTTTATTTGATGAATAAATAATTATGTACAAAATAGGTGTCAAAAATGCATAAATAAATGAATAAATAAATGAGATATTTATTGTATACTGGCCCTTATCTCCCCCTACTTTATTCCTTGTCGACCAATTCCATGCTGGCCTTGGTCTCAGGGTTTGGGTCATAAAATATCTTCAATATTTTATTCATTTTTCTTTTCTTCTCTTTATTCTTTAATTTTGGCATTAAACACAGTATTTAATGTATACTTAATACAATGAATGATGAATGCTATTATGTACAATTTGATGCTATTTACATGTATTTGCTGGGGTTTTTTAGGCCAAAATGATTGAATAAAGGTGATGAAATGGAGATTCATCACCCCCCTATACTTGCCTTTGCTAGTCCCTAGCAAACACTTATGCAATAAGTACAAAAAGAATAAAGAAAAGAAAAAGGACAATTAAAGAAGGATAGAGTGAATAGGGGTGCTTTCAGTGCAATGCATGTCTTTATAAAATCTGAATTTGGAGCTCCTGTCAGAACTTGGGTGTAGATGTGTGTGGAACCTAGTCGGGAACCAGCTCTAAAATACAACAGCCTTCGGTAGTCACAGAACTCGATTCAACCCACCTCAATAGCCTGGTCAGAACTGGTCTACATCATACGCAAACCCTTATAACTATGAAGTTGACTTGTACAGTGTAAGTGATAGTGGCTCTCCCCAACTGAAATGATAAAGGAACTGACTTCTCCAGAATGACAACCCAATGATTCCCCAATCCAACAGCTCTTTCCTCGAGGAGCAGGGTATTCCCTTCTAAATTCAAGTGGCAACCAGCTCAAGAGGAGGGGGTGAAGAGAAGAATGGACGGTAGCCAGTGCAGTGATGAATACTCATTCATCACTCTTTATTCTTATATTTTAGCTACAAAAACCTTTGCAAATGCATGTATATAGTTGTAAATAGAAATAATTACCAAAAGCATGCATTGTGTAAAAACCTATAATTAGCATGTTTTTGTGCAAAAATAAAAGAATAAAGATTAAAAAGAAAAAGAGGGAAATATTTAGAATAAATATTGAGCAACCTAACCCAAGGGAGGGCTCAGCATGGGCCTGACCGCATAAAAGCCAAAGTAGAGGGAGATAGGGGCTCATGTGTGTAAATATCTATGTAAATAAAAAAAATATTTTCCTCCCAAAAAGAGACTAAAATAGGCTTGTAAATACTTGTATATATTTATAAAGATAAAAACAAGATAAAAATAGAAAAAATAAAAGAAAACAAAAAACTTCACTCTCACCATGTATATAGTCCACTCATATTTATTTATTTAGCCTTATAAATAAATAAACATAATTTCCAAAAATCTTGCACATATTCTATGACTTATAGTGTAAATAAATAAAATAAATTAAAACAAAAACAAAATAAAAAGAACAAAAATACTATTGTAAATATACCATGTATATATATGTACATATGTATTTATTTCACCTATGTATATAAATAATAAAAATAAAATAAAAATATCTTTTTATTCCTTATTTTATGATATAAATAAATAAAATATAAAATGGGAATAAAATTGTATAAAAATAACAAATTAAAAATCAAAAATAAAAACCCTATATTGTACATATACCTATATATAGCTATATAATGTAGTACCTTATTTTTATTTTGAAAAATTAATTAAAAATCACAAAAAAATAGAAAATATTAAAACAAAAATATTTCATGTTTTGAGTTTTAATTAAATAAGCCATTTGCTATTTTTAATCGAATTTTCAATTATTTTCTAGGTGCAGCTTCCGATTGGCCCTGGGGATTATTGACCGCCCGATCAACTGCCCCCCCCCCCCAGGACCACTTCCCACGGGTTAGGTGCCCGACCCGACTTCTCCCTAATTTCGCACCTAAACCCGATTCCCTCTCGCCTAAACCCCGGGTCTGATTCATTCATGATACATCCGAGACCCTCGCCGGGGTATCTGCCTCGAGATCCGCACGCTCCATTGCCCTACCCGCGCTCATCTTCCTGGACCCTCCAACGTATACAGCTCGAGCTCCGCCACCTTCATTCGCATCTTTGGCTCATTCGCTCCACCCCCAGTGACCTCCAGTGCGTGAGTGAGAGTGACAGCTCGCTGCAGGTGCTGTCGCAGCGAGGAGAGGGGCAGTGGCCCACTGATCCGGCGAGACACACCGCCGTGCTCCGCCCAGAGCCGGAGCTCGAGCCTTGGAGACCGACGCTCCTCGAGGCAAGGACCAGGAGCTGCGCAAGCTCACCCACAGTCGCTTCGTCCACCCAGGTAGACCCAGTTCCTTTTTCTTTTCACTAATTTCCGATCATCCCTGTAACACCCCGTAAATTTCGGATTTTTCTGAAGCTTTAAAACATATTTGATATTATACTCAAAAGAAGCGTCTCGTCGCAAGCTTTCCAACGAGCCCAAAAATGCGAAATTCCGAGTCCGGATGTGGGAGATATGCCTGTTTTAGTGAAGAGGGGTCATGGTTTTTGAGGGAATTAAGGGTTACGGGTTTTGGTTAATTAATTTCGAATTAGGGTTGTTTTAGGGTTTCTAAAACTAAGATTTTAATCCCCAACTATATAAAGACCCACACCCTTCATCTCCCCTCATTCCTACTCCTTTTCCAAACCCTAATCCATCCTTTCTTCCTCCCCAGGTCATTCTCTTATCTCTTTTTCCATCTCCTTCTTCAGAGAATCTAGGAGAGAACGGTGTCACCACCGTTATCAAAAGCTCTCGAGCCACGTAGCTTCGCGACAAGAAGAAGACGAGGAGGGCCATCGCAAGGGAAAGTCAATCCTCTCATCGGATTCGTGATCGGGCGATCGAGCACGTGGATCAAAGACGTGCACGAGTATAGGTAACGGATCTTGACATTCTCTAATTTATTTCGCGTACCTTGCGATGATGGAGTTTGTTGATTTCGGGGTTTGATGTTTCGTTTTCGATCCTTCCCCGGATCATCCTCTTGCTGTTGGTATTCTCCACCTTGATTTTCTTTTAATTAAAAGTTAATGTATCGGTATTCAAGTTGTTATGAAATACCACCTTGCAATATAAATCCTGTAAGTTCTAAGTGACATTACTATAACATGTATAAAAGTTTTATTTTATATTATATATTTTATCTTTCTCGTGTGAACCAAATGGAAAGTATGATTGATTTTGCCGATATTGCGCATACAATAACGAAATCTGTGGTTTCTTTGAAATCAATTCCCGCGTATAATTCTCTGTATGCTTAAACGGAATCTGTAGTGATATGTTAGCACGTGCATTATTATCGTTTCATTTATATGTGCAAGATAATTGAATTATTATTATTATTATAATTATAGTCTATAACGTCTCTTTTCATTTTACTGTATATGTACGCCCCTCTATTTAGTCGCGTATACCATGAATGGTGACATAGCACAATATAAATAATATACCTCATGATCATCGTTTTAGCATCATTTATTTGAGAATTGTATACTCTGACTATAACACAGTTCGTATCCCATGATGGGTAAATCAAGCCTTTCTTATAATTACTTTTAGTATGTTATTTAGATGGAGAGCATCATGGTTATTGATCAGGGAATTATATGCTTATGGAGAATGGTTATCACGGGATAATGTGTTTGGGTGTTTTCTTGTCTAGCAATCCAAATATGTGAAATGAAATATGTTAAGCTACCTCAAGAGACCGATGAGCATGTGGTTGGAATTAATGTTAATGGCATGGTGGTGACTTGGTTATTACAACTATTAATGGATTAGTTATTAACTTGATAAATACTACAAGGTGGGTGCACTCCCTTGTAGTCCGCCTAAACCGACAGTGAGTCACCCCACTCGAGGGGCATCACAGAGTGGGGTGGTGGTAGGTACTCTGGTGGAATTGAGGTGGATGCACGCGTGCATCGCTCATACGGATCCGTTTTGTTGCACTTTCTAAGGAGCGAGCGAGACTCCTCCGGCAGACTCGATTGACAGGGTTGAGACTCATTGAACATATATGCCCATCTCGAGTGTCAGAGTACTATCAACTAGAGTAGCTGAAGGATCGCGTTTGCACAAAGGTTTTGGGTTGCACTTTAAATGAAGTGTTGCAGACTTCATTTCTAGTGTAATCTTTTGCCTTTGACGGGCGAGTCCGGGATAAGTAAATCAAAATATGAATATAGATATGGCAAAGAATTGGTTTGATTGTTTACGTATTAAAGGCCTAGAATATAAGTGATTGTATGATGCTAGATGCTTTTAGAATGTTCTCTTCTAAACTTGTTAAGTTACTGCAATTGCATTGCCTACCTATACTCTCTCTTGATTTATAAGTTATTTTATCCTTACTGAGTCAGGTTGACTCATGAGTTACATTCTTTGGAAATCCAACAAGAGGTGTAGAGCAGGAGACAGAGGCTCATATCTTTTGTGGTGCATCTGCAGGACGTGGTTAAGGTTGAGGTCTAGTTTCTTAGTAGTTGTTGCTATCTTTCATTTCCAAGTAATTATGATGTAATAAAAAGACTCTGAGGATTTATTGCAATTCCTATGTGGACTTTTGTTATCAATGAAAACTTAGATTTTCCTTCCTATGTTTTTTTTGTATAAATAGGTATATCATGCAGGTTGTTTATGACTGTTGTTGGGTAATAATGTGAATGGGTGTTGAGATGCGCTCCCGTCGAGGTGGGGCGTTACATTTGGTATCAGAGCCAATTTCCCTCTGATAGTGGAAAGGGCTACCCGAGATGTGGAGCCGCCGCTACAAAGAGGTTGGAGGAAATGGCCACCCCGGAGCGTGCAGCCGCCACTGTCACTGGAAATAAGTGATGGGCCATGTCGCAATGAGGACGTTGCGAATATAAGTGGGGGAGGTTGTAACACCCCAACCCCAAACATAGTACCATACCTAAAACTCACAAAGTTTGGGTGTGGTTTATAAGTGATGGGGATTACTACTTGACAACTTGGGCTTAAGCATTTTGGGTGGTTGTCAACGGGTCCAATTGGGCCCGAACCCAACAAGTTGTCAGGGCCAGTTTTCCTCGATAACGGACCAGGGATCTAAGCCCGAGACGTTACATTTGGTATCAGAGCCAGGTTACCCCATCATCCATAGACAACTGTATGGTAGGAGAAATACCATTGTACATTAGACAAGTAGTCTTCTGACTACTGTCAAAAAAAATGATCAAGGTTGACAAATGACCTCTTCTCTTGAATCTAATCACAATTCCCTTTTTATTTCTACTAATGCAGATCATGCCGCCTCGTAGGGATCAGACTGCGCAGCAATTGGCTGCGATGATGGCGATGCTGTAGGATGTGCAGCAGAGACAGCTTATGCTCGAGGAGCGATTGTCGAGATCTACGTCCGAAGGGGGGTCTGGAATGGGTGGGGGAGACGGTGATCCACCACCGCCGCCACCTCCTCCTCCTCCTCCCCCCTCGCCGCTGCCACCGCGACAAGAGGACATATTTTCAAAATATCGCAAGGAGAAGGTTCCGGAGTTTCTGGGCAATACAAGCCCAGATGTGGCAGAGAGGTGGCTGAAGCGTGTGGAAAAGGTATTTCGCACCATACATGTACCGGATGAGGAGAAGGTTACCCTTGCCACTTACTCCTTAGCAGGCTATGCTGAGGATAGGTGGAGTTCTATGGTGCCGCAGATTACAACGCCAGTTACTTGGGAGAAATTTACTGAGGCATTTCGGGAGCATTTCTATCCGGAATACTGGCTAGAGCAGCGCCGCGTGGAGTTCACACTACTCGAGTAAGGGAACAAGACTGTGACTGCTTATCTAAACAGGTTCACGGAGTTGCTGAAGTATGCTGCTAGCACTGTGCCGACTGAGGCTGACAAAGCATTCAAGTTCTTTCGGGGTCTCCGTAAGGAAATTCGCAAGAGACTAGTACCCCTTAGATTTGTTACTATGAAGGAAGTGGTTGATGCTGCATCACGAGTAGAAGAGGACTTGCGTGAAGGCAGGTCAGTGCAAACCAGGCAAGGAGGATCGAGCTATTATGGGAAGACTGCTCGTATTGACCGTTCGACAGCACGAAGAGGACAATGTACCCACCCCTACCGGCATGGCATGTCTACCAGGTCCGCACATGGAGGAGCTCCTACCTTGGGGCAAGCACTTTCCGAGCCATCACGACCAGCACACCCTATGGTGAACAACATAACCGATGCACGTGTTTGCTACCGATGCAACCAAGAGGGGCACATCAGGTCCAACTGTCCGTTGGGAGCTTCATAGATGCGAGGTACTGTACGAGGGGGACGTCTGCAGCACCAGGGATGTGGTTCTACCTCTCGTGGTGGCAGGGGACATCCCAACCAGACTCGGGGCACGACAGGTTCCAGTGGGCCATGAAGAGAAGGACAACTCCATGCCATCACCGATGGGCAAGCACATGCTTCGGGATCAGTAGTACGAGGTATGATTTCAGTAGGCGACTTTACAGCTCATGCTCTTTTTGATTCGGGCGCATCTCATTCCTTCGTGTCATGGAGTTTTGCGGATACCTTAGGCCAAGAGCCTACTGTGGTTTCAGACCCTTATCTTATTAAGGGACCTGGAAGTCAGGTGTTTGTTGTACATCGGGTGTTTCCCGATTGCCCGGTCTATATTTGAGGTTATATGCTCGAGGCCTACTTGCTGCTTATTCAGATGGAGGATTTTGATGTTATTATCGGCATGGACTGGCTTGAGAATCACCACGCATGTTTAGACTGTTTCCAAAAACAGATTATTTTCAGGATTCCTGAGCTACAAGAATTCATATTTGATGGAAGCATCTCGTTGAGAGGGGTAACCTACATATCAGCATTGCAAGCTCATCGCCTGCTATCTCAAGGGTGTGAAGGATTTATTGCTCACGTCATTGTGAATCAAACTCCCATGGAAGGAATAGAAGATGTTGAAATAGTAAAGAACTTTCCGGATGTATTTCCTGCAGATTTGCCTGGGCTTCCCCCACCTCATGAGGTGGAGTTTGAGATTTCTATCATTCCAGGAACTCAACCAGTGTCCATGACACCATACCGGATGGCACCAGCTGAGCTGAAGGAACTCAAGGTGCAGTTACAAGAACTGCTGGAGAAGGGTTTCATACGCCCTAGTACATCTCCATGGGGAGCGCCTGTCCTTTTTGTTAAGAAGAAGGATGGATCTATGCGCATGTGTATAGATTATCGGCAGTTGAATAAAGTAACAATCAAGAATCGTTACCCTTTGTCGTGCATTGACGATCTCTTTGATCAGCTACAAGGGTCATCCATCTTCTCCAAGATTGATCTGCGGTCTGGTTATCACCAACTACGTATTCGGGATGTGGACATACCAAAGTCTGCCTTCAGAACCAGATATGGTCACTATGAGTTCTTGGTGATGCCCTTTGGCTTAACAAATGCCCCAGCAGCATTCATGGACATGATGAATCGGGTGTTTCAGCCTTTCCTCGACAGCTTTGTTGTAGTTTTCATTGACGATGTCCTCATATACTCTCGAGATGAGAAGGAACATCGTACTCACTTACAGACAGTGTTGGAGACCTTACGGAGGCACAAGCTATATGCAAAGTTTAGTAAGTGCGAGTTTTTGCTTCAAGAAGTATCATTCTTAGGCCATGTTATCTCAGGTGCAGGAGTGTCAGTGGATCCGGCAAAAATCGAAGCAGTCCTTAGTTGGGAACGACCGAAGAACGTGTCTGAGATCCGAAGCTTTCTTGGCTTAGCCGGTTATTACAGGCGGTTTGTGAAGGGATTTTCTCAGATTGCCCTTCCCCTCACCCAGCTAACCAAGAAAGAGATGCCATATGCTTGGTCAGAAGAATGTGAAAATAGCTTCCAGACTCTGAAGGAAAGGCTCACTACAGTTCCCATCTTGACAATTCCGTCGGGCCCAGACGGATTCACGGTTTACACCGATGCATCAAAGGAGGGTCTGGGTGCGATTTTGATGCAACATGGTAAGGTTGTTGCATATGGATCTAGACAGTTGAAGCCCCATGAGAAAAATTACCCAACTCATGATATGGAACTGGCAGCAGTTATCTTTGCTCTTAAAATGTGGAGACATTATCTTTTTGGTGTTGCTTTCGAAATCTTCACAGATCACAAGAGTCTCAAGCATCTTTTTGATCAAAAGGAGCTCAATATGAGGCAAAGGAGATGGCTGGAGCTGTTAAAGGATTACGAGTGCACCATCTCTTACCATCCTGGTAAGGCGAACGTGGATGCTGATGCCCTTAGTCGTAGGCCTCATTCAAGTGAATCTCGTCCTCAGCTTAAAGCATGGGATCTTCTTGCAGCTTTCAGTGATTGGCATCCATTTCAGAGTAGTCGAGAGACTGTCATAGTTCCATCCCTTTCTCGTCCAGAGTTAGTTGAGAGAATCATCCAAGGGCAACAGGAAGACCTGAGTATGCAGAGACTCAAGGAGAAGGCTATCGCAGGAACCTTAGTTGGATTTTCTTATCAAGATGGTGTGCTACGAAATGGGAATCGATTGTGTGTTCCAGCAGATGTACAATTGAGGGAAGAGATCATGCGTGAGGCACATAGTTCACGTTTGTCGATACATCCTAGTGGCACAAAGATGTATAAGGATTTGAAAAAGAATTTTTGGTGGAAGCAAATGAGAAGGGATGTGGCCAAGTTTGTGGAAAAATGCCTGACGTGTCAGCAAATTAAGGCTGAACATAAGAGGCCACCTGGACTTTTGCAATCCCTTCCTATTCCCGATTGGAAGTGGGAGGGTATATCTATGGATTTTGTGACGGGTCTTCCTAAGACCACTAGTAGTCATGATGCCATCTGGGTCGTGGTTGATAGGCTTACTAAGTCAGCACATTTCATACCTGTGAGTATGGCATGCATTCCCTTACAGCTTGCAGTGGTCTTTATTAAGGAGATTGTCAGACTTCATGGGCTGCATAAGCAGATTGTATCTGATCGTGATCCAAGGTTCACCTCTCACTACTGGAGGGAATTCATGAGTTCTTTAGAAGTACAACTATGCCTCAGTTCTGCTTGCCACCCTCAGACCGACGGGCAATCTGAGAGGACAATTCAGAAACTGGAGGATCTTCTTAGAGCATGTGTGCTGGAGTGGAAAGGGTCGTGGAAAGACCATTTGCCGTTAGCAGAGTTTACGTATAATAACAGTTACCATGCCAGCATAGGTATGGCTCCTTTTGAAGCATTGTATGGAAGACGATGCTCTACACCTCTGAGTTGGCAGGAGATTGGACATAACCTTCTTCATAAGATAGAGTATTTGGAGGAGACCGCTAAGGCAATCAAGATAGCTCAGAAGAAATTGCTTACTGCACAGAGTAGGCAAAAGATCTATAGCGATAGACGACGCACTGATCTTAGTTTTGAGGTTGGAGATTTTGTCTTCTTGAGAGTTTCTCCCATGAAGGGAGTTCAGCGGTTTGGAGTGAAGGGAAAATTAGCACCACGGTTTGTCGGACCGTTCAAGATTCTCGACAAAATTGGTAAAGTTGCGTACAGGATTGCTCTTCCTCCTCACCATGCCAGTGTGCATGATGTTTTTCATATCTCCAACTTGAGAAAATATGTGCATGATCCATCGCATGTGATTAGTTATGATGATCTTCATGTGGATACTAATCTGAGTTATCCGGAGGAACCAGTTCGGATCATCGATCGTTCAGTGAAGAAGCTCAAGCACAAGGAGATACCCTTGGTTAAGATACTTTGGCAACGACACAACTCCGAGGAGGGCACCTGGGAACCTGAGGCGGATATGCGACGAGACTACCCATACCTTTTTGAAGGTAATTTATAAGCTACTTTCATCCTTTTTAAGGTTGTTATCTTTTACTCGATAGGATCCAACCTTTTAAGGTTGTTATATTACACCTTCTACATCCTAAGTCTCGGGGACGAGGCTGTTTTTAAGGTTGTTATGATGTAACACCCCGTAAATTTCGGATTTTTCTGAAGCTTTAAAACATATTCGATATTATACTAAAAAGAAGCGTCTCGTCGCAAGCTTTCCAACGAGCCCAAAAATGCGAAATTCCGAGTCCGGATGTGGGAGATATGCCTGTTTTAGTGAAGAGGGGTCATGGTTTTTGAGGGAACTAAGGGTTACGGGTTTTGGTTAATTAATTTCGAATTAGGGTTGTTTTAGGGTTTCTAAAACTAAGATTTTAATCCCCAACTATATAAAGACCCACACCCTTCATCTCCCCTCATTCCTACTCCTTTTCCAAACCCTAATCCATCCTTTCTTCCTCCCCAAGTCATTCTCTTATCTCTTTTTCCATCTCCTTCTTCAGAGAATCTAGGAGAGAACGGTGTCACCACCGTTATCAAAAGCTCTCGAGCCACATAGCTTCACGACAAGAAGAAGACGAGGAGGGCCATCGCAAGGGAAAGTCAATCCTCTCATCGGATTCGTGATCAGGCGATCGAGCACGTGGATCAAAGACGTGCACGAGTATAGGTAACGGATCTTGACATTCTCTAATTTATTTCGCGTACCTTGCGATGATGGAGTTTGTTGATTTCGGGGTTTGATGTTTCGTTTTCGATCCTTCCCTGGGATCATCCTCTTGCTGTTGGTATTCTCCACCTTGATTTTTTTTAATTAAAAGTTAATGTATCGGTATTCAAGTTGTTATGAAATACCACCTTGCAATATAAATCCTGTAAGTTCTAAGTGACATTACTATAACATGTATAAAAGTTTTATTTTATATTATATATTTTATCTTTCTCGTGTGAACCAAATGGAAAGTATGATTGATTTTGTCGATATTGCGCATACAATAAGGAAATCTATGGTTTCTTTTAAATCTATCCCGCGTATAATTCTCAGTATGCTTAAACGGAATCTGTAGTGATATGTTAGCACGTGCATTATTATCGTTTCATTTATATGTGCAAGATAATTGAATTATTATTATTATAATTATAGTCTATAACGTCTCTTTTCATTTTACTGTATATGTACGCCCCTCTATTTAGTCGCGTATACCATGAATGGTGACATAGCACAATATAAATAATATACCTCATGATCATCATTTTAGCATCATTTATTTGAGAATTGTATACTCTGACTATAACACAGTTCGTATCCCATGATGGGTAAATCAAGCCTTTCTGATAATTACTTTTAGTATGTTATTTAGATGGAGAGCATCATGGTTATTGATCAGGGAATTATATGCTTATGGGAGAATGGTTATCACGGGATAATGTGTTTGGGTGTTTTCTTGTCTAGCAATCCAAATATGTGAAATGAAATATGTTAAGCTACCTCAAGAGACCAATGAATGTGGTTGGAAGTAATGTTAATGGCATGGTGGTGACTTGCTTATTACAACTATTAATGGATTAGTTATTAACTTGATAAATACTACAAGGTGGGTGCACTCCCTTGTAGTCCGGCTGAAGCGACAGTGAGTCACCCCACTCGAGGCGCATCACAGAGTGGGGTGGTGGTAGGTACTCTGGTGGAATTTAGGTGGATGCACGCGTGCATCGCACATACGGATCCGTTTTGTTGCACTTTTTAAGGAGCGAGCGAGACTCCTCCGGCAGACTCGATTGACAGGGTTGAGACTCATTGAACATATATGCCCGTCTCGAGTGTCAGAGTACTATCAACTAGAGTAGCTGAAGGATCGCGTTTGCACACAGGTTTTGGGTTGCACTTTAAATGAAGTGTTGCAGACTTCATTTCTAGTGTAATCTTTTGCCTTTGACGGGCGAGTCCGAGATAAGTAAATCAAAATATGAATATAGATATGGCAAAGAATTGGTTTGATTGTGTACGTATTAAAGGCCTAGAATATAAGTGATTGTATGATGCTAGATGCTTTTAGAATGTTCTCTTCTAAACTTGTTAAGTTACTGCAATTGCATTGCCTACCTATACTCTCTCTTGATTTATAAGTTATTTTATCCTTACTGAGTCAGTTGACTCATGAGTTACATTCTTTGGAAATCCAACAAGAAGTGTAGAGCAGGAGACAGAGGCTCATATCTTTTGTGGTGCATCTGCAGGACGTGGTTATGGTTGAGAACTAGTTTCTTAGTAGTTGTTGCTATCTTTCATTTCCAAGTATTTATGATGTAATAAAGAGACTCTGAGGATTTATTGCAATTCCTATGTGGACTTTTGTTATCAATGAAAACTTAGATTTTCCTTCCTATGTTTTTTTTGTATAAATGGTATATCATGCAGGTTGTTTATGACTGTTGTTGGGTAATAATGTGAATGGGTGTTGAGATGCGCTCCCGTCGAGGTGGGGCGTTACAATCCCCATTTCGCGCCGCCGTCGTCTCTAGCTGATTCCGACCATCCCACTTCTCCGTTCGATCATCGGAATCCACCTTCGCCTCCGCCTTCCTCCCGCGCACGTTCTGCACCCATCCACTCAACCCAGCTCGCACAGGAGCTGGGGTTCGAGCTCCTCCGTCCGCACCCTCGCCGGAGCTCGCCCACATCGACCCCCCGACCACCTTCACCTCGCCTAACCGGGTCAAGGCAGTTTGCCCTCGACCCGCAAGTCTTCTGGACCCATTTTGCAGGTACATCGAGGGCCATCTGAGGTCCTTTGACTTAGGTCTAATAGCTCCACCTCCACCGACCTCGACGGAGCTCTCCAGAGCTCAGTTGGGTCATCCGAGGGCACCATCAGCTGCGGAGCTTCACGGCAGAGCTTTTCCGATCTTCAGGAGCAGCAGAGGAGGATCTCAGCGCGTGTGTCGGGCCGGCGAAGCTCGCCGGCCAACTGTTCTTCCAACATCTTCCCCGACCGTCCGATCAGCCTCAAAACTCCAGATCCGATCATGACCGTTCATTCGCGGAGCTGCAGATAGCGTCAGATCAGTGGAGGTGTGATCCCAGCCGTTGGTTCACCGAGGGTTCGGCCACTGCGTACGAGGACCGTCCGATCTCCACGTGGAGGGCCCTCACCCGTTCGATCAGACCAAGCGTCTCAAGGTCAAAGGCACCACCGCTCTCGCTTGTTAGTTCTGCTATGTGGCGCGCATCCAGCGGCTCCATTAATAAAGGGTAATTTACCCTTAGGCCCTCTCTTTTCTGTTATTTAGCATTAGTCCTGTAAATACGTTATCTAGTTGTTTAGTTTTTGGTATAATTGCATTAAGGACCTTGCACTTTATTTCTTTCGCATTTATGCCCCTGTGTATGTTGTAGCACGTGCTTCGACACGTAGTTTTCTGGGCTATTTGCATTTTATACCTTGTAGTTATGAGATGTTATGAGTTGAATGAAAACTTTTGGATATTTGCATTTATACCCCTGTGCGTGAATTTATTATGCATGTGCATTTATTTTTGGGTTAATTGCAGACTAACCCTCGGACTTTTGGTACATGTTACCAAATAGTCCAAGGATTTAGTTTTTATTACATTTGGGTCCCTGAGTGCATCAGGCACGTGCCACGTGCGTGTTCACCTGGGTATTTTGCACCAGACCCCCCAGATCTCTTGGTATTTGCACTAAGGTCCCTGTGTACAGTACCTCTTCTTTATTTTTAAATAAAATAGCAAACAAATATGAATCCAATGAAAATTGGACACATGGCTCCTGCCATTGTGTAAAATTTTCTGGGATTTTTGGAGACATTTTTATTTTGATTTGATATTTTAAAAAATTAAAAAACATCAATTTTTGTTACTGTCTGACTTTAAAAATCCCAAAAAAATATTAAAATCTATCTAAAAATTACAAAAAAATTATCTACTATTTGTTTTGTTGTGCTTGATTTTCTAGCCAATTTTGGCTATTTTGCATTACCTAAAACACCTAAAAATTGAAAAACACCTAAAAACCCCTAAAAATTCTAATAAATTAACTAAAAACCCACAAATAATAATATAGGTGCTCAAATTTTTCTTGTTTTCTTTTCTATACAGGAAAAATACCTCCAGGCTTATTGGGGACTCTGAGATATTTTATCTAAGTCCCTTAAGCTCGGCTGGACAGTACCTACAGTTTCTGACCTTGTTTTATTTTTAGAAAATTAAATAAACATCAGAAAAACCCAAAGAATTGACTAAAAATAGTAAAAATTATAAAACACACAAAAATATTTTTATTTGAATTTTTGGTTGATTTTTAGTGCATTTAATAAATAGTTGAATTGTCTTATTTGGTTGTTTTCCTTATTTTCTTAAAACATTAAAAATCCAAAAAAAATATAAAAAGACTTAAAAACCACCAAAAATATCTTTTTATTTCCTTTTCTTTCCTTTTTGACTACTTCGTAGGCCGCAAGGCCAATTCGTGCTCCTTGTGTTCGACCCTGGTCGCTATACCAGGTTAAACTAATAGCAAGACCGCTAGTGTTATTTGATTGATTTTTCATCTTGTTTGGTGGTCTATTTTTCTTGATTGATCGATCCTGATCGCTTGGGTCGCAACGACCATTTAGCACCTTTACCTTAGTCGCTCGATACTCGGTCATCAGAATGGCGCCGTTGCTAGGGAGCACAGCTTAGTAGTTTTTATTTTTGTTTTCTCTTCTTTTTCGCGGCTTTTCGTGGCTCTTTCAGAGTCCGCAAATTTTCGCAGCTTTTTGTTTTTATTTTATTTTTGCTTTATTTTGTTTTATTTTATTTTCTTTTATTTTTGTTTTGTTTGATTTTTGTTTGTTTATTTTATTTGGCATTTTTGCATATATACCCTCATTTTATTTTCAATTATTTTTCTTGCTATTATTTGCTTATTTTGTTGGACTGACCACTTGTCTCCTTTCTTGCGAGGACCCGAGGACCGAGGCGGCCGATTTTGAGAAGCCGACGCAGCCGAGGAACTTAGAGGCGGCTCCCTTCTGTACGGAGCCGCAGGAGAGCGTGAGGGAGAGACTGAGTGGGAGAGGTTTAGCTTAGGTTTTATTTCATTTGATTATTGTTGTAATAATACAGGGACAAACACTTAGACTCTTGGACTTGAACTCTTAGCGGATTTGTTTCGCCGAGCACTAGTGTGCTCGGGGGACCCTTAGGTGTTTTCGCGGTTTTTGATTTTTCGCTGCCTTTTCCGGTTTTCAGCGGTTTTTATCGAGCCCCTAGACTTAGGATTTTCTACTTGATTGTGCCGTAATTAGTAGGGTCCCCACACCTAATTGCTTGCATGTTCCTATAGTGCGATTAATTGGACCTACTAATAATTGATTAATAAAAATAACTGACTCATCCCCTTCGTAGCCTACGTGCCGTAGCCTGCCCTGCCAAGCGCTGCTCCTGAACCCGATGTGTCGGGAGGAGGGGTAGACCGAGACCGGACCTTTGTCTTGGAGGATCGGTGACCAGTTAGATGGTTCTTCGAGTAGACTTGCTTGTTTAGGACTCGGCTTTCACCGCTGCATCATATAGGTAGTTTATTTTCTGTCTTTACATTTCTGCGCGGATCACTTGCATGTAGAGTGCTGGAGGAAGGTACGTATTTCTATCTCTGCATGCATCATTGATTTCATCGCGCATCGGCTTTTTCGTCTTCTCCCCCTTGTTTTTGATTAAATAACCAGGAGAACCGAAAAATTCGTTAGGCCTTTGTTTTTATTAAAAAAAATAAAAAGGAAAACCATAAAATTGGGACTGCTAAAACTATTGACCCTAAAAGACACCTGACTTAAAAAATTTGTCTTGGGGATAACAACCCCCTCATTGTTTGGTTTGATTGCGCGAGAGAGTGACCCGCACACTAGGTAGAGCCCTCCGGTGTTATTCCTGACTGACTACCGACTCTTCTGTGCGGGCCAGTCGGTTGGGGTAGTATCGGGTATCCCAACAGGTCATGTAAGCATTCTGATAGATTGTTTGTTCACCTAATAAAATTTGACAAGATGATTTGACCGAGCCTTTACGGTCTTCAGCTTGTGTTGAGTTGGTGAATAAAGGATTTGGTTGCCGATCATAGTTTTTCCTGATCTCATCCGCCCTACTCGTCAGATCACGATGATGGGTAGACGCTCTCTTAGGCAGCCTCTGGCTGCACCGCTTTCGGGCACGTCTACCCATTCATCTAGGTTGTCCCGCGAGAGCCGAGACCAGCTCTCCGAGTCCGAGTATGATTCCGCCCTGTTCCCCCTCGACACCCTTTCTTTCGGTTCTGAGAGATATGAGCCAGAGGAGAGATTAGAAGACTTGACAGCACCTGAGTTTGGCTCATTTGATTTTGCAGACGTCATGGCCGGTAGTTCTGAGGATCATTCCCGAGGTCAGCCTGAGCACTTTGTGCTGGACCAGGGTGCGATCAACTCCACCCTGATCGCCTAACTAGAGACCGTTCAACAGCAACTAACGGATCAGGGAGCATTCATACTCGATATAAGGAGAGAGATGGAGCAGATGAGAGCAGAGAGAGCAGAGCGAGAGCAGAGGAGAGAGGGACCGAGGATCCCAGAGGATGCAGATGCAGCAGCCACAGCAGCAGTCGCAGCAGCTGCCGCGGCGGCAGCAGCCGCCGCAGCCGCGGCAGGAGGACCACCGAGACCGATGCGGGAGCTACACAACCTCGGATCGACGTTGACGCACCACTGGGTTGTACTTCCAGCTATCGTGGGGGACTTCAAGTTCCCCCCGAACACCTTGCAGTTACTCCCCCGCTTCCACGGACTCGCTACTGAGGAGCCCCATCTCCACCTCCAGGAGTTCCTAATGATTTGCAGCACTGTCCACGACCGTCAGGTGGACCAGGATACGATTCGGATGATCGCCTTCCCCCTTTCCTTGGCCGACAGAGCAGCCACCTGGCTGAAGCACTTGGGGAAGTTCGTTTACACCTGGGGGCAGCTCCGCACCGAGTACTTGAACAAGTACTATCCACTCGGGCGGACCAATGCAGCGAGAGCCCTCATCAGCAACTTCTCCATGCTCCCCAACGAGCAATTCCATGAGGCATGGGAGAGGTTTCGTGAGCTGACTGACCGAGGCCCGCACCATGACATTTCGAAGCCCAACCTTGTGCAGAGCTTCTTCAACGGGCTGACACCAGATCTCCAGGGCTTGGTGAATGCTTCTTGTGGCGGGTCTTACTTCGCCAAGGATCATGACCAGGTCTGGGCCATCTACGAGGAGATGGCCGAGAACTACATGGTGATGTCCCAGACCAGGTTATACACTCAGGGCAGACCCCAGCAGCAGCTAGGACCCGTGCAGTACCAGAGGATAGCACGGGTCGACGCCGGTCCATCCAGTTCATCCGCAGTAGCAGCAGCACAGGCAGAGTCATCCGCTGCGGATATGGGTATTATCAGCGAGAAGTTGGATCGGATGGAGCTGATCGAGAAGAAGCAGTGCCAGGGCATCACTCAGATGGAGCAGATGGCATAGACTCTGAGCGACATGAAGACCCAGCTCATGCGTCTCTAGGAGGCACAGACGGCTCCACAGCCCCGTCTTCAGTCGCGAGGCGATACCGGCGGCAGTAGCAGCTCGTTCCAGCGCTCCAGCTCACACCAGCAACCTAGACAGGTTCACCTTGTACAGGCGGAGCCGTACCAACAGCCGCAGCCTACCTACCAGTCACCACCATCTCCAGACATGCAGATGGTGGTATACCAGCCGGATCAGCCTCTGGCAGTACTCCCGCCAGCCCAGTACGATGCAGAGCCGTTGATGGATGTCAACGGGATTTGGTATGACCGTCCTCAGCCTAGGATCCGACGAGACCATCCCGGATTCAGGTGGGGGAACGGAGGTACCCAGCCCCAGGAGCAGTCATCCGGTCAGGGAGGGCAGTACAGCCAGCAGAGAGATCACCAGCAGCAGCAGCCCCCAGCCTATCAGTCACAGCAGCAGTCATCCTTCGTTCCTCGTCCCTATCAGCAGGGATAGTCTTAGAGGCGAGAGCAGCCTCACCAGCCACACCAGCAGCAGCACCCTCCTAGTTACCCCTCTCAGCAGCAGCAACACCAGTTCCAGCAACCTCATTACCAGAAAGGCCACCCGTCGGGCTCCCATGGTTCACCATACGAGAGCCCCGCCTTGGACGACATAGCCCGCCTCCTCTCGGACCAGCAGGCTACTTTCAGACGGGAGATGGACGAGTTCCGCCAGGAGATACGGGATATTGTGAGAGGGAAGGCCGCCATTCCTGCCCAGATAGAGCCGAATCCCAACAACCTGAAGCAGAAATCTGAGCAGGTAGCTTACACTGAGCATGCCACTCCTAGTGATCCATTTGATGATATGTCTTCGGATCTATTTGATGCTGATTTTGTCACACTTAGGAGCGGTAGGACACCAGCCGACGGCGGCGCCTCGTCTGAGCGACGGCATGAGGATACACTTAGGGCACCAGATGAGGAGGAGGAGAGCGGTACTGAGGCCGCTCATGATGATGATGGTGGTACTGATGCCACCAAGGATGCTGATCCCACCGGCGGTACTAAGGCCACCACTTCACCAGTTCGAGGAGATGGTACTGACGCCACCCGAGTTGCCGAGCCAGCACGCGGTACTGAGGCCGCGAGACATCCAGCAGAGCCAGCCTGTGGTGGTACTGAGGCCACCGGTGTTCATGTAGAGAGAGCTGTTGTTTTTCCTTCCACTGATGTAGCTCGGAACCATATTGTGAATAAAGGAAAAGGTTTAGTTTACTCTGGTCCCACTGTGGTGCTTGATGTATGTGAGGATCCGGCCGTCGAGCCGTCTAGACCTATTCCTAGTCCTTCATTTAAGAAGGACCCTGTGATCCCCTTCCCTAGAGCCCTTCTGATGGGGAAGGGGAAGAAAAAAGAAAAAGATCCAAAAAAGAGAGAGCAGGAGGAGTTCAGCCATAGCATGATTGATCGTTTCCATATTCAGCTGACCCTTCAGGAGGCTTTGCAGCACATCCCCCTTCTTCAGCGTTCTTTGAGAGATAGGACTACAGTCAGGAGGAGGAGGAGGAACCACCATTCAGAGATTCATGTGCTAACGAAAGCCACGTGCTTCGCGATCCAGAACCGTCTGCCGACCAAGAGGCTAGATTCAGGAGCCCCATATGTCATATGTCACATTAGAGAGCAGAGGTTTGACCGAACTCTATTGGATAGCGGATCGTCTATCAACCTCCTTCCGGCAGCCCTTCTCGACCGCTTCGAGTTGGGCACTCTTAGACAGAGCAGGACAGTCCTTCAGTTTGTTGATCGATCTGTCAAGAGGCCGAAGGGGTTGCTGCGAGGCGTTATCGTCACTATTCAGGGCCTCCAATTCCCCATGGACTTCGTAGTGTTGGACATGGAGATCCTTGATTCAGTGGCCGATACCCCCATCATCCTCGGTCGTCCGTTCTTGGCCACATCCAAGGCGGTGACTGACCATGATAGCGGGAAGGTATACTTTCGCGTCGAGGGCGAAAGTGTACAAATAGAGACGGTCGAGGACTACAGAGCCAGAGACAGAGCATGCTCAGAGACCAGCACAGATATAGAGCAGATGACAGATGCCGGGCTAGACATCCACCAGGACTGTGATTTTGTGATCACAGATGATGAGGCAGCATGGGCAGACCCTAAAGCACAGGCCATCCTCTCATTTCCAGACACCACTGATGCCGAGTTGATAGCAGAGGAGAGCTTGGAGAGCACAGCCCTGGTCCAGGATACTTCAGAGGCAACAGAGTCGGTTCTCGACCGCGACACAGAGTTTAGTGATGGTGGTACTGAGGCCACCTTGTGTGATGGTGGTACTGATGCCACCTTGTTTGATGCAGATCCCTCGGATTCAGAGTTTGATTGGGCAGATTGCGAGGATCAGATGCCAGACCTGAGTCCCACAGAGCCTACAGCTGAGGAGGAGGTAGATGCAGAGCATATCAGAGACAGTTCAGTTGAGCAGCCTTCTCCAGATCTAGTTTGCGAGAGTTCGTTTTCATTCTCCGAGGCAGACTTGGCAGCATACACGCATCTTCTTCCAAAGCCAGATTTGCCAGCACCCAGCTGTCCCGAGCTGAAGCCGCTCCCTTCTTCGTTGAAGTATCGATTCCTTGCGGGCGAGCCTGAGATGTACCCAGTCATCATCTCCGCCGATCTGACTGGAGAGGAAGAATCCCGTTTGATGGGAGTTCTTGAAAAGAACTGCAAGGCAATCGGATGGAGCGTAGCAGATCTCCATGGGATTAGTCCAGCGTTGTGCTCCCACCATATTTATCTCGAGGAGGGGGCGAAGCCATCGTGTGAGTTCAGCAGCGGCTGAACCCCAACCTGAGAGAGGTCGTCATGAAGGAAATCTCAAAATGGTGGAGCGCAGATTTTATTTATCCCATTTCCGACTCCAAGTGGCTCAACCCCTTGCATGTGGTGCCCAAGAAGACGGGCATCATGACTGTGATCAGTGAGTCGGGAGAGGAGATTGCTACACGAGTACCCACCTCTTGGCGGGTCTGTGTTGACTACAGGAGACTCAACCAGGCCACCAAGAAGGACCATTTCCCCCTGCCTTTTATTGACCAGATCATTGAGAGACTGGCAGGGAAGAGCCATTACTGTTTCCTGGATGGGTACTCGGGCCACAACCAGGTGGCCATCGCTCCTGAGGATCAGGAGAAGACCACCTTTACCTGTCCCTTCACTACATATGCCTTCCGATGCATGCCATTTGGGCTATGCAATGCCCCTGCGACTTTTCAGAGATGCATGATGTCGATCTTTTCGGACATGGTAGGGGAGTGTTTGGAGGTCTTCATGGATGATTTCTCGTTCTACGGCAACGGATTCGACTCCTGTCTTGACTGCCTAGACCAAGTACTCCAGCGATGTATAGAGGTCCATTTGGTGCTTTCTTGGGAGAAGAGTCACTTCATGGTGACTCAAGGGACAGTGCTTGGCCATATCATCTCCAACAGGGGCATGGAGGTTGATCCAGCCAAGGTTGATGTCATTAGAAAACTCGCACCGCCGTCCAATTTGAGGCAGTTACGGTCATTCCTGGGGCACGTTGGTTTCTATCTAAGATTCATTCATGATTTCAGCAAGATTGCCTGGCCGTTGACTGATCTCTTGACGAAAGACACCGAGTTCCTTGTCGATGACAAGTTTCTTTCGTCCTTTGCGACTCTCCAGCAGTGTGTGATTGAGGCTCCTGTTCTCCAGCCGCCCGATTGGTCTCTCCCATTCGAGATCATGACGGATGCCTCCGATTTTGCCGTAGGGGCCGTGCTGGGACAGAGGAGGGATGGAGTTCCATTTGTTATTCACTACGCTAGCCGCACATTGGATTCCGCGCAGCGGAATTATACCGTCACAGAGAAGGAGATGCTAGCCGTAGTGTTCGCCCTAGATAAGTTTCGATCTTATATCATTGGATCTAGAGTGACCTTGTACACCGATCACACCGCCATCCGATACCTCATGGCAAAGAAGGATGCCAAGGCCAGATTGACTAGATGGATCCTTCTACTCCAGGAGTTCGACATTTAGATCAAGGATAAGCCTGGAGTCAAGAATGTGGTGGCGGATCACCTCTCCCGTATAGAGCAGCCTGAGGAGTCTGAGCAGATTCATCCCATTTGTGAGACCTTCCCAGATGAGGCGATCCTTGCTATCGCCTCACTCCCGTGGTATGCCGATATTGTTAACTTTCTCATTGCTGGGAAAGTCCCACAAGAATGGCCCAGACAGAGGCTTGGGACCTTCCTTGAGAAGGCCAAGTCCTACCACTGGGAGGATCCCATCCTTTACCATGAAGGAGGGGATAGCGTCTAGCGTCAGTGCATTCCTCAGGAGGAACACCATAGCATCCTCACTTACTGCCACAAGCTTGAGGCAGGAGGACATCATTCTGGGAGGAGAACGGCACAGAAAGTGCTCCAATCCGGCTTGTGGTGGCCTACCCTCTTCAAGGAATCTGATGAGTTCGTGAAGAGGTGTACTGACTGTCAGAGGATGGGCACTTGTGGACAGTGTGATATGATGTCGATGCGGCCCATTCACTTCTGTGAGGTTTTTTACGCATGGGGCATCGATTTCATGGGTCCATTCCCTAAGAGTCAGGGATTTGAGTACATTCTGTTGGCCGTTGATTATGTTAGTCGTTTGGTTGAGGCTATCCCCGCCCGAGCCGCTGATGCGAGGACAGTTTGCTGATTTCTGAGGAAGCACATCATCACGCGGTTCGGGGTTCCTAGAGTTCTGATTTCAGATGGGGGGTCTCATTTCATCAACGACCAGGTGAAGGCCCTTGCTAGAGAGTTCGGTATAGACCATCGTGTTGCTACACCTTACCATCCACAGACGAATGGTCTAGCCGAGATGTCGAGTAGGGAGATTAAGACTATATTGCAGAAATTCGTCCGCCCTGACCGAAAGGATTGGTCATAGCTTTTAGACTCGGTCTTGTGGGCATATAGGACGTCTTTCAAGACACCATTGGGCACATCTCCCTTTTGCCTCGTATATGGCAAGCCGTGCCATTTACCTGTTGAGCTGAGGCACAGGTCACTATGGGCAGTTACTGATATACTTATGGATCCAGATGGTGTAGGAGACCAGAGGAGGGCAGAGTTAGCGGCCCTGGAGGAGTTGAGAGATACCGCCTTCTCAAACAGCCTACATTATAAGGAGCGAGTGAAGGAGTGGCATGATTCTCATATCAGCCACAAGCATTTTGAGCCTGGTCAGAAAGTATGGCTGTTTGATGCAAGGCTTCGTTTATTTCCAGGGAAGCTACAGAGCAAGTGGAAGGGACATTACTTGGTGAGAAAGGTACACGACAACGGTAGCATTGATATATCTGAGTTGTCATCTGAGAGTACCTTTCGAGTGAACGGCCAGCGGCTCAAGCCATTTCTAGATCATGAGCCGCGGGTCGTTGATCTTGCCCCTATTCATTTTGCGTGACATGTGGTCTTTGACTCACATCTAATGCATCTCACGCCTGAGTTTCACTGATCTTCCGCCTTGTATAGATCCAGATGTCTATATCACTACATTCTTTAGTCCCACATCCCTTTCTTCATCTGTTGATTATGATATACTTAGGGTGCACTTTACCCTAAGTATAGGGGGGATGTAGGACCTTTGAGTATTTCTTTTGTTTCTTTCTACCCCTGTTTTTGCTGCCTATACTTAGGGATATTTCACCCTAAGTATAGGAGGGGTAGACCCTGTACATTCTCCACTCGGTTTTCCCTTAGTATACAGCCTGCTATACTCAGGATTACTTGATCCTAAGTATAGGGGGAAGACCTGAGATCCTCTTGACTTTTCTGTTTCATTCATTCGTCTTTGTATATAGCCTTCCTTTTCACTTCCCTATACCTAGCACGAGTTATGTCTTCTTCATCGCTCTTGACTCTGAGGACATTGTTCGAGCTAAGTATAGGGGGTGTGTATATATTTCATATATACTTTAGCCATAACTCGTACTTTGTGTGAGTGTGTTAATAAATAAAATGGCTAAAATCCCTAAAAATCACAAAAATTAAAAAATTTTCATGTACATAAACATTCTTTTATTTGCACATAAATAGCTAGTGTACAAATTATTTTTGTAAAGATGATTTCAAAAATCTTTTGAGTAAAGTTTGTTAAATATTTTCTTATCAAAATTATGTATATAGTACAAAATTTTTCCAAAATGTTTTGAAAATAAAAAGTTTGCAAAAATCTTGTGTAAATGTGTGTAAATACCTTTTTGCAAAACTTGCACTTCATGCATCATCCATTCATGATTTCAAAACATTTTTCAAAAATTTTGCATGTTTGTAAAATTTGTGTAAATAGCATCTTTTGTACATATATATATATATATATATATATATAGTTTTTCTGGATGATAGTTGACATTTAAACTAGCCTGGAATCAAATTGAGAAATGGAGCTTGATTAAGATCTTAATCCACCTAACTTCTAAGAGGAACCTTACAGGGCTTAGGTTTAAGGCTTTTCAGGTCCATGGTGACTTAATTCTTTGAGTCCACTAGGCTATGATCACATGTCATCTTAATGAGCCTAAGTAGAGCACTTAACAACAACACATGACTCATATAGATTATGGCTTTACTTGGACACCAGCACTATGCACCGAGCTCTCTACGGATGAGGTGGTGAGGAGGCAGTCTTCCTTGACTCGGGGTAGCATATGAGGGTAGTACTTCTAGGCGGAACCTCTCTTCTTCTTTTAGTGAAGGAAGTGCGTCTCAACTTGGTCTGGTTACCATGAGGTCTAACGACGGGAGTTGTGGGTTGTAATAAAGCTTCAAAAGAGGGATAGTCTACTGGCTCAAGAGGAAAAACTCCTTGTATATATGCTGCACATGTATATGTTGTATAGATGCACTTGAAAAAAAATGCAAAAAGAAAATAACTCCAAAAAAGTGGTGGGTCTGATAGAAAATGATAATCCCACCGGAGTATGTATATAGAGTGCAATAAGCAAAGCTTGAGTTCATGATTCACCTTATGTAGCTTGCAGCAGGGAGACTTGGCTACACTGGTCAAGCTCCCAAGGGTACATGGCTACACTGACCTTGACCCATTCTCTTCTTCCTCCTCTTCTTGAGACGGTTGAACTTGAACTTAGAAGGGAATACCCCGTTCCTCGAGGAAAGAGTGGCCAGATTGAGGTCATAGAGTTACCTTGTTGGGGAGGGTTGTCAAGTTGCCATTTCTGAGGTGGAGAGATTAGACCTCACATTCACAGGACAAGAAAGGATTCATGGTCTTCAGGGTTTGTGATTGATGACTTGTTCTGATCTGGAGCATTGAGGAGTCTTGGTTATAGATTAGTGGAACTTAGAGGCTGTTGAGTTTTAGGCTTAAGTCCAAATAAGGTTCTGACACATTAATAATCCAAAGATCTGATCGAGCTCCATACCTTAATTTAATGAAGGCAAGTTTAATAAATCAACCTTGATCCATGTACATTCTCTTTTTCTTTTTCTTTTTCTTTCTTTCTTTCTTTTTCACTTCTTTTTCAAATAAGTGTTTGCTAAGGGACTAGCAAAGTTAAGTATAGGGGGGTGATGAATACTCATTCATCACTCTTTATTCTTATATTTTAGCTACAAAAACCTTTGCAAATGCATGTATATAGTTGTAAATAGAAATAATTACCAAAAGCATGCATTGTGTAAAAACCTATAATTAGCATGTTTTTGTGCAAAAATAAAAGAATAAAGATTAAAAAGAAAAAGAGGGAAATATTTAGAATAAATATTGAGCAACCTAACCCAAGGGAGGGCTCAGCATGGGCCTGACCGCATAAAAGCCAAAGTAGAGGGAGATAGGGGCTCATGTGTGTAAATATCTATGTAAATAAAAAAAATATTTTCCTCCCAAAAAGAGACTAAAATAGGCTTGTAAATACTTGTATATATTTATAAAGATAAAAACAAGATAAAATTAGAAAAATTAAAAAGAAAACAAAAAACTTCACTCTCACCATGTATATAGTCCACTCATATTTATTTATTTAGCCTTATAAATAAATAAACTTAATTTCCAAAAATCTTGCACATATTCAATGACTTATAGTGTAAATAAATAAAATAAATTAAAACAAAAACAAAATAAAAAGAACAAAATTAAAAATCAAAAATACTATTGTAAATATACCATGTATATATATGTACATATGTATTTATTTCACCTATGTATATAAATAATAAAAATAAAATAAAAATATCTTTTTATTCCTTATTTTATGATATAAATAAATAAAATATAAAATGGGAATAAAATTGTATAAAAATAACAAATTAAAAATCAAAATAAAAACCCTATATTGTACATATACCTATATATAGCTATATAATGTAAGTACCTTATTTTTATTTTGAAAAATTAATTAAAAATCACAAAAAAATAGAAAATATTAAAACAAAAATATTTCATGTTTAGAGTTTTAATTAAATAAGCCATTTGCTATTTTTAATCGAATTTTCATTTATTTTCTAGGTGGCAGCTTCCGATTGGCCCTGGGGATTGTTGACCGCCCGGTCAACTGCCCCCCCCCCCCAGGACCACTTCCCACGGGTTAGGTGCCCGACCCGACTTCTCCCTAATTTCGCACCTAAACCCAATTCCCTCTCGCCTAAACCTCGGGTCCGATTCATTCATGATACATCCGAGACCCTCGCCGGGGTATCCGCCTCGAGATCCGCGCGCTCCGCCCTACCCGCGCTCATCTTCCCGGACCCTCCAATGTATATAGCTCGAGCTCCGCCATCTTCATTCGCATCTTTGGCTCATTCGCTCCACCCCCAGTGACCTCCAGTGCGTGAGTGAGAGTGACAACTCGCTCCAGGTGCTGTCGCAGCGAGGAGAGGGGCAGTGGCCCACTGATCTGGCGAGACACACCGCCGTGCTCCGCCCAGAGCCAGAGCTCGAGCCTCGGAGACCGACGCTCCTCAAGGCAAGGACCAAGAGCTGCGCAAGCTCGCCCACAGTCGCTTCGTCCACCCAGGTAGACCCAGTTCCTTTTGCTTTTCGCTAATTTCCGATCATCCCCATTTCGCGCCGCCGTCGTCTCTAGCTGATTCCGACCATCCCACTTCTCCGTTCGATCATCGGAATCCACCTTCACCTCTACCTTCCTCCCGCGCACGTTCTGCACCCATCCACTCAACCCAGCTCGCACAGGAGCTGGGGTTCGAGCTCCTCCGTCCACACCCTCGCCGGAGCTCGCCCACATCGACCCCCCGACCACCTTCACCTCGCCTAACCGGGTCGAGGCAGTTTGCCCTCGACCCACGAGTCTTCTGGACCCATTTTGCATGTACATCGAGGGCCATCTGAGGTCCTTTGACTAAGGTCCAGTAGCTCCACCTCCGCCGACCTCGTCGGAGCTCTCCAGAGCTCGGTTGGGTCATCGGAGGGCACCATCAGCTGCGGAGCTTCACGACGGAGCTTTTCTGATCTTCAGGAGCAGCAGGGGAGGATCTCAGCGCGTGTGTCGGGCCGGCGAAGCTTGCCGGCCAACTGTTCTTCCAACATCTTCCCCGGCCGTCTGATCAGCCTCAGAGCTCCAGATCTGATCATGACCGTTCATTCACGGAGCTGCAGATAGCGTCAGATCAGTGGAGGTGTGATCCCAGCCGTTGGTTCACCGAGGGTTCGGCCACTGCGTACGAGGACCGTCCGATCTCCACGTGTAGGGCCCTCACTCGTTCGATCAGACCAAGCGTCTCAAGGTCAAAGGCGCCACCGCTCTCGCTCGTTGGATCTGCTACGTGGCGCGCATCCAGCGGCTCCATTAATAAAGGGTAATTTACCATTAGGCCCTCTCTTTTCTGTTATTTAGCATTAGTCCTGTAAATACGTTATCTAGTTGTTTAGTTTTTGGTACAATTGCATTAAGGACCTTGCACTTTATTTCTTTCGCATTTATGCCCCTTTGTATGTTGTAGCACGTGCTTCGACACGTGGTTTTCTAGGCTATTTGCATTTTATACCTTGTAGTTCTGAGATGTTTTGAGTTGAATGAAAACTTTTGGATATTTGCATTTATACCCCTATGTGTGAATTTATTATGCATGCGCGTTTATTTTTTGGGTTAATTGCAGACTAGCCCTCGGACTTTTGGTACCTGTTACCAAATAGTCCAAGGATTTAGTTTTTATTACATTTGGGTCCCTGAGTGCCTCAGGCACGCACCACGTGCGTGTTCACCTGGGTATTTTGCACCAGACCCCCCAGATCTCTTGGTATTTGCACTAAGGTCCCTGTGCACAATACCTCTTCTTTATTTTTAAATAAAATAGCAAACAAACTCGGAATCCAATGAAAATTGGAAACATGGCTCCTGCCATTGTGTAAATTTTTTTGGGATTTTTGGAGACATTTTTATTTTGATTTGATATTTTTAAAAAATTCAAAAACATCAATTTGTGTTACTGTCTGACTTTAAAAATCCCAAAAAATATTAAAATCTATCTAAAAATTACAAAAAAATTATCTATTGTTTGTTTTGTTGTGCTTGATTTTCTAGCCAATTTTGGTTATTTTTCATTACCTAAAACACCTAAAAATTGAAAAACACCTAAAAACCCCTAAAAATTCTAATAAATAAACTAAAAACCCAAAAATAATAATTTAGGTACTCAAATTTTCCTTGTTTTCTTCTCTATACAGAAAAAATACCTCCAGGCTTATTGGGGACTCTTATATATTTTATCTAAGTCCCATAAGCTCAGCTGGACAGTACCTACAGTTTCTGACCTTGTTTTATTTTTAGAAAATTAAATAAACATCAGAAAAATCCCAAAAATTCATTAAAAATAGTAAAAAATATAAAACACACAAAAATATTTTTATTTGAATTTTTGGTTGATTGTTAGTGCATTTAAAAAATAGTTGATTTGTCTTGTTTGGTTATTTTTCTTTTTTCTTAAAACATTAAAAATCCAAAAAAATATAAAAAGACTTAAAAACCACCAAAAATACCTTTTTATTTCCTTTTCTTTCCTTTTGACTACTTCGTAGGCCGCAAGGCCAATTCGTGCTCCTTGTGTTCGACCCTGGTCGCTATACCAGGTTAAACTAATAGCAAGACCGCTAGTGTTATTTGATTGATTTTTCATCTTGTTTGGTGGTCTATTTTTCTTGATTTATAGATCCTGATCGCTTGGGTCGCAACGACCATTTAGCACCTTTACCTTAGTCGCTCGATACTCGGTCATCATGTAGCTACCTATCCTGGGATGCAAGACCAGTGTAGTCAAGTCATCCAGCTGCAGGCTCACATATTTGACTTTGGAACTCAAGCTTGCTTATTGGCTTTACAGCATATGTACATACTTTACAGGCATTTTATTTTTGTACAGGCCTGACCAATTTTTTTTAATACTATGCACATCAGCATTTACATAAGGAGTTTTTCCTCTTGAGCCAGTAGACTATCCCTCTTTTGAAGCTTTATCGCAACCCACAATCTCCTGTCTTTAGACCTCATTACTATTGGACCAGGTTGGGGTGCACTTCCCTCCCTAGACGAGGACGAATGTTTCCACCCGTGTGCGTCTCAGACTGACAAATCCAACCCCCTTACCACTCCAACTGAGTCGAACAAGGTGAAAGGTGCAAGTGTCCAAGTTAGGTCACGGTCGGCAAGAGTCATGCGTGTGTCTCGAAAAGTTCTAGTTAGTCAGTTGAGGTGACTTGAACCCAGCCCTGATTTCTCAAAGAATTAAGTCTGCATAGACCTGAAGTACCTTAAACCTAGTTCCCGAAAGGCTCCAGTGCAGTTAGGTGCGGTAAGGTCTAACCAAGCTCCAAATTGAGACTTTATTGGATTGATTCAATCATCAAGCTCACTCAAAAAGAATATGAATGGTATGCTTATGCTATGCACAATGAATGATGCAATTTTTCACACAGAATTTAAAAGAATCAAAGAATCGTTTTATACAAAGAAATTTTTGCAACTAAAAACTTGACACACACAAAAAGGTACGTACAATTATTTACACGGGTGGGCCGCTTTATTTAAAAAAGGTATGGCTTTTTAAAGACTTTACATGTTTTAATGGCGTACTTTAATCAGCTTGTACAGAAAGAATTTTATGCATTTTATTTCTGATTTACAAGTCTTTGTATTAATGCTCTTATTGTTCATCTCTAGTTTTGAAAATAATTTTGCAGACTATAGTACACGATAATTTTTGCAATCATTTACACACATTTGGAAACTATTTTTGCAAAGATTTTTCACACTATATATATTTTTGACAATAATTTTGACAAACTTTTTTCAAAACATTTGCACATAGGATTTTCAAATCCTTTATTTCACACGAAGAAAAGTTTTGCAATCCAAACAATTTTACACAAGTTGAAAACATTTCACAGCAAATTTTTCAAACAATTCACACTATTTTTTAAATCATACTATATAGGTATCTAACCTGATCTATTAATCAGTATATACAAAAGAAGAAAAACTGTATTTGATGTATAGTATAGTTTTGCCTCTTATAAGCTTTAGATGGGATTATGCTTATTTTTTGTATAAGAGATTTTTATGCAGACTCCTCAGACTTATTCAAGAATCATTTTCACAAGAGTTTTGAAAACTTTAGTCCAAAATAATTTTGCAAACATGTACACGTATTTGAAAATGATTTTACAAGGGTTTTACACATCATAGATAGGTTTTCCAAAACAATTTTGACAATCAAGTTCTTGTAATCATTTGCACACTGATTTTCACACATTTTGATTTCACGCAAAGAAAATAAATTTTACACACAAAACTAATTTTCTCAAAGGTTGAATACTTGTACACACTATTTTCAAACAATTTTCACAAGGTTTTTCAAAGAAAACTTTCTTTCACAAAACATTTTTCCTGACTTAATAATCAGTATAAGTACAAAGTTCCTGAGGAGCTCACAATCATCTTTTATTATTTTAGAGTTACTTATTGCCTTATATTTTATATTGGGGTGATATATTTTATTTTTCAGTATGAGTTATGGCCTATAGTATATACATGGTATATACGACCCCCCTATACTTAGCTTGAGTTATGTCCTCATAGGTCGAAAGGAAAAGCAAAGACATAACTCGTACTGAGTATAGACAGATCTAAAGAATCCATATGAATGAAATTAATGAATGAGAAGTTGACCATCCCCCCTATACTTAGGATCAAGTAATCCTAAGTATAGAAGACTGTATAAAAAGCAGGGAGGGTCAAGGGTGGGAATACACAGATCGTACTCCGATTGTCTCCCCCTATACTTAGGGTAAGATACTCCTATGTATAGACAAGAAGAGGAGATAATGGAGAGGATCAGAAAAAACTCGGGTGCACATCCCCCCTATACTTAGGACAAAGTACGTCCTAAGTATATAAAACTGTCTACAAGGGCGGCACCTTTTAGATACAAAAAGAAGTTAGAAAAGGAAAAGAAGAAAAGAAGAAAAGAAGATAAACAGTTCTTGGAGTACATCGTCTGAATCTTCTGATGCTGCAGCGGTTGTGGAAATGTCTTCGTGGTGCACTAACTGAATGGAGTCTACAACGGCCAAGAATGCATCTGGTTCAATGTAAGGCTTCAGGAGTTGGCCGTTGATGACGAAGGGCTGTGCGTCAGAGGACAATTCTGATATGGCAATAGTTCCATTGTCACGCACTTCACAAAATCGGAATGGCCCTGTCCACTTACTCTTTAATTTACCCGGGAATATCCGCAACTTTGCATCAAACAACCACACTTTCTGTCCAACATCAAAGGTCTTTCATCTGATGTGCCGGTCATGCCAGCGTTTCACCTTCTCCTTGTACATCAAGGTGTTATCGTATGCATAGTCTCGGAATTCCATGAGCCTGTTCAGATCGTCTTTTCTCTTCTGACCACTTTTGCGTGAGTCCAAATTGCAACTGTTGATTGCCCAAAGAGACTTGTGAATTAATTCCACGGGCAGATGGCACAGTTTTCCATATACAAGAGATAGGGCGACATACCCAAGGGAGACTTGTAGGCGGTTCAGTAAGCCCATAGGACTGAGTCCAAGTGTTGAGACCAGTCTTTTCTGTTTGGCCTAACAAGTTTCTTCAGTATAGTCTTGATTTCTCTGTTTGATAACTCTGCCATGCCATTGGTCTGAGGATGATAAAGAGATGCGACATGATGGTCGATGCCGTACTCCTTCATTAACTTCTTAACCTCTTTGTTAATGAAGTGGCTACCCCCGTCTGATATGAGAATTTTCGGTATCCCAAACCGCGAAATGATGTTCTTCTTCAGGAACTGACAGACTGTTCGGCTGTCGGCGGCTCGAGCAGGGATAGCTTCAACCCAACGACTCACATAGTCGACGACAAGAAGGATGTGCTCAAAACCTCGACTGTTAGGGAAAGGCCCCATGAAGTCAATGCCCCATGCATCGAAAACGTCTGCTATCTGAATGATTTTCAGGGGCATCGAGTCTTTGGCAGTAAGTGTACCTTTCAATCTCTGACAGTCAATACATCTTTTGACAAACTCTGCAACATCCTTAAATAATGTGGGCCACCAGAAGCCACACTGGAGTACTTTGGCTGCCGTACAATCTCCGGAATGATGTCCACCAGATTCGAGCGAATGACAATGCTCGAGGACATTAGATTGCTCCGTCTGAGGGATGCACCTGCGCCAAATGCAATCCGCTCCTTCCCTGAATAAAAGGGGATCCTCCCATTGGTAGAATCAGATGGTCGACATGAATTCGTTCTTCTGATTTTTCGTCCAATCCGCCAGTGTTACCCCAGAGGCGAGGTAGTTGACTATATCTGCATACCAAGGAAGAGAATCCAATACTAAGATGGCTTCGTTAGGGAAGGTTTTTGTGATGGGTGCACTGTTCAGAGGAGACTCATGCTGCTCTATTCTGGAGAGATGGTCTGCTACCACATTCTGGACTCCAGGCTTGTCCTTGATTTCCAAATCGAATTCCTGGAGGAGAAGGATCCAACAAATCAGTCTTGGATTGGCATCCTTCTTCTGCTGTAGGTACCGGATAGCAGAGTGGTCTGTGAAAATTGTGACTTTTGAACCCAACAAATAAGATCTGAACTTCGTGAGGGCGAAAACCACAGCCAGCAACTCTTTCTCTGTCACAGTATAATTCCACTGTGCTTCATCTAATGTTCTGTTGGCATAGTGAATGGCATAGGGCGCTTTGTCCTTCCTTTGCCCAAGAACAGCCCCGACTGCAATGTCTGACGCATCGGTCATTATCTCAAAGGGAAGAGACCAGTCTGGCGGCTGTAAAATTGGAGCCTGAGTGATAAGCTCCTTCAACTGATTGAAAGCAAGGAGAACCGGCTGATCAATAATGAACTCAGTCTCCTTGCACAAAAGTTCTGTCAGAGGTCGGGCAATGCGGCTGAAATCCTTGATGAATCGCTTGTAAAATCCCACATGACCCAGGAATGACCTCACATTCTTCACTGTCTGAGGTGGCTGAAGATTTGAAATGACATCCACCTTTGCCGGGTCGACTTCCATGCCACGTTTGAAAACGACGTGGCCCAGCACAATACCTTCAGTGACCATAAAGTGGCTCTTTTCCCCTGAAAGCACTAGATTGACTTCTTGGCACTTCTGAAGCACTCTGTCTAGGTGCACAAGACAAGAATCGAAACTGTCACCATAGACAGAGAAGTCGTCCATGAATAACTCGAGAAAACTTCCTACCATCTCGGCGAAGACTGCTAACATGCATATTTGGAAGGTTGCAGGTGCATTGCATAATCCAAAGGGCATTCTCTTAAAGGCATAGGTGCCGAATGGGCAAGTGAAGGTAGTCTTCTCTTGATCCTCAGGGGCGATCGCCACTTGGTTGTACCCGGAATACCCATCCAGAAAGCAGAATAACTCCTTGCCAGCTAATCTTTCCAAAACTTGATCAATGTAGGGCAAGGGAAAGTGGTCTTCTTAGTTGCTGAATTGAGACGGCTATAGTCAACACACACCCGTCAAGATGTTGGCACCCGAGTGGAAATTTCCTCTCCTTTGTCATTTGTAACCACGGTAAGCCCTAACTTCTTCGGAACTACATGCAGTGGGCTTACCCATTTTGAGTCGGAGATGGGATAGATGAAGCCTGCATCACACCATTTTGCTATCTCCTTCATGACGACGTCCCGAAGGTTAGGGTTCAGCCTTCGTTGGAATTCACGGGACGGCTTGGCATCTTCTTCTAGATAGATGTGGTGTGAACACAGGGCTGGATTTATCCCTCGAAGATCTGATATGCTCCAACCAAGTGCCTTGCGGTTCTTTTCTAGAACCTCGAGAAGACGAGATTCCTAATCCGGATTCAGCCTGCTGCTGATGATGACCGGATACATTTGTTCTTCACCCGTATGGAAAGCATACTTTAGGCCTGCCGGAAGTGTCTTGAGTTCTGGTTTTGCCCGGTCCACTTTATCTGTCACTTCAGAGACTATGCTCGTGGTGGGATGTACTTCCTTGAAGCTGCCACCATCCTCATCATGTTGTTGAGATCCTGGTGATGTGTCGAACGGGTCTGCGCTAAGCTGATCGTGTTCGGTCTGGAGTGACTGCTCGAAGAGATGCACCTGCATCTGAGAATCTGTCTCCCATGAATCGTCGGAGCATACGCTGACCGTGCTTTCCGAGTCCTCCTCAAGAGTGAGGATTTCTCGGGTCCATGGATCGTCCAATGACAAGAATGAATCTCTGATCTCTGCAATAAAATCACAGTCTGCTTCGGATGATGCCTGGCTCTCATCAGTTGTGGCATTCGGCTCTATGTTCATGTTTATCGTGATCTGCTGGGTGTTCGAGCTGAAAGTAATCTTGCCAGACCCGTAATCAACCACGGCACCTGAAGTACGAAGGAATGGTCTGCCAAGATGATAGGGGTCTGGAGCAGGGGTGCAGGCGAGTCCATATCAAGGACTACAAAGTCAGCTGAAAATTGCATCTCCTGCACTTTAACAACAACATCTTCCAAAAGACCTCGGGGCCGCTTGACGGATCGGTCAGCGAACTGAAGGATCATGCATGTCTGCTTGAGCGGTCCCAGCCCAAATTCTTGCATTATGGACGAGGGCAGAAGGTTGATGGAAGACCCACTGTCTAGGAGAGTGCGCTCGAAGACCTGATTAAAAATCTCACAACTGATCAGAGGTGCTCCTGTGTCTTGCTTTTTCTGTGGGAGATTGCTAATGGCTGCAACAGTGGCCATGGAGAGAACGTATTTTTCTACATCTCGGCGTCTGTTTTCTTGCGCTGAGCGATGCCTGTTAGTACATGCCTCTTTCAGTCCTTTCTTCACAGCTGGCATGTATTCCACGGCCTTCAACAAAGGAATCTCAACAGTCAATTTATCTAAAATTTCCACAACACCTAGATCGGACAATGCCTTTTTTTTGTTTTGCAATTTTTTTGGATTTTTGTATTGCATGAGGAAAAGGAATATGTACATCACTGACAGGAAAATGAGAGTTCTTATTTACATCAAAATCATCGCCCATAGAATGTTGTACATCCGAACTACAAAAAGGAGTACAAGCTGTGTCTTGACATGCTGGTGCTGCAGGGAGATAAAAAAGGGTAGCCTCTGCTCCATCGGCTGGCGAGGGATCGGCTGCTGCTGGCGGCTCCTCCAATGCTGGCGCGGCTTCGCTTCGGCTACAAGCTTCTTTTTTGTTGTTTTTGCTTTTGCTGATTTTTTTGTATTTTTGGCTGAGGCTGCTGCTGGAAATGCACGACGGCTGGACTGTCTTCTTCTTCTTCCTCCTCCTCAGCCGATCCTGGAGCTGGAACGGCTTATGCGGAAGATGACGATTCACCTGTTTCTTTATTCACCCCACTTCTGGTAGCAGGAGGAGGCAAGGCCCTACCGCTCCTGAGAGTAACAACATTAGAATAAACAGTCATATCATTACCATACACGGACAGGACATCACATTCTACCTTCTCTTTCTTTTTGAAATTATTGGGGTTGGCTTCGACATGAGCCGGAATGGTGGTTCTGGTGGCGGTCAGGTCGTCAAGCCACTTGGTCATATCCGCTAGCCCTTTGACAAGCTGGGCCAGACAATCCATGGTGGGGTTTGCAGGGGGTACTTCTGAAGGTTCAGCGTGCAGACCACGCTGCTGTTGGTTGGATGGGTGTGGAGGTTGCTGTTGGTGGTGCTGCGGTGGTGCAGGAAGTTGAAGTTGTTGGTATGAGGGAGGAGGATACTTCTGGTATTGCTGAGAGGGGGCAGCCGCGTACTGGTGATACAGCTGTGGGTGGCGGTACTACGGCTGCTGGTACGGATGATTTTGCCTCCATTACTGTGCAAACTGGGGAGGCTGCTGGTACTGTTGGTGAGGCTGCGAGGACTGTCCAAAGCGACCACCCTGAGGTTGGTGGTATTGCCGATTGGCAAATGGCTGACCCTGGGGTTGTCCCGGAGGACGGGTCGGCTGCGCATCATTAGCCCATACCCCGTTCACTTCCTGAATCAGGGGTGGTGGTGGGAAGACTGGATCAGGTCCGGAAAGGAACTCTGGCTGGTACACGACCATCTGCTGATGCGGCGGGCCCTGGTCGGGCGCCTGCACGTAGTACACGTGCTGGACTGCCGATGGTTGCTGGCTCGGCTGAGGCTGATGCTGCGGTTGCTGCTCGTCCTTCTTCTCAGCGGGAGCTTCTGATGGTGTAGCCGACTGAACAGAGTTGATGGTGCCCACCAACAGTTCAAGGTACTTATTCATCTGATCCAGCTTGTCTAAATTCTGGGTCCTCTTCTCGATCACAGCGAGATTCTCCAGATCTTGTGATCGCTTTTCGATGATATCAACTTTCGAGAGATGGCCCCCAATGATGCTGAGGTTGGAGATCTCATCTCTCTCTGCTTCCTTGGATGCCGCCATGTGCACTTGTTTTTGAAGGATCTGGGGCTGCTTCTGATACGCCTTGGATGAAGAGAGGGCGGCCTCTCCTTCGGCCATTTCTTCAAATATCTGCCAGACTACATCTTCATCCTTATTGAAATGTGAACCCCCACATGTTGCGTCTACGAGCCTTTGGCTTTCTATGTTCAGTCCCCCAAAGAAATGCTGGACCAAGCTGGTCTTCGGGATATCGTGATGGGGACACTTCTCCTACAGGTCAGTGAATCTCTCCCATGCTTCATGTATCGACTCATGGGGTCCTTGGGAGAAATTACTGATACGGGCTCGCATCTGGTTGAGCCGACCTAGCGGGTAATATTTGTGCAGAAAGGCGGACTTCAACTCCTCCCAGGTCATCACAACCTTCACCAGATGATTGACCCAATAGAGAGCCTTGTCCTGTAGGCTGAAGGGGAAAGCCATCATCTTGACAATGTCCAGAGGGACATTGGGATAGTGGGTAGTACAACAAATGCGGGAGAATTGCTGCAGGTGAATGTACGGCTCCTCACTGGTGTTTCCATGGAATGCAGGGAGAATAGCAATGAATTGGGGCTTCAACTCAAAGTGAGCGTGTATCGGTGGAATGAGGATCCACTCGGTCATCTGGTTGTATCCCGGATTGTATGTTTCTTTCAGTGTTGGCTTTGGTGGTGGTGGAAATTCTAGATCATCATTTGCACCACCACCTCCACCTCCACCTCCTCCTCCCCTGCCTCCTCTGCCTCTGCCTCCTCCTCCATCGTCTCGGTTCATCATATCATTCAACATGTCCTGGAAAGCTGTCTGTGTGAGGGCCTGCTCGGTCAGCTGCTGCTGTATGGCCTGGATAGATGCTAGTAGCCGTGCATTGACTTGATTCTGATCTGGCACCTGTCCCTCTGGTTGGGGTGGCTGCAGACCCTTGCCCTTTCCTCCTGGAGCCATGTCAGGGTCTGAGTCGGACGAAATGAACTCCGGAGTAGTCTCCAGGGCTCGCTCTATCGTGTATCTACATAATGAGATAGTCCGAATCAGATCACTTGCAATTGTCTTCAGCTGCCGTGATGAAGCTGGAATTCAAGTCAACCCCAGCATGTTGTGAACGGAAAAGGATATAGATTGTAATCGACTTCCATTCACAACGGCGAAAGCGGGACAAAAGTGATCCCAGTTTATTGGGTGGCCAAGAGAAAGGTAGAAAACGAGGAGTCTGGAGATCGATCCGCAAAGTTCGGATCGGGTTCTCGGGAATCGCCTCGAACTTATTGGCAGAGTTGAGTCCATGAAATCGATGTGGGTGTCGGCATGGTCCCGACGAAAACCATCCATGTATCAACTTCGTGAAGCACAAGAGAATTGGATGTTGGAAGAAAGATACGATGGTCAACGAGGAATAAAAGGAGTGTAAAACAGTAGAGAGGCTCGGTTGAGCGGGGTGGTCAAAGGGAGAAACAAAATGTGCGCAAATGCGTGGGACTTGATCTTTGAACCTTAATCTAGATCCATACAAACACAATACAAAATCGGGTTCACCAACTCACGCCATGTGAAGCCGTGAAAGCTCGGCTATTTATTATCTTTTCATTTTTAGAGTTGTGATTTCAGGCATGTCTTATAACAAGTCCTTAGTACGCTACCCTATAGGAGAGAGAGTACTGCCAGAAGAGTATCCCGTACTTGTCCTCCTCCTGTGTAACCTGTAGTTTGTACTTTTTGGAGTCCTCGTAACCCTTCCTGGATCCCTACTCAGCCAAAGAAATAGAGAGAGGAAGCCGATAGGTGAAACCAATACTTCGGTTCTCGCTCGCAACGGAATCACCTGTGAGCGTGCAAGAACCTACTCGGACGCAGGACAATGAGACAGACACCCCCCTGAAGGCGTGGCCTATGCTTAATACTTCGAACATGATCGATGCTCTACACAACAGAGAATCATCATTGGTGACCAAGACCTACTCGCCTACGTACGATACAAGCGCCATTACTTCGGAAATCCAGGCGATACATAAGGCAGTTGCAGACTGGGTTTTTGGCTTTAATCCTTAGGGGGTCGCACTCGCTCAAGGGAGTAGGGTTTTGGTCCCCCTCCAATGTACCTGAAAACAATGAGGGCTTTATGAACCCAGTACAATGATAGTCCATTATAGATTTTAATTAAGGTCAAAGTTTATTTAGCAGTCCCCTTGTTTCAATTTTTGGGTTTTCACTTTTTTTGAGTCTGTTTCATACCAGCGCCTAACATTTTTCTAGATTTTCTTTTAAGTCCTAGGTGCTCAAAATCAGAGGGAGATAGCGGAAAGGCCGTGCAAGTGGTTCCATGATGGGACAGTTGACCGGGCGGTCAACAAGGGCTGGCGCCCCATTGGTCCACGTCGGCCGCTAGAAGACAAAATAGTTCATTTGATCCTAAAATGATTTATTTACCATAGTAAATGATTTTATTAGAATTTCCTTAAAGAATAAAAAATGTGTATTTTTTCATGTAGTATTTATTTGTGATTTTTATTGAATTTTTCAAAGTGTTTTATTAAAGTTTTATTTTAATAAAGTGTATATGTGTGTATTTACATGTATTTTGTATCTTTTAATTTTTTTTATTTGTTTATTTTATTTTATTATTTTATTGGCTTATTTTATAAATTTATAATTTATTTTTGTGAGTATAAAGGTATTTTTATTTAATTTTTATGAGTTTATTTTCATTTTTAAATAAATAGGTATATGTATGTGTAGGTATTCTTCTTGGTATTTTACCTATGTATTTTGTGTACTTAATTTATTTAATGTATTTTCTTGATTTTTATTTTGGATTTGCATTTTTAATAGGTGATATGTATTATTTACATTATTATAAAAATATAAAAGAAGAGAAAAATTAAAGAGTGTTGTCCCCTTTTATTTATATACATTCTTGGTCATAGGTATTTTGCCTACTAACTTGCATAGGCTTATTTTATTTGATTCATCCTTTTTAGTTTTAGTCTAATTTTAGTATGTACATGTATTATATACATTATTCACAAAATTCTAAAAATATAATTTGACAAGAATGATAGACAAGGAATATATTGAATATTTTAATCATGCAAGCTGCCCAATGGGGGCCAAAAACCTAACTTTTGCATATGGACTCCAAAAATTATGAAACCAATTTTATTAAATAGTTCTTGGAAAGCTATATATAATTAAAGGTGAGTTTGGGTGATTTGGAGTTTTTATTTGCAAGATATGGGTCTGTGAAGTTGAGATTTTGGCTTTTTATTCTGTGTATAAAATGTACACTGAGTATTATTTTTACACAAACTCAATTTTGTATTTTTATTTACATTATTATCTACAACTTTCATGAACAAAGTTTCTTTATTTGATGAATAAATAATTATTTACAAAATAGGTGTCAAAAATGCATAAATAAATGAATAAATAAATGAGGTATTTATTGTATACTGGCCCTTATCTCCCCCTACTTTATTCCTTGTCGACGAATTCCATGCTGGCCTTGGTCTCGGGGTTTGGGTCATAAAATATCTTCAATATTTTATTCTTTTTTCTTTTCTTCTCTTCATTCTATAATTTTGGCATTAAACACAGTATTTAATGTATAATTAATACAATGAATGATGAATGCTATTATGTAAAATTTGATGCTATTTACATGCATTTGCTGGGGTTTTTGAGGCCAAAATGATAGAATAAAGGTGATGAAATGGATATTCATCAGGTCCATGGTGACTTAATTCTTTGAGTCTACTAGGCTATGATCACATGTCATCTCAATGAGCCTAAGTAGAGCACTTAACAACAACACATGACTCATAGGGACTATGGCTTTACTTGGACACATCACTTAGCACCGAGCTCTCTACGGATGAGGTGGTGAGGAGGCAGTCTTCCTTGACTTGGGGTAGCATATGAGGGTAGTACTTCTAGGTGGAACCTCTCTTCTTCTTTTAGTGAAGGAAGTGCGTCTCAACTTGGTCTGGTTGCCATGAGGTCTAACGACAAGAGTTGTGGGTTGCAATAAAGCTTCAAAAGAGGAATAGTCTACTGGCTCAAGAGGAAAAACTCCTTGTATATATGTTGCACATGTATATGTTGTATAGATGCACTTGAAAAAAAAATGCAAAAAGAAAATAACTCCAAAAAAGTGGTGGGTCTGATAGAAAATGATAATCCCACCGGAGTATGTGTATAGAGTGCAATAAGCAAAGCTTGAGTTCATGATTCACCTTATGTAGCTTGCAGCAAGGAGACTTGTCTACACTGGTTGAGCTCCCAAGGATACATGGCTACACTGGCCATGGTCCATTCTCGTCTTCCTCCTCTTCTTGAGCCGGTTGAACTTGAACTTAGAAGGTAATACCCTGCTCCTCGAGGAAAGAGTGGCCAGATTGGGGTCATAGAGTTACCTTGTTGGGGAGGGTTGTTAAGTTGTCATTTCTGAGGTGGAGAGCTTATACCTGACATTCACAGTACAAGGAAAGATTCATGGTCTTCAGGGTTTGTGTTTGATGACTTGTTCTGATCTGTATTATTGAGGAGTCTTGATTATAGATTGGTGGAACTTAGAGGCTGTTGAGTTTTAAGCTTAAGTCCAAATAAGGTTCCGACACATTAATAATCCAAAGATCTGATCGAGCTCCATAATTCAATTTAATGAAGGCAAGTTTAATATTCAACCTTGATCCATGTGCATTCTCCTCTTTTTCTTTTTCTTTCTTTCTTTTGTACTTCTTTTTCAAATAAGTGTTTGCTAAGGGACTAGCAAAGTTAAGTATAGGGGGGTGATGAATACTCATTCATCACTCTTTATTCTTATATTTTAGCTACAAAAACCTTTGCAAATACATGTATATGTTTGTAAATACAAATAATTACCAAGAGCATGCATTATGTAAAAACTAATAATTAGCATGTTTTTGTGCAAAAATAAAAAAATAAAGATTAAAAAGAAAAAGAGGGAAATATTTAGTATAAATATTGAGCAACCTAATCCCAATGGAGGGCTCAACATGGGCCTGACCGCATAAAAGCAAAAGTAGAGAGAGATAAGGAGCTCATGTGTGTAAATATACCTGTAAATAGAACAAAAATATTTTCCTCCAAAAATAGAATAAATAGGCTTGTATATATTTTTATATATCTATAAATACAAAATAGAAACAAAAATTGAAAAAAAAATTAATTAAAAAGAAAACAAAAATAACCTTTACTTGTACATATTCACCATGTACATACACCCACTCTTATATTTATTTAACCCTATAAATAAATAAACTAAAACCCCTAAAAAATTTGTATATATTCTATCTTTTATGTTATAAATAAATAAAATAAAAACATAAAAACAAAGTCAAATAAAAAGAATAAAATTAAAAACCAAAAATAACATTGTAAATGTACCATGTATATAGATGTATATATCTATTTATTTCACCCTTGTATATAAATAATAAAAATAAAATAAAAATACCTTTTTATTCCTAATTTTATGCTATAAATAAATAAAATATAAAATAGGAAATAAAAATGCACAAAAATAACTTATTAAAAATCAAAAATTAAAAATCAATGTTGTATATATACCTATATAGTGTACTATATTGTAAATACCCTTTTTTATTTCAAAAATTTAATTAAAAATAACAAAAAAATAGTTTATAAATAAATAAACAATTTTTATGTTTTAAGTTTTTCTTAATTTGGCCTTTTTCTATTTTATTTTGAATTTCTAAATAATTATGACCTGGAAAATTCTGATTGGTCCACGGGGGACGTTGACCTCCGGTCAACTACCCCCCGCGGACCTCTTTCTCGCGGGTTTGGATTTTTTGCATGACTTCTCTCTCTTCTCCCCTCCAATCCCGATCACCTCACACCCAAACCCAGGGTCCAACTCGTTCTTGCCAGATCCGACACCCTCGCCGACATGCCCGCCTCGGGGTCCGCGCTTTGAGCTGCCCTACCCGATTGATTTTAGCCGGACCCTTGCTGTATAAATTCCGAGCTCCGCCTCCATTTCCTGGATCTTTGGCTCCCCATCCTCCACCCCAGGACCTCCATTGCCATCCTCGAGGTGACAGCTCGCCATTGGCCGTGTCGCAGAGAGGAGAGGGTGCCCGGACCTCAGATCCGGCGTCTTCACGCCGCCGTGCTCCACCTGAAGGTAGAGCTCGAGCCTCGGGCTCGACGACCCGCTAGGCGACGACCCAGAGATCCCTGATCTCAAGCCTAGTCGACCCATCCGCCTAGGTAGCCGTAGTTTTCTTTCCTTGTCTTTAATTTTGATTTTCGCCCAAATCAGGTCGTCGCCGACGACCTTTGATTCCGACCACCCTAGTCTTCGTCCCGACCATCGGAATCACCCATCACGATCGCCTTCCCCTCGCGCATCTTCTCCACCCATCCATTCAACCCAGCTCGCACAGGAGCTGGGGTTTCGAGCTCCTCTGCTGTCGCATCACCAGAGCTCGACCATCTCGCCGCACCGATCACCGCCACTACTGCTAACGGGGTCGAGGCACTTTGCCCTCGACCCAGCAGTCTTCTGGTGCCATTTTGCAGGTACGACGAGGACTGTCTAAGGTCCTCCAACTCGAGCCCAGGAGCTTCTCCTCCGCCGGAGTCGACTGAGCTCTCCAGAGCTCCGTTGTTCCATCGGAGGTGTCCTACAGACGCGGGAGGCCAAGGCAAAGCTCCTTCGATATTCAGCAGCCCGCGAGGAGGCCGGGAGCGCACGCAGCGAGCCGGCGAAGGTCGGCGGCCATCAGTTCTTCCTCGACCTCCAGATACCGTTAGATCGTCCTCCAGCTCCAGATTCAATCCGAGCCATCCATTCCAGGAGCGCCAGCACCGCACGATCGTGAGGAGGGTCGATCCAGACCGTTCGATCCGGACGAAGAAGCACCACCTTTCCCCGACCGTCGGATCACGTACGTGGCAGCTTCACAGCCGTCGGATCGCGCCAAAGGTTTCAGTAGCGAGGCATCCCCTATTCTGGATTGTTGGATCTCCACGTGGCGTGCGCTCAGCCCTTGGATCGTTAATAAGGGGTAATTGTCCTTAGGCCCCTCTGTTTTTAATTTTTATTTTATAGTCCTGTAAATATTTTAGAACGTTATTTTAGTTTGGTACATTTGCATGTAGGACCCTTCTGTTTCTGCTATTTGCATGTGGACCCCTGTGTATAGTGGACACGTGCTTCGCCACGTGTTTTAGTGGTATATTTGCAGTTTTAATCCTATGTTTTTTGGGTGTTACTGATTGCATATTATAAAATAGGAATGACAAATAGGTCCCCCCAGGCCCGAGTCACGTGTATCGTGCGTGGCCGGGGGACATTTTGCACTTTTAGCCCCATACTTTCTTGCCTTGTTCTCCAGGGGGGCCAGAACTTTGTGGTATTTGCAGATAGGTCCCTGTGCACTCTACCTTAGTTTTGATTTTTAATAAAATAGCAAATCAAATCCAAATGTGATGAAAATTGGACACATGGCTCCTGCCATAGTGTAAATGTTTCTCCAATTTTTGGAGACATTTTTTATTTCATTTGATATTTTTAAAAATTCAAAAACAAGCTTTTTCTTTACTGTCTGACTTGAAAATTCACAAAAAAATATTAAAATACCTCTAAAAATTACAAAAAAATTAGGTAGTGTTTATTTTACCTTGTGTGATTTTCTGACCAGTTTTGGTCATTTTTGGATATATATAAAAACCATAAAAATTGAAAAACCCCTTAAAATCTTATAAAAATTCTAAAAAAATCTTTAAAATCCCAAAAATAATAATTTCTTCTCTGTAATTTTGCTTGTTGTTTGTATTTTCCATAAAAATTACCTTCAGGCTTTTTAGGGATTTTATTCATTTTATCTAAGTCCACCAAGCTTGGCTGGACATTGTTGTTGTCTTTTTGCATTGTTTTATTTTTAGAAAATTAAATAAAAACCAGAAAAATACCAAAAAATCATCATAAAAAGTAAAAAACCCATAAAACTAAAAAATATTTTTGTTTGATTTTTCTGAGCATTTTTGGTTGCTTAAATAATTGTTTGAAGTTGCCATTTGGTTGCTTTTCTTATTTTCTTAAGTAAATTATAAATCCAAAAAAATTATAAAAAGACTAAAAATCCACCAAAAAGACTTCTCTTTTATTTTATTTCTTTTTAGACTACTTCATAGGCCGCAAGGCCATTACGTGCTCCCTGAATCCGACCCTGGTCGCTATACCAGGCTAATCCAATAGTACGGACCGCTATCGTATTTTCTTTGATTTTTATATAAGTTTAGTGGTCTGCACTTGATTTTCTTGATTGACCGAGGGACTCTTGAGCGACTGAGGTCGCAACGACCTTAGTTCCATTTCTTTACCTTAGTTGCTCGGGTTTTTCGGTTCATCAGGACCTTCACTGACCTTCCGAGATTCTCTAAGAGAACAACAAAGCAATGGGGCTCTAGCTGGTGTCCCGCCTCGTAGCCACCACGTACGGTGGTGGTCTTCTAGGGAGACGATGCAGTTGTCGTTGGATCGTGCCAAATGGAGCGTGATCTAACAGTCCATAAGAGGCCACGTCTCCAAGGTCTGAGTCTGCAACCTCATACACAACCAAGCCACAGTCGAAGCACAATGAGCTGCCACGTGGCCCGAGCCATGCCTACGATCCGAACCTGGAGTCATGTGTGTCCTTACACGTTATCCAGGGTTAATTGCATAGCTACCTCTATTTATTCCACTGATTGCAAGAATACCCCCACCTAGGGGGTAGTTTATAAATTTAAGGATCGGTTTTACATAATTACATTTTAGTCCCTATAGAGACCTCTTTGTGAACCTTGTGCTATTTTTATTCATGTTTTTACTACATTTATGCCCCTGAGTTTAAACTTGAATATTTTGAGCATACTTTATCCGATTGAGATGATTTCAGTGTCATTTTGATCCTCATTTAATTGTCTTTCATATAGCATCATTTGATTTTTAATTTGAGGTTAAATTTTTTATCATTAAATCAGAGATGTTTTTAAATGCATTAAGTCATGTGAAATAAAACTTGTCTCTAGATTGAAATGCTCAATTGGATCACACCGTGATTCTGAATATTGTTTAAGTTAAACAATTTATTTTGAGCATAAACTAAGTCTCTATATGCATGTAATTATTTAGCATCACTCTGTTCATTTTGTTTATTTTCTAACATGCACAAAATTGTCTATAAAATGCATTTTGTTTTCTATATTCATCTCTATTGTGCATTGATTGTTTTTGATCTAGATAATTTATTGATCGCGTAATAATTGTACTATGGCTTTTGTCCCTATGTTCAACCTTGGACTTCCCAGGTTTATAAATTCAAGCTAGGTCCTCTTCGTAGAGACATCTAACCTAGTTTTGCATGATTCGCTAAGTACCTGTGCTACAACAGATACTAATTATCTTAGCATTTAGGCAGTTAACAGACCCTAACCCAAGATCAAGTCATCATGATGACTAGTCAACATGGAATAAAGTAGGGGGAGATAAGACAGACTAATAGTATAGAAAACACATTGAAAACCCTATATTCATCAATAAATGGCCTTTCAAGCCCTATTTTATTTTCCAATTTTTATACCTCAAATAATAAAACCCTCAACATGAAACTTGCAAATAACAATACAAAGAAGAACATAAAATTTATTTCATACAAAAATAATGCGCAGTATGCTTGGGACACACTGAACAAAGAGTCGTAAAGAAAACTTCATCGACCTGTATCTCCTCCATATGAACTCAAAATTGACCAAAATTACCTTTATTGTTCATAAAATTAAATTGTCTATTAAATGAAGGAGTTTCATTTAAAATGGAGTTAAGATTCAAAAGTCAGCTTTTGGGTCCCCATTATGCTACATAGTTGTATATAAATAATGAAGAAATCCATTCTTTGTATTTTTATTTTTTTTACATTTTTTATACTTGTAAATATTATTTAAATTACAATAAAAAATAAATACAAAATAAACTAATTTAAACTCGTTAAATAAATAAATTAATAAAATATATAAGTAAACTATATCCGTGATATACATATGCTTATTTATTCAAGTAAATAAATAAGATCAGAAAAATATAATAAACATATGTAAATATGTAATTAAATATGTTATAAATTTTATAAAATATGTAAATATAGTAATAAAATACAAATACAAAATATAAATAAAAGACCTAAAATATAGGTGTATGTACCTATGTACATGTAAATATTAACACCTAATAAAAAGTATTGTAAAAATAAATAAGAAAATTCATAAAATACTACATAAAAAGAAAATATTTTTATGTTTTAACATAAAATTAATAAACTTATTTATTAATTTATATCCATTTAATAAGGGATATTAATCATCCTTTTTTCTGATTGGTCCATGTAAAGTACCTCGATTGTTGACCTTCGATCAACAGTCCTTTCCTGCCTCTAACTTCTGTCAGAAGTCACGATGGGCCTAACATGAGGGGCATGATTTCACCCCATTTTCACTCCTCCATACCCCATTCCTATCGAGATCCTCACCTATTTGTGCTACGCTCATCCCTAACCCACATCGACCATGTAGGGCTAACCAATTTCCTCTAGTTCTCATGCCATCACCCTTCCCTTTTTGCCCCTCGCTTGTGCATACATAAGACTTCCACTCCGACATTTTGATTTTTAATCCATGATTTCATATGTAACCTCAATAGGAACCTTAGGGTAGTAAGATCTTGGTGATTGCATCATCTTCCCCTCCTTGTGGCGTAGAGGAGGGTTGGAATTTGTGTGCATCGAGCCTCGCCAGAGTCATCTGGCGGAGCTCCATCTGCTTCTTGATCTATCAGGTTTGAGCTGTGTTTTTATGCTTTTTAGTTTGCTTTTCATTCTTGTAGTTTAGTTTAGTGTTTAATTTCATCAATTAACTGTTAGATTAGGCTAATTTGATAAATCTTCGATTGTTAAAGCGATGTGCTCCAACTCTAATTCGACTCTGTTTCGATGACATCTCAACCAATAATCATCCCCTCTTCATTCCTCATCACGTTCTCCACAAAAGCCCCCATCGTCCACCCTTGATTCTGCAAGAATCAAAGTCTGACGAACTTCCTTCGGCACACCCTCACTGGAGCTCTTCGCCTCCTTCATCCACATGCATATCTAGCTTCATTTTGGATCGAGGACCTTTGCCTTGAGTTAGAGATTTTTCTTGTGCAATAGGAAGCATCTGAGGAGCCTTTTGGGGCCCACATCTAATGAAAAACAACCTACAAGTGCCCCAGACCTTTAGTCCCCTATCGATGGGACCCAGACCCATCTAAGCCTTCCTGCAGATGCTGGAAGGTCCCAGGAGTCTATTGGACCCATCAGAGAAGAGGGAGGAGATCGGAGGAAGGAGATATCCACGACCGCAGCTCGGCTAGGCCCAAATTCTTCTGAGTTCTACGAAGCATCTCCATCGTTGTTGAATTATCAAATGCAACCCAGATCTAATCTGGGTCGCTCGAAGCAGTACCATCTGTCTATCGTCCATCATAAGGGGCGTTGACATGGCATGCTCCCAACCCTTGGATAAGGGTGTTTTTTTGGTGAATATCAGTAAGACCCCACCGCTTTGTATTTTATAAATAACCCTACAAATATTAAGTGCAACTATAATATTTTTGGAAATATTGCGTAGACGTCCCATACTTTTTATTATTACAAAGAGGTCCATACACCTCACGTATAGCGCCACATGAGGTGCGCTATATTTTGCAACTAAGCCATATCGGGTTAGTTAATTTAGTTTTAGTATTTAAATTCATAAATATAGTGTTAAATTTTGGGGTAATTTGCATGCAAACCTTTGTAGTTTATATTTATTGCAAAAATACCCTTACAGTTTTTATTTTTATTTCCTGTTCTTCCATTTTTATTAAATAGCTCCAGTGCCTTAAAAATCTTGAAAAAATTGTGGTAGATGCTTGATCTGATGTAGATGCACCCCATATATTTGTGTAGCATTTTATTGTATTTTTCCCATTTATTAAAATTCAAAAGAAGCCTTTTCATCCCCTGTCTACTTGTTAAAATCCAAAAAATATATAAAATCTTATTTAAAAATTCCAAAAAATAGAGCGTATATATTATTATATAGTCTATATCCAGACCAAAAATCACAAAAAATATAAAAAGAAAACATTGAAAATCACAAAAACCTCAAAAGCATATAAAAATCAACAAAAGTTATTTGCGTGCTTTACTCTGATGATGTATCTGCGTAGGCATTGTCCTCTGTGTTATCCACAAATGGTGGCATGGTGTTATTCCAGTGCATTGCAGCTCACGATGGGTTCCTGTGAGTTCCCGTGGTTCGAGGCTTTTGCAACTCACTATGGATCACAAGGCACATTGCGGTGTGGCATGCACTGGAAGGGGGCGTTGCGAGGTGCAGGTGGTCGAGGGTAATGGCGTAGAGGCTCGAGAGGTCGAAGTCGGGGGAGGAGGGGTAGGTGATTGGGAGGGGCTGGTAGAGGAGGGGAACTGAGACATTTCTACACTAGATTTTCTTTCTAATTACCCTTTTGTTCAAAAGTTAATGTCTGTTTGGGAGATGTATGAATGACAACTAACCCGAAGGGCACAAGTGATAAAAAACTGAAGGGGCACAATTTATATTGCAAAAATAGACGGGCATAACTGATATTGCAGAGGTTAAAGGGGACACAAATATAAAAATATCCTTTATATTAATATTATAACGTTAATTCTTAGGAGGAGATCGAGATGAGACATTATTCTTAATCCTAAAATAGCTGCAAAGACTTAGATATAATTAAGAAGAAAAAAACATTCATGTGGTAACAAATGACCTCGATTAAAAGGCGTATTTGCATAATTTATTATCATCATTGTTGTATTTAGAGTTGCAAAATAGGGAAGTATATCTGACTTATAAAATTTCATTAAATTCATATTTTAAAGCACTAGAGAAGCAACGGTAATCTGATCTCCTCCTTTTTTTCCATTAATGACTAATTGACGGTTGACATGAACATTAGCAGGGGCCTTTTGGAAGGTTTTCTAAATCGTATGGGTTCTCATGAAAATGGGATGGGTATAGCCACATCAAGGACTGGTCTCCTTTAATTTATTTTGCAAAAATCCATATAAAATATCCAAGCACTAATCTACTGAGTATTTGTTCTAAACAGCAATAAAATTCCATCAAAATTCGATATTTGTTGCTATTTTATCTTGAGGGTCAAATAAGTCAGCATCCAAAGAACTTAAAAAAATCATTTTAAAATTCACTATTTGACTTCAACATAAAATAACTACACATATCCGATCTTGATGAAATGTTATGGTATAAATAAATATTCATAAAATAAATCTATACAAGTGGAATTTGCACAGAAAAATAGAGTAAATTACACAACAGTTTTTGAAATATACAACCGATTTCAATGTCATGCCTTGAATTTTAAAGGTAACAATATAGTACCTAATCTTTGATATTTATCCCAATCTGATTTTGAGTTGGTGTGATTTAATGTATGAAAGACAAAACTATCAACTATATTTCTGTAGTTAAAGACCATATTAAGACAAATCTTAAATAGGGTAAATTACAAAAAATGGCCTCAGCTTTGCTTCTATTCTCAATTAGAGGCCTCATTTTTTAATTGTAACAAAGAGGAGCCTAATCTTATGTTTTTTTCTCAAGTACAAGCCTTCATAAGCTTCAACGACCCTTATATGTTGACGTTAAACCCTGAAGTGGAAAGTTCAATCCCATATTTTTACAATTGAAAAATGAAGCCTCAAATTGGAAATCGAGGTATAATTAAGGCTCTTTTTGTAATTTACCATTTTAAATATTATGTATGACATTGCTACTTTTTAAAATTTAGGCATATCTTGATATATTGTTTAGAGACATTTTGTATAATTTATTAAAAAAAGGAGATACCATGTCCAAGAAGATCTACTCCTCGCCAGGGGATGCTCCGCACGTCTTGTTTGAATACATTGAAAATATAGGACGGTACTATAAGTCGCTGGCTCACCTTTGCCATGACACCGATTCCATTATTAGTCAGTGATCGTTGCATGTCCTATTACGTGTTTTCGTAGCACTAATCTCCGTTAACGTGTTTAGCACCCGTTAATAAAAGGTAACTAGTAGAAATCATGCGCTACGATGCGATCCTTATCAAAATATATATTTTAAAAAGATACGTTTTAACAAAAATCTCATATTTTTTAATTAAAAAAATATTTGACAATTGTTTGATGACAAATTTAGAGATTTCATGAGCAATTATAATAATCAACATTAACATCTCCAATACGGATTTATGTAATTTCTTTTATAAATTATAAAATTGATATTTTTTAATTATCTACTAATCTAATGTGTTTGATATATGGTTTTCGTCCATATATGATGTTTAAAATTTTATATGTGGAATTAATGATTGAGATAATATACTTACACACACATATACATACATATCACAGATACATATCACATGGAATGAAAAGAACATTAAATAACTTTGACTAAGTGCTTAAACAGATGAAATGGATACCATAAAACATAATCAATTCAGCTTGTTTTATTACTTGTGAAAAATGTGATAACCGCATTAATTATGTGAATATATGAACTCACATAACAAAATTTGATAATATTGATTTGAAATTTTGATCCCAATATTCTATTTAATAGTATAATGCAATGAAATGATTTATAGTGATTGTTATATTGATTTATATCACTATATCATCCATGTTAAATTTATAGTGATGATATTATCATTTCAAAAACATTCATGTCTGAAATTAGCGATAGATATAATACTCATAGGTATATCATTACAGATGGTCCACATAACAAAAACTATCCTTTTTTAAGATTTAACCAAATTTTGTTATACAATAGTGAAACATTTTTCATTATAAACTGGGTTAAGTACATATAATTTCTCATTATAAGCTCCAAATATAAGAGAGAAGAGACAGAACATCTTCTATTATCAAATTGTTTAGGTAAGGAATGATTTGATTATTTTGCGACCATATGTTGGATCTATGTAAAAAAATCTGATTACAAAATATTATTTGTTATTAAATAATATTTTGTTAAAAAATAATCAGTAAGAAAACTATTTATTTTTATTTGTAATGTATAAATAATTAAAATACCTTTAAATCAAGGTATTATATGTATTTCAATGATTTTTTTAAGTTATTGTGTATATTTGTTTTTTCATTTTTATATGATATTTTTAATTTATTTATGTAGGTACCGTAAAATAAAATCTATGTACATATATTTTTTAGAATATCGAGAGCGATATTCAATTTTTTTATGAATTTTTAAAGTTGAAAGTGATTTTTATATATTGTTCTTATTTAGTAAAAATAGTAAAAGTTGTTAATTTTTAAATCTGATTTAATATAGTATAGGATATATTGTTAAGTTTTTATATGTATTTTTGTTAGATTTTTATATTTCTTATTTTATTTAATATAGAAATAATTAGGATTATTTATTTAAGACACTGTATAACGGTTTACATGTAATTATACTAAACTAAATAGCGTACGTGGGAACAGTTGCATGTGGAGGGATATCAAGCAAAAATCCCGAAAGACTCAAGTGTTGAGTCATGTGATTTGCGGAATGACTTGGACGTGTTTGTGAAAATATTTAGTTCCGAGGGATATTCTTGGAATGTTCCAATGTTCACGTGCTGGAGCACATGACATCTGAAGATGGAAATCATGTTTTGACCTTCAAAACGTAAGAAAGGTTCATATGTAAAATTTCTCGATGCACATGCAATTCATGTGAAATCCCTTTTGAACGGTGAACGGTTGTGATGAGGCGATCCTCATCAGATCAGACGGCTCGTGTTGGATCTGGAATGAGAAGGTTGTTCTTCAGTAGTTCCTCCCCAATTCCACAATACAAGTGATGGAGCCTCAATTCAGATCAAAATCTTGATCAGGTGGTTCAATCCGATGCTGCGCTCGATCTAGATGTTTGCAATGAAGATCACGCCTGCAAGTGCTTCGTCGATGTCTCACTGTTACAGGTGTTTGGATTGACGATTATTAGATGTTGTATTACTCGATGATGGCTCTTCAGATGCTCAAGATTCATGTGCTCTATGATCCACATGCACCTCGATCTCAACCTACAGATGCTTCGTTCCTCAACATGCGTATCTCGAAGTTCACTTGAGGCTTCGACGGTAACTCACTCCAGATGTTCGGGCATTTAAGCTGCAACATTTTGATCACAAAATCTTAAACAAAGAATACTAATTTGTCTTTTTGATCTAAACAAATATAACATAACTTCCGGTAAACAACAATCAGATTCAGTATTAAAGAAGAGATTCCAAAAAAGTAATTGAATATCTTCAAGGTTACTATGTCGAAAGTCATTCAAGGTTGGTGTTTCATGGGAACAGGAGAGAAGGCCCAATACAATTAGTGAACCCACTTGGATGGACTTTCATCAAAGGACCCATCATTAGAAATATAAACCAGCTATTGCGACAGAGAGGTCTAATTTGACACTTATATCTGGAACCATCATCGAAACTATCTATATCATGTTCTTGACATAACCCAACATAGAAGCAACATGCAGACACACCTACGGAGATATAGGCATCTACGGACTCGATGACATCTACGCAGAAGGACCTGCTAACGGCACCCCAGTAGGTGTCGATGAACCTCGGGAGGTGCTCGGGCACGAGGCCCTTGGTGGAGGGCATGACCGCCTCGACGTCACAGCAGCTCTCGGCAAGATCGACAAAGGCCTTGCCAGTCGTGGACACGCGGAGTTTTGGCCCTCCAACCATGTCCGACTTCACATCCTTATTCAGGAACTCCACAAGTGGCCTCCACCGCCACCTCCCGAGGCTCAGTATCATCGCCACTCGGATCAAGTCGTTGTGCATATCGTCCCCGAACTCTGTGCTTGACGCGCTGATCACCATCGGCAGTTGCATATGGAACTCCTCCACCATCAGGAAGTAGTTCTATACTACTGCTGCTCCCCCTCCTGTATCTGCCGACAGAAGCGATGCCGTCGGAAGCATTGTCCGGTGGTGATCAAACCCATTCGACGTGGAACTCCAGGAGTCGTACGGTGCTGTCGCGCGGAGGCTTCCCGCAGAAGGAGAAGAGTGCTACGGGGAATGGGAGAGTGGGCCTCGATATATTCGGGAGCACGAGGATGAGACTATCTCAATTCTCAACAAAACTCTGTACAATGATCCACGTGTCAACATTTGATGAAAAACTCAGCTTTAACTAAAGTGTATAGATAGATTGTTTGATTCCATACGGCATGGACGTGAGCATATACACAAATTAATAGCAACCGAATGCTAACATCATTCTACTCGAATAATGTTATCATGTCTTTATCTGTCTCTCTCCCTCGAGTTCTCTCTCTCCTCCGATAATAAAATTCCCATTTTCTCTCCTCCCCCTCATGCTCTCCCATTCTATTCTGCAGTTGTGAGAGGGAGGGGATGTGGTCCCGTGATCCCACTTTCGTTTCAAGGGCTTTCATCCCTCCAATTCCTTACAACATCAAATCCTTTCCCCGTCTATCTCCATTTAAACTCGAATCCCATCCGAGGATCATCACCGAGCGCCTAATATGATCCGTTGATCAACAACCATCATCGGAGTCAGAGCGAGGAGCAACAAAGCATGAAGACCAATGGATATCGGATCCGATCGTGCCATGATGTCATCATCTACAGATGTGGTTGTAGCCATGCGATACATCGGCAAGCCGCTGGAGATTTAATCTTAGTCGCCAATGCCATTACTGAGATATGAGTTGATAGGCAACCATCGTCGGTCCGATTTATGGAAGAACCGAAGATTCGAATTTCGCTTGAATACTAAAACCATCGGAGATCAGATCAGCGAACCCCGTCACATGGAGCTTCAACTGAAGAATATGCTGAAAACATGATCATCATAGCATACATTAAACAATAATTATAAAAATCAACATGAATCATTAACAAAGCATTACAGATTGACAAATATATAATCACGTGTTTCAGAATCATGATCCAAATATGTAATGTAAATAGGAACCGATTCAATATGCAACACAACCAAGTAGGGCAAGATCGTATATGGACGAAAGAATAAACCAAATACGACAAATAAAATTGTAAATAAGTTAGAGATCACCGAAGTGTCCATGAAGGTCTGTCTTCATAGATATCACCCCCACAATACCGGTGCGTAGGATACTGGCAGTCCGCTCCCATGATACAATGGCACACGATCATTGTTTGTGCACACCAACGAGACCATCTCCAAAATACTTCAGAGAACTGCGGACAAGAGAATAAAGTCACATCTTAATGGAAGAACAGAAATCACAAAGATGGAGATCCATGAGCAATCGATCCGATTGCACAACGACATCGCGGTGAATATGAGTTTCTCTAGTACAAGGGGTGGCCGACCACACTAGAGAGAGAGATGGGACGTGAGAATGAGAGAGAGATGCTTGCAAAGTGTTGTCAAAAGAAGAGATAGGGTTGCCTCTTTTTTGTAGTATTTTGAGAGTCCATGTATCACAATCCATGTGCAACACTAAATCAATGTTTAGGTAGATTTGCGTTTTTAATCAATGACCATGATCTTTGTTGCTTAAAAATACAATAATAATTTACATTAAATGAAATATCTATTAAATTATCATAAATTTAATTTAATTTAATTTAATTTAATCAATTTTAGATAAGAGGATGAAGAAGGAGTTCAATTTCTAAATATAGGGGAACGACCACACTTGATTAAGTCAAGGCTGGTCATCCACCATCCATATATGGAAGGTGGATCATCCCGTTAATTTATGTGAGATTTTATATCTCACATAATCATCTATATATTTGCAACATTTTTTATTGAAAATATATTCACAAAATTAATTCCAAATTAATATGTGAATATTTCAATCATGCCAATGAAAAAATATGAATCATATTCATATATCCAAAATAACATGTAAATTGTATTTTCAATTAATTATCCAATGTGAATACAATTCACTTCAACAATTAATTCGTAAATACGAATTATGACTAGCTCTCTCTAATATATTATAAATCATAATTATAATATATATAAATTATATGAATAATGATGTCCACATTATTCATATCCTTAATAATTAAATCATATTTAATTATCTTGGATAATCATTCTCATGCATATAAATAATATGAAATCATATTCACATTATTCATGATAAATAATCACATTTAATTATCAATTTCGCAATGCTCAGATACACTATTCATCAATGGAATTATTATTGAACTCTTTCAAGAACAATGCACTTTCTCTATGGATACATAGATATAAGGGCAATGCAATTGTATGTTCCACCTATAGTAATATTGGATATTGATATCATATCTCAAATCCAGATCTCGAGTAACCCTCATAGATGTTTAATTAAATCAAAACAGTAAATCCAATCTTCTCATTGCATTTGAATCGTATTCATATCAATGTCCAACCTTTGGAGTAAGATTAGATTACTTTTGTACTTCGAGGAGTCACTGAAATCCAAATCTGTTTCATTACTCCCTCGGAATGGAGGTGTCATGGTTATACGATCATTTATGATCACATCACCCTCGAGTATTCCTAATACATGTCTGCATCCTGAAAAATCTAGAATAAACCCAAAGTTTTAGATCTCTTTTGGACTATCTTCTTCAGGTTATTATCATTAAGTTTCTTATTCGATCATTGGGAGCTGGTATCAATCATATGCTTTTCCAAAAGCATATATCATACCTACAAATTTCTTGTCATGCTTCCAAAGCAAGACAACAATGCATGGAATTGATCGGTCCCAATACCTCATGAGTGGGCTCATGTCTTCCTGTTCAATAGTGAACCTATATGATCCCTTTAAGAGTATTACTCATATCGTATTACTCATATGCCCTTATATGCACACCATCACGCCGATGTATAGACCTTGAATAGGTCATCAACCTATTGGACTGCCAAATGTACATATTTAGATATATAGCAACACATTTGCCTCCTCTCAGAGGATGCATGCCTATATCATGACAGTATACGACATAGGTCTTGGTTATCTCCATCTCGTTAAGTCAACTCTTTAACCTAACTTATCTGACACCTCCGAATCTCTATTCCTATGTAAAGGACCTGCATTAAGAGATCGCTCAGATATCAGCTTTTACATAAGGATTGCTATCTCCTTCTCAGGCTAGAGATCATCTCTTAGCAATCATTTCGCAGTGCTTGATGAATATTCAATCTAACTCTTTATATATCATCCAATCATCAACCTATATAATTCAATTATTGAATCAACGGTTGTATGCTCATCAAGATGGCTATGGTACATAACCCTAAATGTACTAAAGGACTTATTATGCAAATTAGTTATTCTTCATTTCAGATTAAGGAGTGAATTGCAATAACATTTATTGCATAATAGCTGGTCATGAGCTCACATGTCCAACAATCTCCCACAAGCCCACCCATTAATGAGATATTCTTTAAGCCCGCACTCATGTACTCATCATAAAGTTCTTTATAAAAATATCTTGGTAAGCTGACCGATCACTCTTTTCTTTAGAGACTATGCCAAGTCCTTTTGCGGTACTTGCATGTCTCCTAGTAACAGTGCTTGCATCTAATGCGATTGTTGCATCTTATACAACCAATACTCAATCTTGTCAAAATAGTTATAGTGTCTTTGACACTACAACTCAATAATCATCATAACCAGTATGTAATTTCTATTATCCTTGTCATAATACCCTTATTCCTGGAGATCTCTATCTCCTAAGACTAAGACACGGTCTTAAGTCATATAAGGTATCTGCAAGTAAGACCTTTTAACTCACTTTCTACAAAGTCATAAGTTATTAAAGATAAGGTTTTGAGATCACTCTCTCTAAAGTCTTGTCATCTTTGAAGATATTGTTATTACTGCAATTAATTATTATATCTCTATAGTAAGATTGGTAACAAATTGCTTCTCCCACTGCATGGCAGACATCTAACTTTTGAATACATCTAGCATACACAAGTCTCCCTGTAGCTGATGTGCTAGAGCATGCGGCTTTGGCATTCACATCCCCAACTCTTTGTGGTTCTATCCCGTCAGATAGGTTAGTACCATATCTTAAAGGAAATAATCTTTCCTTGGAGTTTCCAAAAAATAGAATAATTCCAAGGTGTACCACTAATGTGATAGTCCCAATGCTCTCTTCTTTTTACTTTTGAACAACTTCAGAACTAAGATATAAGAGGCATCGTTGAAATCATATCTCAAGGTATGGAATAACCAGATCATAAAACACTTATCATCATCCTTGTATTATTCCAAATGATTAGGATTTTATCTACATTTAACATGATGAACACAATAGCACTCCCACTAAGCTTTACATGGTTCATCGAGATTATATTTGAAATCATAACCTTTATAATTTCATCAAATGTGATGTTCCAACTACAAGAAGCTTTATTTGAGTCCACAGATGGAGTTCCTTAGCTTTCACACCTTGCATTCTTCAACAATGAAGCCATGTGTCTACTTCATATGAATATCCTTGTTGAGGAATTCATTGAGGAATGCAATCTTGACTTCCATCTTCCAGATGTCATAGTCAAGTTGTATATCTGCAGTTAGCAATACTCTGATGGGTTTAAGCATGATCACTAGAAAACAAGTCTCATTGCAAGCGATGTCTTCTTTCTCTGTATAGCTCATTGCTACAAGCCGTGCTTTGAAGGTCTCTACCTTCTCATCAGGTTCCCTCTTTATCATGAAGATCCATTTACACCTAATGGATTTGACCCCTATAGGTGGATCCTCTAGGGTCCATACACAACACTTGTGTATGAAGTCTACTTTAGACTTTGTTGCTAACATCCATCTTTCCATTTCATAATCTACACAAGCTTCCTCATATGAAGTTCGATCATTGTCAGATTTCTCTGACATATGGAATCCATATCTTCTTGGTGGTCTTACCACCCTCAAATGGATTTGAAGGGGTATGAGTGTTTCATATTTTAATTGTTCTTTTAATTTCCGATTCTAAGAGCAGATTATCCTCTTAGGATTTAATATGTCCTTTTAGTTTATTCTTTTCTTGATTCGTCAGAAAGTCATCCTCTTAGAATCATATTCATAGAGATGAAATCATTGGAGAATCCCAAGATCATGAAGTAGATATCCAATACCATCCTTTATTTTCCTAATGAAGCAACACTCTCAAGTGCAAGATTCCAGCTTTCTTGCATCCATATTATAGCACGGATCAAGCAACCCTTAAATCCCCTAGTGTCAGACACTAAGATTGGTTCCAAAACATAGCTCACGAGGAGTTTTGGGTTCATATTTGTATGGAATCTTATTAAGGATATATATTGCAGTCTCTACTACATATATATGCTTGGAAACTAAGAGGTAATTATGCTAATGTTCATCATTGATCAAATCATGTCATACATGATCTAATTACATCTCTTACAACTCCATTGAGCTGAGTTGTATTAGTAGGAGTCAGATAGGAACAACATTCCTTTTTCTACAAGGTATTCCTTGAGTTTATATAGTAGGTAATGGCTACCTAGGTTAGATAAAATTCATTTCATCTTCCTTCTAACTTTGTTTCTCAATCAAAATTATTAAATCTCTAAACATTTCTAAGTTTTCTAATAGGTAAAGGAATAAATTGCATATTATGAGTAGTCATTAATGGAAATCACATATCATTAATGTTTATTATGGTATAGAGGGTCCACATACATAAATATGTATGAGGTCTTAAATATCTCGGCGTCTTACAACATTCCCAGATAATGGTGTATTGGATGTTTTACTTTAAATATAATATTCAAAAGTATGCAAGATTTAACTTTCAGACAATCTAAAGTTCATCTTACTACTCTATTGATCTCATCAACCGATATATGTCCAAGTCTAGGTGCTAGATCATTGCCAAATGATCTTCATTCTCCTATTAATCTTTTAGGATTTAATTTTTCAGTATTAGAAATGTTAATGAGTCATTCATTAATATTGTAATTTAGTAGAGTCCTTTAGATATTAGATTACTATCTGAAATATATCCACCATAATTCTTTATGATAGGTCTACTCTAGAATATATGTCCACTTCTAACAAGTTTAGAAATAAACAACGAATTTATTCTACCATATAGGTCGTAGATACATTCTCTAGGACTGATGGCTCTCCCATTGAAAAAATATAGTCTTTCTATCCAATGGAGATTATTGCAACAATTTTATCAACTCCTATGTGAGGACTAATAAACCTTAAGATCATTTTCTAGTCTTCTAGAACATGTGCAACCAATTGCAAGTGTCATTAGAAGAAGGAGATACAATTATCAGACTTTTAGTCTTATCTTATAAATAAGTCATTTTCAATGATCACATGTAGATGTAGAATATCCCGATGCACTATCCAGGTCCTTCTATAAAGATCTTAGATAATCCAGATAGTCATACTACCAATACATCGTCTTGTTGCAGTATTGGCATTCATCCAACTCTTTGGATGTCTTATGTATGGAAGTCACATAAGTACAGTCAACTCTCTAACTCTCCTCCTTACATGGGTCAGACCCATGCATTCACTACATTCCCTCGACACTTAAACAACCATTTCAAAGACAAAGGATCTCATAAGTTGAACATGTTCTCAAGAGACTTCAAGATAAGAGTATTTAAACATTTATTCTTACTTCATCCTATTCATTCAATATGAATAATATGATGCATCATGAAAGACCTCGGTAGAGATAACCGAATGATAACATTTATCATATCCACACTCATATTAACTCAAAAAAAACTTGGTTCAGGCAGGTACTCAAATATTTTGAGTACATCATCTCTTACCGAGCCGCCATTCTGCATAATACAGCGAATCATGTCATTCATGATTAAATGTTGAGAGCATATATGTTTGCCAGAACATCTTATTTGAATTTATAAGGATTATTTGACAATTGCGATTATCATCGACATGTTACTTCCAAAGCACACTCGATATGAGATCAACACTATAGAGACATACAAACCCCTGGATGTTGTCTATTATCCATTGAATTGTCATTCCTCATTATTATGAGGAAACTTGCATATTGCAACCACATACATTATGTGTCCAATTGCAAATACAATATCCTAACATGGATCCAATCCATGATGTTTTACTATTTATTATTGAGTATAATTTTTTGAGTGGATTTAATGTTGGTTATCTGAAATAAGAAATACTTGCATAAATACATATTTTACTTTGATTAAGGATTTTATATCAAAGTTTTCTTGCCTTTTCAACTCTGAAAGTTCATTCCCTTAATTACTTTCAAAGCAAGAGATATACTTACCATTATATCTCTAGCATTGTATGGGATCTCCTTTCTTACCTTTGTTGCATCCCAATAATATGATAAACTACAACTCAGATAAAAAGAAGTAGTAACTCATTCCACCTTGCAAGTCCAACTTGTATTTCCCAACTCAATCTTTAACACTTGGGCCCACCACCCTGTTGAAGAGGATTTTCCGAGGGTCTAGAAATCTCACATGGCGAGAGATCCAGTCACTGTGGTGACCGCTCACAAAACCCAACTTTAAACACCAACTAACCCACCAATATATAAAGCAATGCAAATAGAAGTGGAGTTAAAATTTATTATAACTCTACAACAAAGATGTGTATAGGTGCAAGTATGTTTAGAGGTCGAACGCAAGGAGCAAAAAGGATAGATTGGGCAATGAAATGCATAAAATGGTTGTGTGATCTTCCTTGTCTAATTTTAATGTGGGTTTTTAGATTTTATTTTTTATCTAATTTTTAAATATGCAATTATTTTTGTGATTTTATATTTATAAGTAAATTATAGTAATGATAATATAAAGAATAATGAAAGATATATATAGATGGATATCTAGATAACAAGGGAGAGATATAAATAAAAGAAATAGAGAAACTATTTTTGGATTTTTAAAATATGTAAAAATAAAGTTAAAACAAAGAGAATAAAATCTTTTTGGTGTTCTAATTAATTTTGCCAATATTTTTAGAAAATTTTAAAATTAAGAAAATGCACGTAATTAGATAAAATGGGCAATTCTATAGTTGGAAAAATAAGACAAATAGGACACTAAAAAATACTATCAATAGCTCAAAATGAATTCATAAAATTATATTTCCTAGATAGGTAAGATTATACCAAACAAAACACGACTTTGTTTTTGGATTTTGACACTATTTCAATTTTTAGTGATTTTTGCAAGTTTTGAGGTGTTTTTGAGTTTTTGAACACTAGATGTAATATCACTAAATTCCCTTCAGATACGATATAGATATAGATGAGGACAAGCTACAATATTTTTTTGGTATTTTTCAGAGATGTAATGAATAGACTGAAAATAAAAGATAGCAGGAAGGCTGAAATGATGTTTTTGATTTTTTGACTATTTAAACTACATGAGAAAATACAACAAAAATATATAAGTATAGAACAAAATCAAGGGCACATTACTATATTTTTAGATTTTTAAAATAGATGAAAGATGCTCCAAAAATAAATCAATCACTCAAAATATTTTAGAATCCTACATACCACAAATTAGAAGATCTTTAGATGAAATTTGAATACAAGTTGTCTAAACAACATATCCAAAAATGAGCAAGTGATATAAGATATTCAAAGAGCTATTAATAAAAAATGCCAAACAAGTACCCTAAATTCAAAAATTCGTCATTAATGGTTCGTACATCGGAATATTTTGAAATCTGGACACGATGCAAATCTTTAAAGCAACTTTCTAAAAAAATCTCACAAAAAAGAAGTTCATATGAAGGAGTTAAAGCCATTACATCACAGGGGCACATATGCAATAATAAGTATGAAACTGCAGTTCAAAATAGAGCTCAAAAAGTTTCTGAAATATCCAAAAATGCGAAGATTTTTCTTGCAAAATTTACCACTAATCTAGGTGGCGTCCAACTGCTTTTAGATGGTTGGGTCGCATGCGGAAAATATCAAAAGTGAAAGGGTGTGTTGTGCAAAATTCCTACCCCTTGGATGGATGGCTAAGATTAGAAGGAAGGGGCGGATCCAACGGTGGCTGCTATCCGCCTTCTCCCTTCTTCTTCCTTTGGACAACAACAATAAGAAGTCCAATCTGAGAGACGACGACGTGCGATGGCATGGAAGTGCTCCGATGTACCTGCAATTAGAAGAAGGTCTGGAGTATAAAACTCGGCCAAGATGTTAGGTACACAAAAAGGAGACGTGAGTGGGCTTTCCTTCGACTTGGTTAGGGAAGAAGGAGGTTCTATGGCCACCATATGTGGTCAAAGATGGAGAGGGTGTGGGGAGATACGTAGAATAGTGGAGGATGGTGGTGGTGATGAGTGGTCCGTATTGAGGAGGATGAATGAAAGTTGAAGATGATGTGTTGTTACACTACAACACGAAGAAAAACTAAATCTAAAGTTACCTACAAGAAGGAAAGCGTAACATGTGAAGGTAGTCACCTATGGTGATCGATTCTCTAATGAGAATGATCAATCATGGCCTCAATTCTGGCAGAGAAGAGGCTTGATGGAGAAAACTCCATTGTACAATAGAGCAAGAAAACCAAGGGATCACGCCAAAGAATCATCCATTCGTCGTGGCTTCGTCTCCAGCCTTCACTCTATCATAGTGGAGGTAGAGGTTCTAGAATGAAGACTCTAATGGTAGGCGATTTCAAAAAATGGGAGTTGAGTCTCTTTTATTTGGTGGAGGAATGGAAGAGATGATGGCTATTAGGGGATGTCTCCACCAATGGGTGTGGGTTATTTCATTTTTTTCTTTTAGTTGTTGACAAGTGGATGATGTGGATCAATGAAAAAAAAGAGAGTGTCTTCCAATGAGAATATTCTTGAAATAAATAATAGAAGACCTCAAAATAAATACTCAAATCATAAACCATTCTCAAATTAATTCATCAAAAATATTGCAGAAGAAAGTTTTGAAAAAGATGTAAATTTAAAACCTTTTTTTTGAAGGTATAAAATACCCATTTTAGATTTTTATGGTTTTTAGTTTTGTTTTCTAAAGTTGAAAATATAAAAAACTTGGAAACATTTTTGTTGATTTTTAATTCTATGAGATAAATAAAAAAAGCACTAAGATAAAATACAAGCCAAATTGACTTGTATAGAGAAGACCTATTTTTGTATCTTTTTGATTTTATATTTTCTAGTTGTTTTATATTTCTAATAGAAATTAGAAATAACTAGAAAAATAAAATTGAAATCAAAGAAAAGGAGTTAAAATGGAATCTATACAAAAGAAATAAAAAGGTGTAAACTATTTTACAAATGGGTCCCAGAATCGAGTTTTCACAAAATATCCCCGACCTCTTTCTAGTATTTTAAAATTAAAAGGTTTTAAAATGATGAACTTTAAAAGTGAGCTTGTGTTAATTGGAGTACATATACTCCAGATATAAAATCTGGACTGCACACATATGGGAAAAAGTGTAGCTGTTCCATTTGTCCATTTTTCATGGAGATATTTTTGTAATATTTCTATTTTTTTTGCTATACATTTTTATATAATTGATGCAATGGAAATCATTCAAATTAGAGTTGTATAAAAATATTTACAAATATTTGAAGTTTGAGTTTATTTGTGTGTGTTTTTGTGCAGTTATTGACCCTATCTCTCCCTACTTTATTCCTTGTCGACTAAATCAATTATTCACTTGGTCTCGGGGTTGAGGGTCATAAAATTCTTTTTTCATTTTGTTTTCTTTATTCTATAGTTTTGGCATCAAAAGAAGCATTTTATACACAATAAATGAAATAAACAATGAATGATAATTTGTACAAATTAATTCTATTTACATGCATTAGCTAGGGTTTTAAGGCCAAGATGATAGAATAAAGGCGATGAAATGGAGATTCATCATACCTAAGGTGATGCTGACATGTCATTAATTGAATGAACAATCAACATGATTAGAACTAACTATGTGATGAATTTCAGATTCATCACTCTAAAAATGACTAATTAAGCTCAAATCCCAAAAATTCATTTGCATTTCTTCATTTATTCTGCATAATTAGAATTCATGCATGTATTGATAAGAATTGCACTTTATCACTCATTATTGCACATAATAAGAAGCCAAAAATCCCAGTCCAATTGACCTGTAAAATAGCCTAACTTCCCCGATTTTTAACTAATTCATGCTAACTCCAAATGGCTTGAAACCACCTTCATTGTGTACATATTACTAACAATAATAAATGAAAAAGATAAACAAAATCACTAACCTAAATAAATGGACCAAAAACCAAAACCCTAATTCTAGGATTTCCAGACTAAAACCTAAATATCTTCCTTATGCAGTGTCCAATTTGATCCTACTTATTTTTGAACTAATTTACATTCAACTACCTTCAAAAGAAGATCAAGTTCAAATGAATCATTGCTCATATGTGAAAGTTGGGTTTTGGGCATCTTTTGTACATTTTGTATTTTAGAGGTTTCTGACTTATTATTTTATGTACATAATTGATTCATTTATTTTATTTCTTTTTCATTTATTTTCTTTGATAAAAGTTCTATTAAAATGCGCAAAAATCCAAATCCAAAATGAGCGTGAAATCAAAGAAACTAACTGAGTCTGAGTCTTCACTAACCGTCTGTACAAAATGTCATTATCGTATTTTATTTTTTCTTAATCAATAAAAATAAAATAAGTAGATTAATGTGTAATATTTATCTTTGATTTTATCATATTTTTCTGGATTTTTATCTGGTTTAAACAATGATAAAAAAATTAATTAAACCCAAAAGTCAAGATATTCTATGTACATGGGATACTCCAAAAATATCACTTCGTGCAAATGATCGATTTTGGTTTGGTCTCTTCATGAAAGTAGATCTCATCAAGACAAACAACTTTCGTGAAGAAAATTTTTGATCCGAGGTTGTTTGCTATTTATATTTTATTTTTTCTTCTTCTTTTATTTTCGAATTTTCCGGAGGTGCCATGTGGCAGCTCCTGGAGCCGCTAGGTGGCACCCATTTTTTGAGCTTTTTAAATTCATTTTTATAAAAAAAATTAAAATTAAAATCCACGCACATGCAATACGTGTTGCTTACGCATGCGCACTGCACTTGCCACTCGCGCACGCGCACTGCACGTGCCGGACCTCTCCCTTCCTACTTGCTACCACGTGGTGAGATCATGATCTTCCGATCTCGGTGGATCAGACGGTTCTTGTACCTCGTCTCCATCACCCCTTTCCCCAACTGCTCCGCCACCGCCCGCGTTTCTTGCCGCCCGCCTATTATTTGGGCTGCCGCAACCACCATATCTCATCTCAAATCCTTGTCGAATCTGCTCCCATCTCGTCGCATCTTCACTTTCCAATTCCATCTACGAGCGCCACCCCACGAATCTCTTCGCCTCCCTCCACATACAACATCCTAGATTCCCATCGCCACCCCTCTGTGAGTCTCGCCGACCCTCACCAAACATTCCATGTTCGACCCTCAACTCGCTCCTATAAAAGCGGCGCTCGCCGCATCATTCAAGTATCCACCGATAGCCTCAGATAGAGCAACCTCCTCCACCTTCTTCATCGGCAAGATCCGGTCATCCACCAAGACCGTCGCAGCGCTGCCATCTTCGCGCGAGCTATTGCTTTGATCTGGCGCGCAACACTGTTGAGCCCAGTTCCCATCAATGACTTCCACTTCGCCACTGGTCAACGATGACACCTTCATCAACGGAGCACCCTCGCCGCTCCCTGCATCTTCCCCGACTTCGCTGACCAAGCTTCATTGACTCACGAGGAGGGCTCTGTAGCCACCCTTCCTCCCGCTGCATCAGTGCCACCTCATGAGGACCGCCACAGCTATTACCATCGTCGTCCACTCCTCCAAACTCAGCCGCACCGAACCAACAACCATTCCCTCAAACCACCGTAACGTTGCTCTGCCATCAAAGGCTGGCGCTCCACCAGGCTCAAGACCCGAGGCCCTCCCTGTGTGCGCGACACGTGTCGAGAGGGAACTTTTATAGAAAGCCCCTAGTCCAAGAGGTCACGTGCATTGCACGTGACCTACTGGAAAAATTGTGAAGGCCCCCCATCCAGTTTGCTCATTTACGTCGAAGTCCAAGCACCCCAAGGGTAAACGTGCCCGTTGGGAATTTTGCAGAAATCACCCCCTGGATTTTGGTAATTACACATTAGTCCTCGCTCTGCACATTTTTATTTTTTATTTATTGTAATTGCAAACAGACCCTTGTGTTCCCCCTTTATTTTGAACGCTTTATTGCATCTTTTTATTATTTAAAAATTGCAAAATGCTTCTCAACTAATTCTCTACAATACAACACGTGTGTGATCATTTTATTTTTTGTAGTTAATTAATAACGATTGTTCTTGCAAAAAATTGACATATTTTACCCAATCTATGCTCAAAAATTCATAAGTGATTAACCATTGCTAAAAAAGTTTGTCAAAAAATAGTGATTGTAGAATTAGTTGTATGTTACATCGTGCCCAAAAAGAATTGCATTTGCATACATGGTTTGTCCTATAAAATCATTTTGCATATTTCAATCTTTAACTTTTAATAGGTATTAAAACTTGTATTTTTTAGGTTTAGGATTTTTCTGAGATCGATCACCAAGTGATAGATCTTGGATAATTCTATCCCTTGAAAATAAATAGGTTTAATATTTATTATAAGTAATGATTGAAACTCACTTTGTTTACCTTCATAGATTCATAATATATACATCAAAAAATTCCAAAAAAAAATACAGTGCATCTTTGATAGACAAAATTCTAGGTTGTTCCTTTACCTCCTTGAGTTCAACCTTGGGACTTGTCCATGTAAAATAAACATTAAACCACTTCAAATAAAATTGAATAAATTATTATGGTTATTTCTTAATTGATCCCGGATTCCTAACTACAACAAAATGACACATTAACGCTTAATTCATGCCGATTAACTAAGGGTTTTCGTGACTCGTCAGATGGTGCCATTGTCGGGGAGGAAAACGGCTTAGATTTTGTCTAAAAATTTAAGTGCTCTGTTTTCAACACATTCATGTAGTATGACTCCTGAACGTGTCACTGTACATTTTTCATTTTTTTTGCATTTATTTTCTATCTTTTTTTTATAATTTTTTAAGTCACCCTCTTACATTCTCTCTTTTATTTTTCTTGCGAGGTACCCGACGTACATGGAGTGATTTCTTACAAAATTGACACATCTTCACCGACACCCGTAAAAACCACAACTAAATTAAGATCGAGTCGAGTCGTGAGAGAGCGTAGAGTCTAAGATTTATTTTTCTGCAATTTATTTTTTGTAATTAATTGCTCATTTATAGCGATGTCCGTTTGGACTCTCGCGTGTGTAACAAGACCTTAAACTCTTTCTATGGTGTGTCCTGGCCTGTTTCACTCTCTGGTGAGGGTAGGGCTCGACTTGAGTGGCTCGTAGGTTAGACCTGTACATACGGCTATTAGAGCTTCTACAATTTTCGATTGTGCTCGTAAAACCTAGGACCACACTTCACATAAATTGAGATGCACATTAGATTGTTCAATTTAGTCAAATTCAAATCAATTCTTCACATCTAATAGAACTTTCTACTAGGTGCGGTTTTTGTCGGATTGCATTCACTTTGAATAATTTTTAAATTCTTGTTTTGCATCCCACATGGAGATTGCGAGGAATTACTATAAGTCTACTAATTGAGCATACATCATCGTTTTTCACTTGCATCGGCTTTTCCCAAATTTATCCCTCTTGTTTTGTGACATAATTTTAAAAAAGAAATTAGCACTGAACGATAGACGTGCATTTGTGCTCACTTTAAATTTTCGGTGACCACCTTATAAAAATTGGGACTACTAAATATAACCGATTTTAATTAATCCATAAAATCAAGAATTTTTGTGGGAGAGCAACCCCAACCTTGGATTCATTTATCTGTCTGAGTGAGCGAGAGACGACACTTAAGGTTAGAGCCCAGCTCCGAAATTTTTGTTTAGACTATGATTCTAAAAACGATTAGCTACTTCTCAATGAGGAAATAATGAGTAGTCGGTAAATGGTCCGGATTTCCTTAGTAGAGTTGGTGGCTTAAAGGACATTGTATAAGTCTCCGTCCTTAAGTAGCACGGGTAGCCATTTTACGGTCCGTACTTAAAACCATACTGGCTAAAAGTGGATGCAACTAGTCGTAAGAATTCAGACCAGTCTTTAAGAAAATTTTCGGCACCTAATAGCTTTCCAAGATTGAATTTATCACCAATTAAAATTGAAAAGATAATTTACCAAATTCTTGCGGCTTCATTGTTGAGTTGGTGGACATGGGGTTTGATTTGTGTTCGCATTGATGTGCATGAACCGATTTCGAAGATCAAAAGCCGTACACTTGTGTTGTCACTCTCCTTGATAAAAATTTTTTTCTTCTTGTGAATATCCTGTGCACTTGCACCGAGATGAACCATGTCGATTCATCATCAACCTCCTTTGACAAAGACATGACAATGGTCCGAGCACCCATCTGATCTATATTATGAAAAGGAATGTCTCGGTTAGAACCAAATCATCCAAACCCTCTTCTATCAAATATCCTCCACATTTGTGGAAAACACTCACCCCCGAATGAATCCAGTCCAATATGCAATTCCTAATCATTTGACTGAATTCAACATACCATATGTGCCACCTTCCTCAGCCTTTAATACACAAGATCACTTGCCATCCTTGACTGAACCATTTTATTCTCGATTTCTCGCTGAAACTAATGAACCATTTCAATATCAAATCACTTTTGAGACTCATGATTGGCCGAGAAACCAAACCCAACTACCTTCATTCTTTCCTCACAATCATGTTGGGACATGTCCACAATTCACAGAAATGCATTCAGACTGGACCTTAGGGAATAATATGATGGCTCGATCAAACCGCAAGGAGAGGTCCGCACCTAATGATCAACAAGGCTGGATGGACCCTAACGATCAAATCCCTGTTGACCAACTAGAATACCACTCTTTCGGACAACCCGTACATACATAGGACAAAACGGATGATATCAACACATATACACCATGTATGACTCCATTGTTTGGGGATACAATCAGTCATTGACCATGGAAGTAGACTCTACTCAAACCGACATTGCATGCCTGAGTCACAACATGCTGAGTATGAGAACTACATATTTCCACATAATCCTTACATTGAGTAGACTCCTTCCATAAATTTTGAGGAAGAATTTTCAGAAAATAACAATCATATATCTGATATTCCAAGAGAATCTCCTCTCAGCTCATACAGGAAAATGTAAGATGAAATTACTGAATCTCAAATTCAGAGACAAGAACATACACCGATTGCTCCCATGATTGATCATTAAAAGTTTTTGGAGGATGGAATTTTGAGGATAAATAAGAGGTGTGAATTAATGGCGGATAAATTTAGAAAGTTTACTGACCGACTAATTTCATTCTATGGTAGCTCGGATACAAAAATGGATGATGAAAAGATTGGATCTCCTATTGAAAACCCTAAGGATATTCAGAAACTTAGAGACTATGATCACCCTAGGGATGATCCTGACAACGACACCTCTGCTTAATACTTCCCTAGAGACAACTCTGAATCTGACTCGGCATATCTAAGCTCCTCCTCATCTGGGGAACACAAATCATCCATACACCACACGAAAAATACCAAAAAAAATCAAAATATTACAAAACACTCAAAAAATCGAAAATCCATAAAAATATATAAAAATTGAAACTGAAGAAGATATGAAGAATTTGTATCCTGCTTTATGGGAAGCATTGGAGAAAAGACTGATTTTTGAACTTCCCTTGATATAGGCCATTGAACACTTCCCTGACCTTAAAGGATTTGTAATGAACAAATTAATGATGAAAAAGTCATGCATGATAAGAACAAATACTGAAAGACATATCATGTCAATGCCACCTCCTTGGTGTTGAAGAGAAAAACCAAGAGCTGTATAGTGAAGCGGATGCCCAGATTTGACTGTGGAATTAAAGACGCGATATTTACCCATGCTCGAGCTGATGATGACTCACCAATCAATATCCTCCCAAACTATGTATTTGATAAGCTCAAACTCAGACCTATCAGGAAAATAAGAGAGATCGTTCAAGTAGCTGATCAATCCATAAAGCGGTCAAGAGGAACAATTTCTGTCATCGTTACATTCAAAGGTGCTCCACTCAAAGTGGACTTCACAATCATTGATATTGATCATCAAGGAGAATTCACCCAGTCTCCAATCTTTCTCGAAAAGCCATTCTTGGCATTGTCTAAGGTAATTATTGAGTGCGAGACTGAGGAAATCATTTTTATAGCATTGGGAGCACTTCGATCTCACCCAATCCTTGAGGAAACACGATATTCTTAGGCGACCCACGAAGCCGTCAACAGCCATAACCACCAAGCGGTAGATGAGCCCTACCCTATTACTACACCTGATATAACGGCTGTTGAAGAGACTATTGGTTTAGAGACTCTCCCCGTTGTACCATTTCCCGCATTTCTCACCATGGGAAATGACTTCTCATATGATCTTGAGACATATGCATAGGCGCATCCTGAGTCGAACGAAATCTTCTCTGATCACTTTGATCAAATCAACCTAACGTAGGAATGCACCAACATCAAGTCACTTGAGAATGAATATGCGTAGACTCTCCCCACTGTTCCACTTCCAGCTGCTCTTACCATGGGAAAGGGTTTCTATTATGATCCTGAGACATATGCATGGACGCATCCTAAGTCAACCGAAATCTTCTCTGACCACCTTGACCAATTCAATCCAACTCAGGAGTACACCAACATTAAGACAACACAAAACAAAATGGCTGCCCCTTCATCTGAAAAAGAAAGTCTCCTTTGACCTTCCAAAGAGGAATCGTCTGATGATCCCTCATCAGGTTCGGAAAGGGTAATCTACACAAGTGAGGTATGTTCGATAGTTCTTAAACCCTATCGGCGCATGGATCCAAATTTCGATTCATGTTCCTCACTATTTTTCATCCAAATATGATTCTCCTAGTCTCATTAAATATACTGGAATAATTTCTTATGACCTGATTGAGACTGGTGCTTCAGAGTATTCATCATTCGAGGATGAATTGCTAGATCCCAAGAAGGAACAAATTCTGAGAAAACAACTGAAGCAACTAAAGAACAAGAATATATGGAGTGCCTCCACTTTCAAATACTTTTCCTCTGAGGATAACTCCGATGATGGTTATCTTTCATCTGATTCATATGCTTCATCTGCTCTCCAGCATGATTTCTCTGAGGATAACATTGATAATGGTTGGGAATTATATGCTTCATCTCCTTCTTATCATTATGATCTCCCACCACAAGCTCACAAAAAGTTCGGCCGAAAAATACATGAATCATTGGCTACACACCCTCCCTCCCGACCCCATCGGTCTACTTGTACATCTTCTTCCTCTACTTAGACCAATGTGTAAGTATAGGGGGAGACCGATGCCATCTGTATATACCATTCTCCTCATCAACTCCTTCTCACGATCGCTCCATTTCTGCCCTTCTTCCATACTTAGGCTGACCAGAGACTAAGTATAGGGGGAACCGATGCCCATTTGTATTTACTCTCCTCATTCACATCTCCTGACCACCTTAGTTTCGTTCTTCTTCTATACTTAGACTTTTCACAGCCTATGTATAGGGGTCGGGCTTATGTATCTTTTTCTTTTTATTTTTTTCACTCTCTTATGCTTAGCACGCGCTCTGTCTTCTCTACGCTTCTTGTTCTCAAAGGATACTACAGTAACTAAGTATAGGGGGTGTGTATATATAGTATGTATATATTTTACCCATAGCTTGTACTTTCACGTAAGTCTATATGTATTTACGGGGTGGTAACTAAAATACAATAAAAAAACAAAAAAAGAACTGCCACCAACACTGACTGTGTCCAACCTAAAATTTTGAAAAAATGGCTTCTTATTCATTTCCGCATAATTTTTTCTTGCATTAAAAAAAATTCAAAGCACAGAAGTGAAAAAATATGTCTGCATTTCACACTCCTGCACTTCATCCAACATTACATGCATTTGTATTTGTGAAAAGCCCTTGGGTTTTGAACCAAGTTATGAGCAGAAACTAAGAGTGATATGGACTTGACCTTAATACAACTAATTTTCAAAGGAACTTCAATGAGAAACAGGATTTTATAAGCTTCAGGGGTCGATGACTTAATCTTTGAGTTCCACATGACAATGTGTAATGTTTGACTCTTAGTGTCTAACCTAGTCTCTTCATTCTGGGTACTACTCAGGAACAAGGAATTAATTTGTACTCTCGCATTATGCACTTAGCTCAACTCAGAAGGGTTGTTGGAAGACCGTGTGAGTTTCTTTTCTGGTAGCGTGGACATCTAAAGACCGAAGTACATGTTGAAATAAAGCTTCAAAAAAGGGATGGACAGCTGGGCATAATTTTTTCTAAGACCCCAAAACATGTACAGAAAAAAGATTCCATATACATAGGGGCACAACAAGATTCATGCATAATCATCGAAAATCCAAATACAAAGAAGCCACTACCAAATAAACATTTGACCAAAAAGGTCCAAGCCTCAAGAAAACCTGTAGATCTTGGTGGAGACTTGTCTAAACTGGCCGGCTTCACAAGGTGAGGTGACTACATTGGCCACCCTCAAGTTCTTTTCTCCTTCTTCTAATTTCTCCCTCTATTCGATTGTGAATACAGTGTGACAGACCATAGAAGGAAATACCTGACTCCTCGAGGACGAGTCATTGGAGAGGAGTTTTGCATGGTAGTCTGACATTCTGGATGGGAAGAGCTAAAACCTTTCACACATGAGTCGATTGTTCAATGTTCATAGGGTATGCTTTGGGAAGAGGATCGATCTAAGATGACTTCTGAGCCGAAACTGTGATAATGTGCAAAACTTGAAAGTTGTTGATTTTAAAATTCTAAATCTCATATTCTGCCAAACTAATAATCCAAAGTCAGGTCTAGTTTCATTTTCACCTTCTGCTCATGGTCTTGGTATGGAACCCAATCTCATTTCACCTTATTGCATTTTTTTTGATGCTCAGGGACGAGCATTGTTTAAGCATTGAGAGATGATGAATCTTAGATTCATCACTCTAAAAATGACTAATTAAGCTCAAATCCTTAAAATTCATTGGCATTTCTTATTTATTCAGCATAATTAGCATTCATGCATGTATTGATAAGAATTGCATTTTATCACTCATTATTGCACAAAATAAGAAGCCAAAAATCCCAGTCCAATTGACCTGTAAAATAGCCTAACTTCCCCGATTTTTTAACTAATTCATGCTAACTCCAAATATCTTGAAACCACCATCATTGTGTACATATTACTAACAAGAATAAATGAAAAATACAAAAAAATCACTAACTAAAATAAGTGGATCAAAAGCCCAACCAGGATTTCCTGGCTAAAACCTCGATAACTTCCTCATCTAGTGTCTGATTTAATCCTACTTACTTTTGAAATAATGTATATTACATTACCTTCAAAACAAGATCAAGTTCAATAAATCGGAGCTCATATGTGAAAGTCGGGTTTTGGGCCTCTTTTGTCCATTTTTATTTTAACAGTTTTTGACTTATTATTTTATGTATATAAATGAATCATTTTATTTTATTTTCTTTGATAAAAGTTTTATTAAAATGCATAAAAATCCAAATCCAAAATGAGCTTGAAATCAAAGAAACTACCTAAGTCCGAGTCTTCACTAACCGTCTGTACAGAAATTGTCATTTTCGTATTTTATTTCTTCTTTTTCATTAATGTGTAAATATTTATCTTTGATTTTATCACATTTTTCCGGATTTTTATCTGGTTTAAAAAATGACAAAAAAATTATAAAACCCAAAAATCAAGGTATTCTCTATACATGGGATACTCCAAAAATATTGCTTCGTGTAAATGATAGATTTTGGTTTGATCTCTTCATGAAAGTTGTAGATCTATCAAGATGAACAACTTTCGTGAAGAAAATTTTTCGATCTAAGGTCGCTTGCTATTTATTATTGATTTTTCTTCTTCTTTACTTTTCGAATTTTCTAGAGGTGCCACGTGGCGGATCCTGGAACCACTACATGGCACCCATTTTTTGAGCTTTTCAAATTCATTTTTAAAAAAAATTAAAATTAAAAGCCACACATGTGTAGCGTACGTGCCACCTCCGCACGCGCACTGTACGTGTCGGACCTCTCCCTTCCCACTTGATGCCACACGGCAAGATCAGGACCGCCTGATCTCGGTGGATCAGACTGTTCCAGTACCTCATCTCCATCACCCCTTTCCCAAATTGCTCAGCCGCCGCCTGCATTTCTGGCTGCCTGCCTCCTATTCGGGTTGCCACAACCATCGTATCTCGTCTCAGATGCTCGTCGAATCTCTGCCCATCTCGTCGCATCTTCACTTTCCCATTCCATCTACAGGCGACACCTCGCGAATCTCTCCACCATCCTCTGTGTACCTCATCCCAGATCCCCATCACCACCCCTCTGCAAGTCTCACCGACCCTCGCCAAACCTTCCATTTTCGACCCTCCGCTCGCTCCTATAAAAGCAACGTCCGTCACACCATTCAAGTATACGCCGATAGCCTCAGATATAGTTGAGGAGATGGCGGTGACATAGCCGCTTCCTCCACCTTATTCTTCGACGAGATACGAGCATCCACCAAGACCGTCGTAGCGTTGCCATCTTCGCACGAGCTGCTGCTTTGCTCCAGTGCGCAATGCTATTGATCCCAGTTACCATCAACGACTTCCGCTTCGCCACCGATCAACGACGCCACCTTCATCAACATGGAGTACCCTCGCCGCTCCCTGCATCTTCCTCGACTTCTTTGACCAAGCTTCATCGACTCACCGGAGGGCTCCGCAGCCACCGCTCCTCCTGTTGCATCACTGCCACCTCACGAGGACCGCCGCAGCCATCACTATCCTTGTCCACTCCTCCACACTCAGCCACACTAGACCAGCCACTACTCCCTCATCACATTGCGACATTGCTCCACCTTAGAAGTCCAGTGCTCCACCGAGCTCAAGACCCGAGGCCCCCCCTGCATGTGCGGCACGTAACGGGAGGGAACTTTTACAGAAAATCCCCTAGTCCAGAGGTTACGTGCATCGCACATGACGACCTGGAAAAAAATGCGAAGGTCCTCCATCAAGTGTGCCCATTTATGTCGAGGTCCAAGCACCCCAAGGGCACGTGTTGCGCATGTGCCCCTTGGGAATTTTGCAGAAATCACCCCCTTGATTTTGGTAATTACAAATTAGTCCCTACTCTGCACATTTTTATTTTTTATTTATTGTAATTGCAAACAGACCCCTATGTTCCCCATTTTTTTAAATGCTATATTGCATCATTTTAATTTGTAAAAATTGCATGATGTTTCTCAACTAATTCTCTACAATATGGCATGTGTGTGATCATTTATTTTTTTATGGTTAACTAATAATAATTTTTGTTACGAAAATCGATATATTTTACCCAATATGTGCTCAACCATTGCTCGAAAAATTGCCAAAAATTTAGTGATTGTAGAATTAGTTGTATGTTTGCGCTATAAAAATCAGTTTGCATATTTCAATCTTTAATTTTTAACAGATATTAAAACTTGTATTCAAGTTTAGGATATTTTGAGATTGATCACCTAATGATAGATCTTGGATAATTTTATACCTTGAAAAAAATAAGTTTAATATTTATTATAATTAATTATTGAAATTCACTTTATTTACCTTCATAAATTCATAAAATATTTATCTCCCATAAAAAAATAAAAAAATTATAGTGCATTCATTTCATCATATTTTACATCTTGGCCAAGTTTCATAATTTTTGGACATCGTTTGATTGAAAATTGCATTTTAGTCCCTAAAATTAGCCATATTTGCATTTCACATTTTAAAATTGCATTAAAAATACATAAAAGTTTGTATCGAAAATTGTGCACGAACTTTGATAGACAAAATTCTAGGTTGTTCCTTTGCCTCCTTGAGTTCGACCTTGGGACTTGCCCAAGTAAAATAAACATTAAACCATTTCGAATAAAATTGAATAAATTATTGTGGTTTTATTTCTTGAATGATTCTGAATTCCCACCTATAACGAAAGATCGATTAAAGCTTAATTCACGACTAACTTAGGGTTTTCGCAACTCATCACTACGCGCAATCCAATATCGCCCCAATGATATGAGGAACCGATATTGGGCTCACTACGCATACAACCTTACTCTTTCGAAAAGTAAAGAGCATGATCCATGTGCACTTGTATGCATGAGCTATCACTTCGGTCATGTATCTCCCACATACAATCCATGGTGATGGAACCCTTCGCCTTGACGGGAGATCATAGATGTCGTTTATATGATTCTTCATATCACATTCAAATTTTAACTAATTATTATGAGACATATTCACATAATTAATTCTTCCAAGGGAATTACAACTCTATTCATAATAGAGTGTTTATTTTAATTAGATCTAATTAATTTATTATATTAAATTAATCATCAATCCAATTCAATTAACCAACAATCATTAGGGTTTTCTTGATATTACTATATAGTATACACCCTCACAAGTATGCATTATTTTGTGTTTTAATAATTAGAGTACAACTTGACTTACTCATATTATTCTTTCCTCAAAAATGGATCTGGTCAATATGCTCGAGTTATGTTGGGAGGGAGCATTTCCTTGACATGCATGGTGCTAATTAGTAATCCAAGCCAACATACCTGGACTAGACACCTTCACCATTCCCATTAAGATCGAAGCAAAATAATGCCAATGCACTTGCACTTTTATTAATCAACTTTGATAACCGACATTATACTATATAATAATAACTCAGAAATCTTAGGCATCTCAAAACATTTTTTAGACCCTAAATTTCTAAGCATATCAAGCAACCATGTTTTGCATGTAAAAGTTGTCCTATAACTATTATATGATAAACCGGGATTTTCATGAAACTTGCATTCAATGGTGATAGATGTTTAATCGATTATTTTTCATAAAAATTAAGCTTCAATTTTAATTAGGCAAATTCATAATTTCTATGATTTCATTGAATGATAAACACATTAAGCAAGATCATTTGATGATCAATCATCATCCTTATGATCTCCACTAAATATGGAATATCTAGGGCAAACGGATCAGAATCGTGTGAAATAAATTTGAGCAATTCTCTGATATTAATTTCCATTTAATCCAAGTGTTTATTTCATGGTTCATTATGGGAAAAAAATATGAAAAAACATTTTATTACAGATCCATGAATACATGCAATAATAATTTCGTAACGGGAAGTCTTCGAAATTTATTCAAACACTTTTGGCACCAACTATTGGCTATTATTTTTGGGACATATTTAAATGTTATAAATACATTTTAATAACAAAAAACACAATCAAACAATTCAAAATCAGTAGGTTTTTATTTTAGCAAAAAACCAATTCGAAACTTGCATCTTATTGAAAACAATGAGTCCATGTGCATCTGAAATTTAAAACCTTGTTTATATACGATTTGGATTACATCCAAGACCCAAACCTGGATTTGATACCACTTTAAGGATCTGGGAAAAAAAGTCTTAAGCGCATCACAGATGCGTGAAGTTCAAATCCAATGCGATCGGGAGCGACTAGTCATACTTGTAGCTCAGGGCAGTGGGGTTTTTAAAAATTTTAAAGAGATGAAACCAAATGATTCGAGAACACTTCTCAAATCGTTTCATCAAACCACAAACAAGATATAGGAATACCACTTGAAGTGTGGTTTCCAATCAAAGTTGATCCAGCAATACAATGACATCATGATGACTATAAGTTTCTCTAATAAGGGGATGGACAACCACAGTCGAGAGAGAGAGAGAGAGATGGGGCGTGAGAATGAGAAAGAGAGGCTTGCAAAGTGTTGCCAAAAGAAGAGGTAGGGTTGCCTCTTCTTTTATAGTATTTTGGGAATCCATGAATCCCAATCCATGTGTAAGACTAATGAATGGTTCGATTGATTTGTGTTTTTAATCAATGTGCATGATCTTTGTTGCTTAAAAATGCAACAATAATTAATTTACATTAAATATATATATATATATGGAATTACCATCAATATAATTTGATTTAATTAAATTAATTTGGATAACAGGATGAAGAAGAAGTCCATTTTCTAAGTATAGAGGGGACGACCACTCTTGATTAAGTCAAGGATGGCCATTCACCCTCAAAATAAGGAAGTTGGCTCATCCTCTTAATTTATGTGATATTTTATATCTATTATGTATAAATTTACAATAACTTTTATTGCAAATATATTCACAAAATTATATCTAAATTAATTTGTGAATATTTCAATCATGCCATTGAAAAATAAGAATCATATTCATATATCCGAAATAACAAGTAAATTGTATTTTCAATTTAATATATATTGTGGATCCAATTCACATCATGAATTAATTTGTAAATATTGTTTACAATTAGCTCGCTCTAATATATTATAAATCACATCTATAATATATATACATAATATGGATAGTGATATCCACATTATTCATATCTTTGATAATTAAATCATATTTAATTCTCTTGGATCATCATTTTAATGCATTTAAGCAATATGAATCATATTCACATTATTTATGATAATTAAATAACATTTAATTACAAATTTCTCAATGCTAAGATACACTGTTCATCAATGGAATTATTCTTGAACTCTTTCAAGAACATGGTGATTGTACGTTCCACATATAGTTACTTGGATATTGAGATCATATCTCAAATTTAGATTTCGGGGACCTCTCATAGATGTTTGATTAAATCAAAATCATTAATCTAATCTTCTCATTGCATCTGAATAATATTCATATTAATGTCCAATCTTTGGACTAAGATTAGATTACTTCTCTATTGAGAGGAGTCAGTCAAATCCAAATATGTTTCATCGCTCCCTTGGAAAGGAAGCGTCATGGTTATACAATTGTTTATGATCACATCTCCCTCGCGTATTCCTAATACCCGTACATCCTGCATACTAGAAGATCTAGAATAAATCCGAAGTTTTAGATCTCTTCTGAACCGTCTTCTTCAGGGTTCTATCATTAAGCTTCTCATCTGATCATTGGGATTTGGTATTAACCATATGCTTTCCAAAAGCTTATATCATACATACAAATTGTTGTCATGATTTCAAAATAAGACGACCACACATGGAATTTAATCAGTCCCAATACCTCATGAGTAAGCTCATGTCTTCCGATTCAGTAGTGAAACTGTATGATCCCTTCAAGAGATCGTGTTACTCGTATGCCCTCACATGTACACTAGCTCACCTATGTATAGACCATGAATAGGTCATCAACCTATCGGTCTGTCAAATGTACACAGTTAGTCCTATAACAACAAATCTGTCTCCAGTCAGAGGATGTGTGCCTATATCGTGATAGTATATGACATAGGTCTTGGTTATCTCAATCTCATTAAGTAACCTCTTTGACCTAACTTATATGACACCTCAGAATCTCTATTCCTATACAGATGACCTACATCAAGAAGTCAGTCAGATATCTGCTTTTAGAGAAGGATCGCCATCTCCTTCTTTGGCTGGAGATCATCTCTTAACAATCATTTGACGGTACTTGATGAGTGATAGACCTGAATCTACCCTCACTAATTGTGTCGAATTAATGTTCAATTTCATTGCGGGCGGGCAATTTAGATCAATAAAAAAGACCACTTCATTAATTATTCAATTAAAAGCGAGCGGTCTAGTTTATATTTTACTTGGACAAGCCCAAGGATGAACTCAGGGAGGCCATTGTCTCCTTAGGTCAATTATTAGGCGATCTAGAATGTAGGTTTTCAAGGAAGCAATTTCTTGGTAATATTTATGTAATTAATAACTGCAATGCAATTTTGGCAAATTTCATGGTCTAAATTACAATTTTCCATCAGATGAAATCCAAACTTAATGGAACTTAACCAGAATGTCTATTAATGAGAAATGAAGCTATTGTATTTTTTTGGAATTTTCTGATGCGAGATGAATTAATTATGAATTAAATATGCATACTAGGTGACTTTGAGAAAAATAGTTTTAATAAATATCAAACACCAATATTTTCCAGAGACTAAATTATCCTAGATAGGTCTATGTGAGAGATATCCAGAATACTTTTTAATTCCTTAAAATAGTAAGTGTGGAATTAATTAAAAATCGATTACTCAAATCATTGATTATTTTATTATGACCTCAATATGCATGCAAACAAGCCGATTCTTGGGCACATTATAAAACTCGTAACATCTACTAACTATGATTTTTTGAGAATTTTTGTAGCATCATATGATTTATCACAAATTAATGTTCTCACAGTGGGCAAAATATGCAATTTTCAGCTAGATGAATTATGTTAAATCAACAACATACCACATAAATTTAATAAAATATACACAAGATAGATCATAAGTAGTCTACACAGTGCTATTTTTAAAATAAAAAATTAATGCGAGATGAAGGTTCAAATCGATGGCCAAAGATAGGGGCCTAATTGAAAAATAGAATTAAAAAATTGTGAGTGATTAAGCAATTACCAATACCCTGTAGGGCATTTATGCAATTTCCCTTGAGCACACGTGCGCCTCACGTGCCTCTTGGAAGAAGGGAATACTTTTGGTATTTGCGAAGAAATTGGGGGGGGGGGAGCATGCTGCAATATTTCCCATCCCACATGCTTGCACGTGTCCTGCTGGCTGTGGGTTCTTTCTTTGCAGTTTCCTGGGACCGTGGGGGTAGGCACAATACTTTCCCCCAACATTTGTCTCTCACATGCATTTGTAGCTTCAGGTGGAGACATGGAGGCTGTCCCTCCACATGGCACGTTTGGCGTGCTTCGGAGTCCTGAGGCTTGGTGACGAGGGCGTGGTTGGGTGCTAATCGTTGGATCAAGGCTGGGCCTTGAATCTATAGTTTTTGTAGGTCCTCCCTTGGCTAAAAGGGTGGGTAGAGGCGATGAAGACAAGCACAAGGTTCGAAGTGGCGAGCTCAGTTGAAGTCGATGGCTTGAGGTGGCTCCTTGTGGCGATGTTGGATGGAGGTCGAGGCAGAGGAGTAGTTGGCTCACAGAGGTGAGATGGAAGAGGAGCTGGTTTGCTCTACAAAGAGGCGGTGATGCTGGTGGTCACAATGGAGGGTGGTGACACTGTCATGCACAGTGCTTGGTCGTGGGGAGAAAGAGACGGCGAAGCAGCCGTCGCGCAGCGGCAGTGGTTCAAGGCAATGTTGATGGTGATGGCAAGGTAGAGATGGGCAACTATCCTACGACAGAAGATGATGGCAAGGTGGAAGCTCGATGGTGGAAGGCGGCTCCTTGTGGCGATGCTGGATGGAGGTCGAGGTAGAGGAGTGTGGGTTGAGGTGTTGCATGTCGAAGGGGGCGGTGGTGAGGGAGTGAGATGGAGGACCTGTGTCGAGTGGAGAAAGTGGAGATCCAGATGACTCAAGCTTGTGCAAAGCTTGTTGATGATCGAGGTGATGAGATATGAGGGACCAGAGAGGCGATCGGGTCGAGGTAAAAGTGAAGGACGAGAATTATCGGGTGTATAGGAATTGAAGTGGAGGAAAAAGGAAGAAGAAGGAAGGGGAAGGGGCAGAGAAAGAAGAATAGGGGTTTCCCAAATATGGGTAGATGAGTTCACCTAGGAAGATGGATGCAGCAAAGCTCCAACGACTGAGGCCTCTAGCATGTGGTGATGTATACGAGACTCGGTGAAGCTCTACGGCTGTCTAACATGAAGTCAAGCTTCGTGGATCTCGCTCAAGGATTAAGCACAACCCTCGTCGCCTTTCGAGGATTTCTGTTGCTATCACAAATAAGGACTCAAGGTTGGTGACGAATCATTCTGAGTGGTTAGAATAATCATACTCGTCGTAGCACGACACTCGGCTAATTAATAAAAACTAAGAAAAGATCTTCATGATGAGTGTCTCAACTTAAATGTATATTCCAGGCAAGTTCGAGGTCGAACACAGGGAGGCAAAGGAACAACTTTGAGTCAATTCAAGTCACTTAGATCTATGTTTTCAAAATGGTATTTCTTTATGTTTTTTATGAAAAAAAATACAAATGCAAAAATGCGGATGAACTAGGTTATTAAGAAAACACACAATTTAGACAAATTAATTTTTATGTGAAATTAATCCAATTTAGCCTAATTATATTTTCCTGGAAACCTAATCTATTGATGAATGCAAAACATTTTTTTGGGAATTTTAATGGCTAAAATGCAACAATTAAAATGCACACTTTTTATGAGTTTTCACGCATTTTTTCACTCAAACAGAATGAAAAAAATTATGAAAATTTTACTGGAACTTAAACATGATGCAATGAGTTTACAATATTTTTTTAGAATATTTCAACAATATATTAATTTTTAATGAATTTTTTAATGAAAATTGAGCGACTGCAAGTATTTAATTCCTAATAAATCCACATTATCAATTTAGCAGAGACCAAATTATCTAAATAAGATATTTTAATATGCAATCCAAGAGAGTTAGAATTTTGCAAAAATAATGTGTGTAGGTTTACTTTAAAATCATTTACTAAAATAATTCTATAATTTATTTAATTCTACATAAAGCACATTTGAAGGCAACATTTTTTGAGAATTTTATGGATCAATCGAGTGTCAAATACGAATTTAAGACCTCGCAGTGGGTAAAATATGCAAATTTTCACAAAAACAATTATAATTAATTATCCAAAACTGACAAAAACCCAAATAAATAGCCAAATGATAGAGAATTAGAAGCTCAACAACATGCCATTTTTCAATAAAATAAATGATGCTAAAAAGATATCCAAATTAATATGAAAAATACAGGGTTGTTTGTTCAATACATAAATTAAAAATGACAATGCAAACAGTGAACATGGGCACTTTTGGAAATACAAAAACTACGCGAGAAAATATGAAATTTTTATGGAATAAATAAAAAATTTAAAAAGAAGGAGGAGACCTTCTTCATTCCTTCTAAGGTAGTTAGGGCTCTAAAATAGGCAGTGGCGCGTTGGCAGGAGACAAAGAGGGTTACACGATTAGCAATGGCTATGGGGGCACGATGGAGGAAGACCACGGGTGGTTGCGCTTGGAGGAGATGGCTATCGCTTGCGGGGGTGGCGATTGCAGATGGCCGCAATACGCGGATGTGGTGGTGATGCGGCAGGCCATAGGGGGCAAGAAGAGGGCCGTTGTGGGCAATGCTCGATCAACCACAGGCGGCGCGGAGGGCGATGGGCGGCTGCAGGTGGGCGGCGTTCGAGTGTGGCGGAGGAGGAGCATGCAAGCTGGTCGCGGGTAGGCGAGTGTGCGTGGGCGCGATGGCGGCTGGGCGAACGCTCGGGACAGAGGACGGCCGTGTGGCAGCGGTAGCGTGGTCGTGGTTGGCGATGGTGACCGATAGTGTTGGAAAGGGATGGTCAGTCACCTACTGTCTTTTTTTCCCTTTTTTATTATTTTTTTTGTGATTTTATTTTTAAATTTGCTAAAGAAGGGAATAGAAATGAAGATGAAAATGGGTGATTTGGTGATGGTGTGATGGAGGTGACGATGTGATGGTGATATAAAAATAAGGAATGCTAAGACACAAAAAAATATCGTTAAATAATAAAAACTGAGAAGAAGAAAGAAAGCTTACCTGTGATTTGCCGGATTGCAGAGCATCTACGCTGGACTCCTGTTGTCGCCTCGATCCCATTGGCCAAAAAAATCGGAGAAGCTTTGTGAGCTTGTCGGGAAACTCGCCACGTGAAGACGTTGGTCACCGCGGATCTCGCATGAAGGAGGTCGTCCTTGAGGAAGATGCTAGGCTGCTGTCACTGATACAACATTCCAAGCTCTTTCTTTTTCTGTAAGAATTGGGGATGAATAAAAATGAGGATGATGAGAAGAATAAAAAGAAGAAGAATGGGAGTTAGAAAAATGATGGAGTGGTGGAGTTGAATGGGAGGTTAAAAAATGGTGGAAGAAATGATGTTGAATGGGACTTGGTGGTATAATAAGAAGTTAGACTAGAGAAAAAAGAAATTAAAAGTTGGCTACTAAAAAAATAAAAATAAAGAGAAAAGAGAGTGGGGAATTTACAAAACAAAACAAACAATATGTACATTTTTACTTTCCTACTTTTATTTTTTATTTTTTTAGTAAAAAATATTTATAAAAGAAAATACTATAAATAAAACAAACACAAAAAATGATTTTTTAATATTTTTGTAATTAAGAAAAAGAAAATACAAAAGAAAGAAAAAGAAAATATTTACAATATATGCAATGTATACCTAGGTCCTAAAACCCTTATTTTGCAAACGAGATCTGATTTTAATGAAACCACTTTCATTTGAAAGATAATTTTATAACTTAAACTTTAAAAGTGAGTTTGGTGAATTTGTAGTTCACACGGAGCGAGAATTTGGTTGGGAAATTGGACATTACGACCTTTTCTCTTTGGGCCTGTTTGGTTACTGGGATGGGGTGAGTTGGTGTATCGACTTGTGAATAGTAGTTGTTTTGATGGTTATGAGGGTTGGGAGAGGTTTGAAATAAGGAATGTGATGTGATATCATCTTGACTTGTGATGTATTTCCAACCTAGGATTGAAGGAGGATACACCGGGTTACCCGGGGTACCCCAGTAACCAAATGGGCCCTTTGGGATCTAGGAGTATTTATTTGCGGTGAGATTTATTTTATATTTTTGTATTTTTATATACATTTTTATAAACAAGTATAGAAATAATTAGCCAAGAAGGAGTTGAAATGAGATTATTAAAAATACATGAATTTTGGGTTATTTACCGATGAAATGCTCCTTTATTTTACGCCTTTTTATTATTAACTTTATTTGTACAATATAATATATAATAATTACTGTATTCTATTTACAAGAGTCATTTTATTAATTTATTGATTTTATGGACATTTATTTGAGATTTTACTCAGGTATTTTGCTAAGATCAATATATTAAGATGATGAATCGTGGATTCATCAAATGGTGGTCTATTGCTCTCTAGTACGGCAGATGCAGATGAACGATGGAGGCGTAGGGGGATTTATGGTCGGTTGGCGAGTTGTACAAGGAGGTAATGGGGAGATAGGATGGTCGATTCTTGGGGGGGTGCGGGCAGTTGGCGTGTGCTCTGGTCGTGGAGCTTGTTGGCAAGGAAATAGCAGCAGTTGCAGATCTCCTGGGTGGTGCGTGCAGAGGAAGAGTGAGGAGTGGGGGCGGTTGCTGCACGTGCACGAGGGGAGAGGGAAAGGAGAGGGGAGAGTGATGGGTTGCAGAGGCTGAGCAACCGCTGTAGGTGTGGCGATTTCTACGGAGGGTGGAGGACGCATTGTTGTGCGAGGCAGGGGTTGCACGGGCTGTAGGGGGAGAGGAGAAGTAGGTGCCATGTGGCATGCAGGGGCACGACCATGTGGTAAGGAAAAAACTAAAAAATAAAATTAAATAAAATTAAAGAAATAATAAATAATTAAATAATAATAATAATCAAATTATAAATAGATAAATAATAAATCGATAAATGATGAAATAAATAAAAGAAAAGAAAATAATTAATTAAATAAATATAATAAATAATACTTAAATTAATAAGAAAATAAAAAAAGTACTAAGCCTTATCCCACTATAAGTAGGGTCAGCTACATGGATTCTTGCTCAATCCATGTTGAAAGATTCGACTATTTTTACGCTGGCTGTCGACTACCTAACGCAACCACTGCAAGAGTGTTATTAAAGTTAATAAGAAAATAAATAAATAAAATGAAAGAAATAATAATAACTAAAATAAATAAATTAAAATAAACAAACAAATAAATAAAGATAAAAAGAAATGAAAATAATAATTTTAAAAACTAAATTAAAAGGAAATAAAATAAAAGGGGATGATTGGTGGTGGCTCCAGGAGCCTCTACGTGTCGCTCCCAGAAAAATCAAAAATTTAAATATAAACAAAAATAAAAAAACAAAAGGGGTCAAAACAAGAAGTGGCCAACATGAAAGTTGCTCATCTCGACGAGATCTACAACTATTGTAAAGGACTAATAAACATAATAAATCATCTGTACAAAAAGTATTTTTGTGTGGTATCTTATAGATATAAAATACCATATTTTTATCTTTTGCATTTTTGTCATTTTATTTATAATATAGGGAAAAAACAAATTAGAGAAAATATAAAAGAAATATTTACAAATTATTCTTTTTTTTTAATAATTAAGAAAACGAGAACTAAAATAAATAAATAAAGGGGGACATATGTACAATATAATGTGAGGGGCCCAAAACACACGTTTCACAAACAAACTCCGATTCTTTTGAATTTGGTCATGTTTTGAAGATAATTGAATGTACATTAATTTAAAAGTGAGTAGGGTCCATAGGAGACTGTAAGAGAGAGATATTCACATTTTAAGGTTCTTAGTCTCAAACTAGGGTTCTGGTTTTATTGGTTAATTTTACATGTTAATATTTTTTGATATTTTTCCTTTATTACTGTTAGTAATATGTACACTATAGAGTTGATTTTATTCAATTCTGATTTAGTGAAAAATTGGTAGAAATATTGAAAATATGGTGAATATACTGATGATATTTACAAGTGAATTTGGCTTCTCATTTAATGCAAAAATGTATGCTAAAATGCAAACATTAATTCTAAGTGCATGAATGATAAAAATGCAGAATAAACCATGAAATATAGCTAATTACTCATGAACGAAGCTCTATTTTCAACTTTTAGAGTGATGGATCACAAATTCATCAACCCCCTATACTTAAACCTTGCTCGTCCCCGAGCAACTAAAATGAAATGCAAAAGCAAAATGATTTTGGGTTCCATACCAAGGTCATGAACAAAAGGTGAAAATGGAGATCGACTCGACCTTTGGACTAATAATGCGGTGAAACATTATTGGGAATTGGATCTAAGACTTAACAACCTTTATGTTCCACAAGTCTCTATTCTGGTCGCCGCAACAATCAAGTCAAAACAAATTCTCATACGTAAATTCTGATGACTATGAATCTTACTTGTACCGTGTAAGTGAAATATAACTCTCCATATAAGAAATAGCAAAAAACAACCTCCACTAACAAGGTAACACTCTAATTCCCCGGTCTAGCAACACTTTCCTCGAGGAGCAGGGTATTCCCTTCAAAGTTCAATTAGAACTAGCTCAAGAAGGGGGGGGGGGGTAGAGAAGAGAATGGATTGGGACCAATGTAGTCACATATCCGTGGAGCATGACTAGTGTAGCCAAGTCTCCAGCTGTAGGCTTCCATGGTATGAGACTTTTAAGCATATGCCTTTCTTATTTGACTATACAAATATACACATTCCAACAAGCATTTTATTTTCTATCAGGCATGTCCCCTTTTTTGGAGTTCCTTTTTTTGACATATATACAAGGTGCATCATTTATATAAGGAGTTTTTCTTCTTGATCCAATAGACTATCCCGCTTTTGAAGATTTATTACAACCCACAACATCCCGTCGTTAGAAGTTGACACCACTAGACTAAGTTAAGATGCACTACCCTCCCTAGAGGAGGATGGATGTTTCCACCCATGTGCTACTCCAAGCAAAGAATTCTGCCTGAAAAAATCTTAACTCCAGTTCCTATAAGGTTCCTCTGAAATTAGGTAGATTAAGGTCAAATCAAATCCATCCTCGACTACTATTCATAACTCGGTTCAGAACCCACTAACTTTTCACTTTGTATATGCTAGATATGCATATGACATGCAGAGGTCATGAAATGCATATGAAGTGCAAGACCTTTTTTTAATGAATGCAAGGATGATATGCAGAGTAAATAAGAAGCCACTTTTTATTCATTTTTTTAATTTTCTAGTATACCTTCTATTTTACAACAAATTTTACAAAAAGTTTTTATTTATAAAAATGTTACAAATTTATACAAATTATACAAATTTTATAGCTTGTTCACAATATACATATTATACAAGTATACTTGTATTTTACAAAGTTTTTTTTACTAATTTTACCAACCCCGTAATTATTACATAATATATATACACAAAAAATACGAGAAAATACGAGCTATGGGTAAAGTATATATGTAATATATAGACGCCCCCATACTCATGTGTTATGCCCTCAGAGAACAAGAAGCAAGGAAAAGACATTGCTCGTGCTAAGCATCGGAGAGTTAAAATAACAAAAAGTAAAGAAGTCGATCCACCCCACTATACTTAGGCTCTGGTCAGCCTAAGTATAGAAGAAGAGCAAAAATGGGACGGTCGAGGTGAGGAGGAGAAATGTATAAACATATACACATGACGGGCATCGGTCCCCCCCATACTTAGGCTTTGGTCAGCCAAAGTATAGGACAGGAGTGAGTATGAGAACCGATGGGGTTGGGGAATATACAAAGAGAAAGGGAAGTAAGGAAAGAGATGCTAGGAGGTGGTAGGAGTAGTAAAGATTCACGCGTTCCCTAAGAGTGGATCATTGGATTCTGGGATATGCATGAATGAGATCTCCTCAACATGGGCTAACTGGTCATTTGATCCTACAAAATGCTTCAGCAGTTGTCCATTTAAAGGAATGGTTGTGCACCATCTATAAGCTCTGAAATCCATACACCGATGTTCGTGTTCACTTACCTAACTAAGAAGGGTCCTTTCCACTTGGACTTCAACTTGCATTGAACGATCTTCAACCTGGCATTGAATAACCATAACATCTGCCCTGGGACAAAACTCTTGTGTCTGGTATGATTATCGTGCTAATGCTTGATTTTGTACTTATAGATCACGTAGTTATCATATGCCTTGTTTTTAATTTCCAAAAGCTCATTTAAATCCATCTTTCTGCTCTGTTGTCCCTCATGTGTGTTCCAGTTCACTTTCTTTAATGCCCATTCAGATTTGTATATCAATTTGGCTAGCAAATGACATGGTTTTCCATAAACCATTCAGAATGGGGGAGGTTCCAAGTGGGGACTTGTAAGTAGTCCAGTATGCCCATAGAACTTGGTCCAAAAGATGGGATCGGTTCTTCCTGTCAGGCGGACTAGCTTCTACAAAATGTCCTTCACAACCCTATTCGACACCTCAACCAAGCTATTCGATTGTGGATGGTATGGACTAGTGACACAGTGCTCGATGTTGTAGTCATTTGTTAACTTTTTCATTTCCTTGTTAACAAAGTCGCTACCCCCAATAGAGATGATGACTTTGGGAACCTCGAACTATGAAATGATGTGATCTTTCACGAACTTACAGTTGTCTATGGCTTGCGTAGGGATAGATTCCACCCACGTAGAGAGATAATCAACTGCCAAGAGAATATGCTCATAGCCATGGGTGTTAGGGAATGGGCCCATGAAATCTATACCCCATGCATCGAAAACATCAATCGTAATGACTAGTTGCATGTGCATTTCATCTCTGGGACCAATGGTCCCTCCCATTCTCTGACATACTGGACACGACCTAACAAATGCACATGCATCACGGAACAAGGTCGGCCAGTACAAACCACACTGAAGCACTTTCCAAGCAGTCCTTTTCCCAGAGTGATGTCCTATTGCCTCCAAGGAATGGCAGTAGGTGAAGACACTCATGTATTCCTTCTGAGTAATACACCTCCGCCAGACACAATCCAGACCTTCGATGAAAAGGAACAGATACTCCCAATGATATTTCCTAGATTCCAACTTAAGTCGGTCAATATTGCTCTTGGGCCAATCATGGGGAACTATCTTAGAAACCAAGAAATTCACCATGTTGGTATAACATGGAAGAGAGTTGACATAACAGATATACTCATCGGGGAAGGAGTCCTTCATGGGGTCAATCTTAGAGGAACTATGTGACTCAATGCGGGAGAGGTGATCAGCCACCACATTCTTCACTCCAGGCTTATCCTTGATCTGCAAATCAAACTCTTTGAGTAATATAATCCACCTAACAAGACGCACCTTCGCATCTTTTTTTCCGTGAGGTACTTGATGGCTGTGTGATCTATGAACACAGTAACCTTGGATCCTATAAGATGAGACCTGAATTTGTTCAAGGTAAATATTACGGCAAGCATTTCCTTCTCTACGATTGTGTAATTCCGTTAAGCCTGATCGAGTACTTTGCTTGCGTAGTTAACAACATAAGGAATCCCTTCTCTCCTTTGTCCTAACACGACCCCAACAACAAAATTATAAGTGTCCTTCATGATCTCAAAAGGAAGAGATCAATGTGGAGCATGTAGGACAGGAGCATCCATGATCATCCTCTTTAGGATCTCGAAGGCCTCAAGACACCTGTGGTCTATAATGAACTCTATGTCTTTTCATAATAACTCCGTTAGCGGCCGGGCAATCTTTGAGAAGTCCTTTATGAATCTGCGGTAAAAATCAACATGTCTGAGGAACGACCGCACTTGTTTGATGTTGTTTGGTGGTTGAAGTTTCTTGATCACATACACCTTAGTAGGGACAACCTCCATTCCCCTCTTGGAGATGACATGCTCCAACACATTGCCCTCTTGAACAATAAATTGGCTTTTCTCCCAAGAGAGCACCAGATTCATATCCTTGCATTTCTTGTGGACTCGATCCAAATGGTATAGACAAGTATCAAATGAGTCGATGACCGAGAAGTCATCCATGAAAACCTCCAGGAAATCACCCACCATCTTGGCAAATACTGCAATCATGCACCGCTTGAAATTTCCTGGTGCATTCCATAACCCAAAAGGCATGCACCTGAATGCGTACATACTGAATGGACATGTAAATGTGCTCTTTTCCTGGTCCTCAAGAGCGATGGCCACTTATTTGTAGCTCGAATACCCATCCAGAAAACAAAAGAATTCTTTCCCCGCTATTCTCTCTAGGATTCGGTCTATGAATGGTAAGAGGAAATGATCCTTTTTTGTCGCGACATTCAGGCATCTGTAATCCACACATACATGCCACGACGTGGGTACTCGCATCGCAATCTCCTCTCCATCTGAGTTGGTGACGGTCTAAAGTCCCACTTTCTTAGCGACTGCATGAAGTGGTGCCCCCCACTTGGAATCAGAGATGGGATATTTAAACCCCGTATCACACTATTTTTCAATCTCCTTCTTGACCACATCTCATAAGTTTGGATTCAGCCGACACTAGAACTCACGAGAGGGTCTAGCACATTACTCAATGTAAATATGATGTGAACACAGAGCGGGATTTATCCCACGAAGATCAGACACGCTCCAGCCTGTGGCCTTGCAATTCATTTCAAGAATCTCTAGCAGGCGAGATTCTTGTTCTCCAGTCAAGATAGCACTGACAATGACTGGGAACTTCCATGGCGGGCCCGTAAGGAAGCCATACATCAAGGTGGGAGGTAGCGGTTTGAGCTTGGGAATGGTACGATCATCCAGTAAATCTGGCTCAACTTCCTCTGACTCTATGATGGATGGATCTGCAGTGATAGTAGCAACCAACTACTTCTACTCAGGAGTTGGATCGCCTAAGGTGTCCAAACAATCGTCAAAAGCCGCATCTGACTCGTCATCCTCGTCCTATGATTGACCTAAAGGGAACAAGTTTGACAAGCCTAAGTCAGCTTCTAAGTCGTTAAGGATGTAGGTATATGCATCAGAGAAGTCTCCTGTGGGTAAGGTCTGATTCTGTAGGATTTGTCGAACTACTTCATCTACACTGTCCTCTCCTGGTGAGAGGGACTAGTACAAACCAAGCTGACTGTTGCTGCCAGTAATCAACTATGTCAACTCTATAGAACTCCGCCTCCAATGAGAGATACTCTGTATTGCTCTCCGAATCATGTCTCTTCCATTTCATTTGCTGCATCTCTAACTCTACATTTTCATCATGTGCATCAAAGCACAGAGTATAATTAAATATGGCTTTAGTCATCCTCTAAAAAGGGAAGCCAAGGATAATATGGGAATATTGCCATCTTGGGGGGCAATCCATATCCAAGACCGTGAAGTCCATCTTGTACTTCTTCCCCTCGATGTCAAGGATAACATCCCTCAACATTCCCTTGGGTCTCTTAATAGATTGGTCTGCAAACTGTAGGAGTGCTCTCAATCTCCTTAAAGGTCCTAAACCTAGATGATCTAGGAGGGAATATGACAATAGATTGATTGAGGATAAGTTATCAAGTAGAGTATGAGCAAATGATATGTAAACTATCTGACAGGTGACAAAGTTTGCTCCTAGATCTCTCTTTTTACATGGAATCTCATCATGGATCGCACATGTAATGGCTATGCACAACACATATTTGAGTGTTCGAATGTTTTTTTCCTTCTAGCCCTAACAGGTGTGCATCTCACCTTTAGGTACTTCTTGAATGCAGGAACCATATCCACTAGTTGTAGGAAAGAAATCTCAACTTTTACATTCTCTCTGCACATCCTTTCCATTTCCAAAATATCAAGATCAATTTTTGAGAATTTTTCTTCTTTCCCTTATATAATGCCTGAGGGAAAGATGTTATTGAGGGATCACGATGTGAAACAAAAACATCATCATCTGAGTTCTTATTGGAATCAAAATTCAGCTTTACACAACTCTGACTCGGACTTGGACTCTATACAGGACTCGTTTGACATGCATGAAAGGGAACTGAAACTGAAGCTGGAAAAACTACTAGTGCTTCATCCTTCCTAAAGATCTACTGCTCACCGTCGTGCTCGATGTTGCTTTATTCATCTTTTTGGATTCTTTTGGTTTTTGATTTTTTTGGACTTTTGGGGATTTAAATCCCCTAGATGATCATGAAGGTGGCCGCTGGTGATGCTGGTGACGATCCTCCTCCTCTGAGCTATCCATAGGGGCTGGCTCATCGGTATCCTACCTCCACTCCTTCGTACCAGATTAGGGCTCTACATGGTCCTACCACTCTTGAGAGTAAGATGGTGAACACCTTGCCGTAGAATCTCATGATCTGATTCTATGAAATCAGAATAGTATACTTGATCCTTCTGGAGATTCTATCCTTGGTTGAGGTTGTTGGGGTTAATGTGAACATGTGTTGGGATGGTGGTCATAGGGGCGGTGAACTCATCAAGCCAACGTGAAAGCCGACTGATGTCAGCTCTCTGATCATGCTATTCATTGCAGATGGGTTTCAACTCATAAAGGTTCCTCTGAAGGTCAGAGGTGCCCGAGGATGAAGCTCTGCGGTCCTGCCTCTGGGAAGACTGCTGATGAACCTGATGCAGTCTGTTAGGTTCTTGATGGACTTGCTGACGACACTGGCTCTGCTGAGGGTGGTTCTGTTGATACTGAAGGGGGCCTGATAGCACGACTGCTGCTGCTCGGGAAATGGAAACTAGTGAAACTGTTTCTGATGGGGGTATTGTGGGCGCTGTTGTTGATGTTGTTGGGTGGTATTAGGATCATTGGAATACCGAATCCCATTCACCTCCCACACTTGTGGGGGTTCCTCGATCCACTATCTCAGCGATCGGCTCCGTGAACTGTCTCTCATGAACCTCAGGATGACCTTGAGTCCATGTGTTGTGAGGCCCCTGCATGGGCTGTAAATGAATGTGGTGCACTCGGTAGATAGGAGCAGGGGGTGCAGACGGGGCACGTATCTTAATCTTAGATACCTTATCAGCTAGATCTTCCATCTGCTTCAGAAGCTTATCGAGGTTTTCCACTCGACGAGCTTGTGTATATCGCTCACCTTCTTCTCGATTTGGTCAACCTTGGTTAATTTATTAGTAATAATCCACGGTGTTGGGGAGTAGGTCATTTGACAGATCAGTTACAACTGTTCTTCCCACCTTCTGATGTACACGAGAGGGAGGTGGCTTGTCATAAGCCCTACTAGATGATCTGGTGCGGCTGGTCTTTGCCATCTGCTCCAAACTGTGTCAGCTCCTCTGTTCATATAGCTGCCTCCATAGGAAACATTTAGCAATCCTTGAACCTCAGGAGTCAAACCACTCTACAGGTTCTGGACCAGGATATCTCGGTCAATATTATGACTTGGGCACTTCTGAATCAGGCCCTTGAATCTCTCCCATGCATTGTGGAATGGCTCATGGGACATCTGCGTGAAACTTGATATCATGGACCTTATCCGATTAGTCCTACTCAAAGGGTATAAGTTCTTGAGGAACAAGTCCTTCAATGGAGCCCATGTGGTGACTATCTTCCCCAAATTCTTTAGCCAATAGGCAGCTTTGTCTCTACAACAAAGGGGAAGGCTCTAAGACGTATGTAATCCTGAGATACACCAGGTCGTCCTAGATTGTCACATACCATTTCAAACTCTTGCAGAAACATGTACGGTTACTCTATTGCATTGTCATAGAATTTTGGTAGGAGTGTCAAGAAGTGATGCTTTAATTCTCCAGCATTTGGTGGTACAACTGGCCGAAGCTAGTTCTCATTCTATGCGACACTAGGATTGTAGGCATCTCTCATTGATCCCCCTCATTTCTCAACTTACCAAGCTCCTGTCTGAGTAATTCACCTCTCTTCTCAGCTTGTTGCAATCTGGCTAGGATGTCCCTCACTGGGTCATTATCTCCCTCATCATATGTGCTCTTCTTGGGAGGCGTCTTGTTATCGTGGTTCTATTCACCTTTATAATACAAAGGATTTGAATTAATAGAGTTGTTAGAAGGCAATCTAGAATCATCAAGGTGAGAGTCTTCCTCGATGGGATGGGAGAAGAAAGGGTTGATCTGGGTCAGAACACCCTCGAGAATGAAGAGTGACTTATTTTCGGGGGCAGATCTCCATGAAACTGAGGGGGTTTCAGAGAGAGTGCCCCCGAACCCGTGAGGACGGTTGGTTTAGGGTGGTTAACAAGAGGCTCATGAAGTCCGAGCAAAAATCACCCCAATCCGCCATTCTCTATGTCAAGAGGTTCGAGTTAAGAACATAATGTAAACAAGGAGTGATAGGAAGGGAGCTGAGAGCACAGTCTTTGAATGCACACCCCTGAATACAAACACAAAGCAAACCCAAAATTCACCAACTCAACACAAGTGAAGACCTGCAAGAGTTCGGTCTTTATCTTTTCAATTTTATTTGGTTATAAATGCAAATGTTAAAGAGTTAACGAGCTGTTAGGTGCTTGTATTTCCCTAAAGATTGGCCCGACTCTTACGACTAGTTGCACCTACTTTCAACTAGTATGGATGTAAGTACAAAATGTAAAATGACTACCCATTATTTAAGGACCGAGCCTTACATAGTGTCCTTTAAACCATCCACTCTACTAAGGAAATCCGGACCGTTTACCGTCTACCCGCATCTCCTCATTGAGAAGTAGATAGTCGTTTTTGTAAAATCAGTGAAAATCAATATGAAAATCCTAGCTTTGGCTCTATCCTAGTGTTCGTCTCTCTCTCACTTGCAAGTAAATTCAAGCAATGAGGGGGTTACTCTCCCTAAAACATGTTTAGTTTTAATGCAATTTTTTTGGTTCAAATTATATTAGCTGGCCTGATTTTAAATTTGATTATCACTGAATTTAATACACCATACAAGGCACGCTTAACGAACAGTCCCGATTTCTTTTAATTCTAAGTTGTTAAATCAAGTGGAAGGGAGTCGAGAAAAGCTAATGCAATCGAATAAATCAATGATGCATGCCCAGTTCAAAAGACTTACAATGATCCTCGCGCTCTACATGTGGGATGCAATACAGACTTTGAAATGTTTACACTATATGAAATGCATGTGATGAAACGACGCCTAACAAATAGTTCTAATAGCGGAAAGAAATGAATTGAATTTGATTAAGTTAGAATGACTTAAAGTGTGTATTATTAAAGTGAGTGGTCCTAAATTAAAAAACACAAGCAATGAATATTTTACCTATGAAAAGCTCTAAGAGTTGTGTGTGCAAGTCTAACGTACGAGCCACTCAAGTCGAGCTCCAACCTATCTGGAGAGTGAAATATGTCTCGACACACCACAAGAATAATGTCCAAGTGTTGGAGTACACACGCCTCCCAAACGGAATCCATTGTAAATATGTAATAAATACAAATTAATAAAATAAATAAATAAATTAAAATCAAAGAATAACTAATAATTAAATCATAATAATTAAAATAAAGATTGCTAAATAACAAAATAAATAAATAAAAGAAAATAAATAATTAAACTAATAAAATAAATAATAAAAAATAATAAGAAAAAAAATTAATAAATTGAAATAAATAATAATAATGAAATAAATAAATAAAAATAAAAAGAAACGAAAATAATGATAATAAAATAAAATAAAATAAAATAAAATAAAAGGGTTGACACGTGGCGGCTCTAGGAGCGGCCATGCGTTTCTCTAGAAAAAAATTTAAATATAAGAAAAACTAAAATAGAAATAGTGAAAGGGGTCAAAACAAAAAATGGTCATCATAAAAGTGCTCGTTTGGACGAGATCTACAACTTTCATGAAGGATTGAAAATTAAAATAAATCACTGTACAAAAAGTATTTTTGGGTGGTATCTTATAGATATAACATACTAGATTTGTCTTTTGCATTTTTTGTCATTTTTTAAATAAGTTAAAAGTCAAATAAAATTAGAGAAAATATGAATGAAATATTTACAATTAATCAAGTTTTTTGGATTTGTAATAATAAGAAAATAAGAAATAAAATAATCAAATAAAAGGGGACATATGTACAATATACAATGAAGGGCCCAAAACCCAAGTTTTACAAACAGATTCCGATTCTTTTGAATTTGGACTTGTTTTGAAGGTAACTGAATTACAATAATTTAAAAATGAGTAGGGGTCCATAGGAGATTGTATGAGAGAGATATTCACATTTTAAGGTTCTTAGTCTTAAACTAGGGTTAGGGTTTTATTGGTCAATTATAGTTAGTGTTTTTTTTGATATTTTTTCTTTATTATTATTAGTAATATGTACACTTTAGAGTTGCTTTTATTCAATTATGAGTTACAGAAAAATAGGTAGAAATAGTAAAAATATGGTGAATATACATGTGATATTTACAAGTGAATTTGGCTTCTTATTTAATTCAAAAATGTATGCTAAAATACGTACATTAATTTTAAGTGCATGAATGACAAAAATGCAAAATGAACTATGAAATGCAGCCAATTACTCAGAAATGAAGCTCTATTTTCAACTATTAGAGTGATGAATCACAAATTTATCAATGAGTCATCAATCTAGCTCTTTAGATATCATCCAAGCAATAGCCCCTATGATTCAACTATTAAATCAACAATTGTATGATCATCAAGATGGTCATTGTACATACCTTAATGATACTAAGGGACCTATTATATAAATTAATTATTCTTCATTTCTGGTTTAGGAGTGAAGTGTAATACCATTTATTGTATAATGGCTCGCTGGCTCACATGTCCAACATAGAGCGCGTGCGTGTGGTCCTCTATTCCTATGCTCTACTATTGCTACAAGGGCTTGGGGTGTGAAATCATATATCAGTCCACAAAATTTTCACAACTACTAGATGTGGTACTAAAACTCCAATCAAAATTCCCATAGTCTCAAGTTTGGAAATTCCCAACTCCCCCCAACACAATGTGGTTTCCTACTTGAAATCAATTTGTTTCAAATGTTGGTTCATAGATTTACCAATTTAAAGTATAATTACATTAGACTTAAATACAACAATCCACATAAATTCATGAATTATAAAAAAGGTATTCAAAGATATTTAAAAGATATTAAACTTCAGATCTTAGTGTTAAAGTATACAGTAGAAACAACAAAGTATTGTTCTTGGTACAATCTTTATGGTTGGTGCTCTTAAACGCCATGCACCTTTATCATGTTTCATGAGTGTGTTCAGAAAAGATCCTCTTTCTTTATTTGCATCCCATAGTAACACTCACATAGGAGACGTTCTCCAAGGGTGCACTACTAACATCCTGCACGAAGACTTTAACCCATCTAGAGCCTACGCTCTTCCTAAACTTGCAGCTTAAATGGAACTCATGCTTCCAAGAATAAGACACACATACGTAGGAATTGAAATAGGAGTACCAACCAGTTCTCCAAACAACTTGTTATTACCACATTGAACCTACTTTGTGGGATCTCCATTTAGATAGGTTGGGTTGCTATTGTAGAGGAACTCCTAATGGGTCTTAGTTTCATCCCAATCGTAGACTTTAGGACTAAAGATCTATCAAGTCCCTTAGGCAACGAATCTTCCATGTTGTCTTTGGATTCAACAAAATCCACAACCAACACTCTTTAAGACACCAAATCCCTTAATATTTTAAGTTTGATTTGTATGTGTCTCCTTATTTTCTAATTGAACTTTGATTTGTATGTGTCTCCTTATTTTCTAATTGAACTTTCAACTCTTTGATCTTGGCAACTGTGGTCATGTTACCACAATGTACTGAGATCACAGGAATTGGCCTACTGATGAATAGTCATTCATCTACCTTTATTCTTCTATTTTGTATTTAAATCCCTATCAAAACATGCGTAAATACTACTAACTTGTACAAATTAACATTCATCATTCATATCTAATTAGTGTATAATTATCTCGATTTAACTCTAAAATTACAGAATAATAAAAGTAAAATAAATGAACTATCATAGATACTGAATGTCCTTAAACCTCAAGACTAAGCCAATATTGACTAGGTCAACCATGAATAAAGTAGGAGGAGATAAGGTCCACTATAGTATATAGAAATCCCAATTTTAGGCTATCAAAATAGTCATTTTTATAGTATTTTATTTACATTTATAAACACCTCACATAATAAAATGTTCAACATGAAACTTGTTTGTAATAATATATAGAAATATATAAAAATAATATCCAATACAAATAATGCATAGTAGAATTTGTATACACATATGAAAAAGTCACAAATAGAACTTCATGGACCAATATATTCTCCATATAAACTAAAATTGAACCAAACTCACCTCCATTGTATACCAAGTTAAAATTATTTATCTAATAAAGCGGTTTCATTAAAAATGAAGTTAAGAAATAAAAGCCAAGCACCATTGTATTGGGCATATATATATAAAAATAATATAGTCTAATTCTTCACATTTTGACTTCTTTACATTTTCAAGTAATTGTATATATTATATAATAAATATAAAAAATACAAACATAGATTAAAAAGCAAAAAATACATAAATAAATAATAAAGTAAAATATGTAGGTATACTATACATATAATGTATGTATATGTATTTATGTATACATGTAAATAAAAGCATAAAAATAAAACAAAAATATGTTAATTTGAATTTAATAATATTATAAATATATAAAATATGCAAATATGACAATACATATAAAAATACAAATAAAAATTAAATATATAAATAATAGGTATATATACATATAAATGTACACGTAAGAATTAACATCTAACAAATAATGTTGTAAAAATAAATAAAAATAACAAAAAAATGTTTATAAAATAATAAACATTTTCATGTTTTAAGCTTTAATTATTAAAATCATTTAATATTTAATATTGATTACTAAGGGTTTTAATTTTTATTTTGTCCTTATTGATCTGACGTGGACCAATGATGTCCCACGCTTCTCCAACCTCAGGACATCCACTATTCTTATCCTCCTTCAACCTTCTATCTCGCCAGAACCATAAATTCCACCAACTCCTCTTCTTCTTCTTCATGCCATCTCAGTCACAAGATGGCCGACTAACATGTCTATAAATAATGCCCCCATATTCTTTTTTAAGTTTGATCCTTCTTCAACTTCTATAACCCTAATCCCAATAAACAGTGTGCTTCCTAGTGACTGCAGTGAGGACTGGTGAGTGTCGACGTGGAAAAAGTCAACAAGAGAAGTGGTCCACCATCATCGAGTTCCAGCTCCGACGAAGGTCATCTGCTCCAGGTATTCCCCTATCGAGATGCTAGTTTAATTTATGTTTTAGCTTGCTTTTTGTTTCCTTAGCGTTGAATCAATCTTAGTTTAGCTTACTTTTTAATTACTTAGCATAATTTAGTCAATCGAAGTTCACCGAAGCCTTCGATTTCGACCGCTATTTCTCATCGTGATACTCCTTGTTTCGACCCACAAACTATCTCATCACCTTCCCCATTTGTTTCTCCATCAAATCCCTTCATCCACCACCCTCAATTTTCAGTCATGCATGACGATTGGTCACCACGTTCACTCACCCCTTGTGTTTTCAACTTCAACCCTAGGTCGAGAGCATAGCTCTCGAGCCCTAGATTCATTTTGTGTAGGACAGAAGCTCAGTTGAGCCACCTACGGTATGTATTGAGGGAAGAACATGACCTCCATGTCTTGAGAAGAGGAAGCCTCTCCAGGCATCATCCGACAAGGCCTAGACAACTTTGAAGCATCCTGCGGGTGTAGGGACAATCTAGGAAAGAGAAGAGCTCATCAGCAAGGAAGAAGGTGGCCAAAGGCATGATAAATCTACGAACGAAGGAGGACATGGAAGTAGTTCTTCCTCCCATCGTCGCAGCCATCCGATCAAGCAACAAGCCTAGATCTAATCTAGGCCCTTGGATTAAAAGAAGAAGCATTGCCCCTCCATAGCCGTCCACCACAAGCAGGGCATATGTGGCAGAACAAGAAACTAAACACCTCCGCCTTATGCATGTCATACGAGGAGCCCCTAGGTATATTGCACTTACCCATGTGTCCTTTTTATATTTTTTTAGTCCTGTAAATATTAAATCAAGTAAAGGTAAATAGGATATTTTGCTAAGTGGACCTTGCACTTTTCTGATTAGTAAAATTAGGTCCTTCTACCTCACGTATAGCGCTGATAAACCGCGAAATCGGCCCTTTAATAATGCTAAATTAGCACCTTAATAATGTCGTAGCAGTCGGGCCGAGATGGGCTCATCAAAAGATCATCTCATTTAAATATGTGTATAGAAATCAAAATGAGATGATCGTATTTAATTTTTACTTGGTAAGATACCAAGGTCGAACTCAGGGACACGAGCCTCTCTCGTATTAATCAGATTTAAGTGTGTTTAATCAAGTGTTGAGTTAAAAGTATATAGGTCAAAACCATGCAAAGACACAACAAGACATGACAAGACATTAAAGTAAACATGCATTTTTTTATCTCATTTTTATCGTGCAAATAAATGCAAGGTGATGCAATGAAGATATGCCCTAGATAGAAAATAATGAGCAAAAGTGAATACGAGTCAATTTCGAGTTCCTTAAAAAAAAGGGCAGATGTGATGAATAAGAAAGGCATCATATTGGGCTCAAATAGACACACCGCTATAAAATAATACATAACAAAAATTATTGTGTCTAAAACAGTAATCAAGCATGCCATTTAAAAGATCATCAAACCAGCTTTAAAACGAAACTGAAATCAACTCGATTGGAGCTATGTAGCTCAAGTTATTCAACAAAGAAGACAAGGGTATAACTGAAATAAAACATGAAAAGATAACTACAAAAAGGTCCCTGGAAAGGACTGAAATGCAATAAAAATAAGGCGCGGGACCTTCCCTGAAATTTACCCAAACGCGCGGGGACCTTTTTGCAAATATGGAGAAGTTCAAGGGCGTCTCTGCAAAATTCCCAAATAGCACGTGCGCTGCACGTGCTACTCAGGCTCGGAAGGAGGCTCGGACACGGCAGAGGCTCGGAGGAGCTTCGGCTAGGCTCAGAATCGGACCAAGCTCCTGCAGGCTCGGAACAGGCTCGGTGGAGGTTCGGAATATCCAAGCCAGGAGGCTCGGTGGCGGAGGCTCGGTGAAGCTCTGGTGTCGCCACGTGGCTGCATCGTGGTCCATTGGATCTACTGCATCCAACGGCTGGAGGAGTCGATGATGTGGCCGTATAGTGGCCGTTGGATCAAGTGCATCCAACGGCATCTGGAATACGTCGATGTGGCTCTATCATGGCCGTTGGATGGTCGCTGGGGTTGGACCATCCAACGGCAACTGTGCGTCGTCCTCGGGCTTCAGCTGGCGGCGCCTTTGGAGCTCCGGCGAAGGAGCTCCTCCTCCGCCTCTCTCTCTCGATCACCACAGACCTCCCCCGAGCTTGAAGAAGGATCGTCGAGGAAGCCGGTGACTCGGGGGAGATCCAGAAGGTTCTGGCGTAGCTCATCGGAGCTCTGATGGCCACCGCGAAGTCGATGAAGATAGCTCCGGCAGAGCTCCGGCCATTCAAGTCTTTGGATACCTGCAGGTTAGTAGATAGCCGAAGCGGCGATAGGGTGCGTGCGTGAGTTGATATGGGAGCTCGTAGGGGCGAAGGGAACGAGGAGCTCGGTGCTCCTCCGCCGCTAGAGCGGAGGAGGTGGTCGGAGGCGAAGAGGGGTATGGAAGAAAGGGAAGGTGAGCGGAAGCGTGCGCGTGGAAGGGGGGAGTGTAGCAGAGCTAACTAGGTGGTCATCGGAGTGTAAACACGGCCGGAGTGACCGAGAAAAAATGAAGAAACTTAACTAAAAATACAAAGAAAGAAGACGAAGAAGCTTACCTGATTGGAGGCGGAGCGGAGCTTGGGGGCGAGCTCGAGGCTGAGCTCTGGTCGTCGCTGGACGTCGGCAGCTACTCGACGCAGCTCGGGCGGGCTCGGAGCACCGCAACGACGCCGTGGATGGCGAAGGGTCAACACCGGGGAAGACGGTCGTCTTCGCTCGATCTCTCCGCCTCCCCCTGTCACTGGGAGGCGGAGGAGGGCTGGGCCGCTCCCCTCGTAAAGGTAGACCGGTTGGACTGGAGGTGGAGGCGAGGTTTTTAATGGGGGAACCGGCGATGATGGTGGCGAAAACGTGAAGTTGGACCGTGGACCTGGAGCGACTGGAGGGAAGTTATAGGCGCGAAAATGGGAAGGGGGCGCGGTGTGTGAGTGGAGAACGTGGAAGAGATGGAGAGGGTCTGGAGGAAGATGACGGTCTTTTGACCGTTGGATCTGGCGATCCAACGGTGTAGGCTAAGGCGCGAAGTGACGGTTAGGATGGGAGATCGGGTGATGGGATCGGAGAGCATCTGTTGTGCCACGTGTCGTCATGTGGCCGTGGTGCTAACGGAGGGTGATGATGGAATCTAGGGTCTGATCGATCGTCTGAGGACAATGAGTGGTTTGAGCGGTAGAGATGCGAGATCCAGGATGCGATCGAAGGGCGCACCGCGCGCCACGTGGCAAGCTGTGGGCGCGGCGCTAAGGAATGGTTCAGATGAAGCGCGGGGATGATCAGACGGCTGAGGCCAAGGAGCGGCGTGGAGAGGCCTGGGCCGTTGGATCAAGAGGTCGATCCAACGGTCGATAGGGTAGGCGGATAAGACTAGAAGGGCGGGGCCACGTGGCTCGCCCAGATTGGGCCACGTGGCCCAATCAGGTTATTGCAAGAGTATTTTTGATTTTTGAGGGCTTATTTGGTCGAATTTGAGAAAACTCAAAACATGAAAGTTGTAGATCTTGACGAGATCTACAAGTTTCATGTTGACCAAAACTCGAAAAGAGATCAAACAAAGCACCAAAATATTTTTGAGGGTATTTTTAAGTCTAAAAATACCACGAATTTTGTTTTGTCATTTTTTTTTGTGGTTTTTAATTTATTTAGGACTCTGTTAATTATTAGACAATAACAGGGATTTATTGACAAAACCTTAAGCAAGGGGGTTAATTATAACAAATAAAGATGATGAAACTGAGGTTCATCACCCCCCTATACTTAAACTATGCTCGTCCTCGAGCATCAAAAAGAATGACTAAGTTGGATTAACCCCCTTGTGCAAGTGAATACAGGATCCAATCTGATCAAGTCGACTCGGCTTCAGAGATCCAAAAATTTAGAGTTCAACCCAGACTTAATCAAGAGGCTTCCAATTCCTCTATTTCTCTAGACTCTCTCTGATGTACATATAAACTAAAGGATATGAGTTAAGTGTTGACTGCAATTTCGAAAGTAGAGTCAATTCGTCACCCAAAATCTTGGTCCGAGAAAATCTCCTAAGGACCCAATCCTCAGCACTAGGGAATAAATCAAATCTTGCATTCAGTCTACCGTCTCTTTAGTTGTCAGACTTAGAAAATGTAGATGGCAGGCCAGAAATGGAGGGCATGGGATTGTGTCAATTCTTCTCTCCCTCTCATTGGAACAAGGATTCTCTCTAGTGCCTTTTACGCAACACATTTTTTTGGTGTTGATCAGTGCGTCTGTCAAGAGAAGTTGGAGCCGTCTGCACTTGTTTTCCTGGGAGTACACCGGGGTGTGTCTCTTTTGAGTACCTATTGTACCTTCGACACCCAGACTTGTAGCATTTACGATGCAGAGCCCTTTTTTGGTGCAAGCCCGACTCCTGGTCCTAATAGCTTTGGTCCAAGTGGACACTTTGAAAAATTTTGGGAGCGCTCGCCTTTGGTGGAAGCTCTTTGATATTTGACTTTGGTGGAATGAGAGCTTTTCTTTGAATTTCATTGACTTGTATAATTGGTGGCTAGCTCCACTGCTTTTACCAAGAGTTGGCGCACACTGATCAACATTTTTTATTTATTTTTCACACCCAGGCACTTAGGTCAATATCAAGAGATTAGTATAAGAATCAAGTTCTCATACTGGCTAATATTGCTGACACTCAGGTTTCATGAAGCCTCCAAAGATTTTATCCCATCCTCGAGCATCATTAGATCAAATCCAAACTTGACTTCCTCATCCCAATCCCTCAGGTGAAAAATCAACTCATCTCATCGAGAACCGCAGTCGTGCATGTGATGTGCTGATCATATTCTTTATGTCTGAGACTAAGCATGGAATATAGCATGCAAATCTAGAAACCTAGGGGAATATGGATGATTAAGTCTAAGACCCTGATGGCTAAGGCTGGTTAACCTAAAATCTCAAAGACCTCAAAAAGCTAAGTCTTTTTGACCAAATCAGATCCCGGGTGAAAGTGAAATTGTAGAGGACTAATCCAACTTCTTCATTAAAAAACAAGACACTTTTTTTTTTTAAACTTCAAGAGATATTAGAACTTCCTAAGCTCAATTGAGCATCCGCGGTTCAGCCAGTATGGATGTAAGTACAGGCCGAAGCCCGTTGCTTGAGGACGGGGCCTTGCGCGATGTCCTCTAATTCATCCAATCTGCTAAGGGCGAACCCTCACTGAACGCGGCTGACTTAATTGGGCTTAGTTAGTCACTAATAGCTCCTAAAGGTTTTTAGGGGTTTTTCTCATTTTTATGGATTTTAATAAAGTTAAAACACAAGTTAGACTCAAACTTTCTTGAAAAGAGATGGCGATTTTTCAAAACCCATGTCACACAAAATAAAAATTTTCAAAACATTTTCAAAAATCATTTTCGAAAATATTTCTATAAAATAGTGTAACATAATATCGAAAAACCGCGAAAATCCTTTGAGTTTTCTTAGTCCAATGAATTTTACCTTAGCCAAAAAGTTTTTAATTTTTCAAATTTTTCAGATTATAGCTAAAGTAAATATACGGTATATACGGTATACCCCCCTATACTTAAACTTTGCTATGTCCTCATAGCACTAGATGTTACAAGAACATAGGTCCATTTAAATATAGAAGAACATACGGGGGCTAAGAAGGGACCCCCCTATACTTAGGTTAGAAATAACCTAAGTATAAAGGCAAGAAAAGATGAGTAGAGAAAATCACGGGGACTTGGGTCCCCCCTATACTTAGGCTGAGATTAGCCTAAGTATAAAGATAGAATTTGATGTCGGGAGGGACCCAAGGTGAACGAAGAAGGAGGATGGATACACAAGTGAGCGGTTGAATCTACGGAGATGAAATGGAGTGTCTTCGGATTTTGGGGTTGTGTCTCGTAAAACATACGGCTCAATCAAGCAAGCAAACCCGTATTTTCACCAACTCACACATCAAACCAACCTAAGTTGGTTTATTATCTTGTCTTATTTTATTGGTGATAAAACATTTGATTTTTACGCAAAGAAAAAATGTGAAGGAAAATTATTGCGTAAGCGAGGGTATTGCTCTCCCAAAACCGAATTTTACTCCATTTTTGGTTGACTTGCAATTAACAGTCCCAATTTTATTTTAAATTGTCACTGAATTATGGTTAGCCATCAATCAGAAAATCATCGTCTACCGTTCATTCCATTTTCCATTTATCCTAGGTGATCAATCTAGAAAAATGAAAGCCGAGAAAAACATGTATTCGATGAAGAAAAACGCGATCGAGGCTAAGCGAGAAATCATGCAGTGATTTTTACGATAAAAGCCGCGAGAAATCTGGGGCCGTTTTGAAAATCAAATCAATCATATATGCAAGTCGAAAAAGCCGCACCTAATCATGCATCTATTAGCGGTGATTAATCTTCATGAATTTTAGCTAAGTGATGCGAGATTATGTGCGTCTTTATTTAAAGTGTGTCCTAACCTACGATCAAGCACATAAGATAAAAAAAATGAAATGAGCTCTGAGAGCCGCGTGCCTAATCCTAAGTCGACACTCAAGTGGGGACGATCCCCACACAACCACGATCGTTCGATTACATACGCGAGTCTTCAATCGAAGACCGCTGTAAAAGACGAATTATTAAAAATAAAATGCAACAAAAAATGCGACATTTTTTTTTCTTTTCTTCCTTCTTTGCTCCAAGCATGCTCCTGCGGCTCCTCGCAGCGGGGAACGTCCTGCTCCTCGCCTCCTTGATCCATCAAGGGCCCTGCCACAGAAACAATTGTTAGAGATCAAATAAGAGAGAAAAATTTTATATGCAAAAATATATGATTAATTGACCTATAAAAAGAAACACTAAATCAAACACACGAAAATCCAAAAAATAAAAGAAATGAGCCGTGTCCCCGGCAACGGCGCCATTTGATAAACCGCGAAATCGGCCCTTTAATAATGCTAAATTAGCACCTTAATAATGTCGTAGCAGTCGGGCCGAGATGGGCTCATCAAAAGATCATCTCATTTAAATATGCGTATAGAAATCAAAATGAGATGATCGTATTTAATTTTTACTTGGTAAGATACCAAGGTCGAACTCAGGGACACGAGCCTCTCTCGTATTAATCAGATTTAAGTGTGTTTAATCAAGTGTTGAGTTAAAAGTATGTAGGTCAAAACCATGCAAAGACACAACAAGACATGACAAGACATTAAAGTAAACATGCATTTTTTTTATCTCATTTTTATCGTGCAAATAAATGCAAGGTGATGCAATGAAGATATGCCCTAGATAGAAAATAATGAGCAAAAGTGAATACGAGTCAATTTCGAGTTCCTTAAAAAAAAGGGCAGATGTGATGAATAAGAAAGGCATCATGTTGGGCTCAAATAGACACAACGCTATAAAATAATACATAACAAAAATTATTGTGTCTAAAACAGTAATCAAGCATGCCATTTAAAAGATCATCAAACCAGCTTTAAAACGAAACTGAAATCAACTCGATTGGAGCTATGTAGCTCAAGTTATTCAACAAAGAAGACAAGGGTATAACTGAAATAAAACATGAAAAGATAACTACAAAAAGGTCCCTGGAAAGGACTGAAATGCAATAAAAATAAGGCGCGGGACCTTCCCTGAAATTTACCCAAACGCGCGGGGACCTTTTTGCAAATATGGAGAAGTTCAAGGGCGTCTCTGCAAAATTCCCAAATAGCACGTGCGCTGCACGTGCTACTCAGGCTCGGAAGGAGGCTCGGACACGGCAGAGGCTCGGAGGAGCTTCGGCTAGGCTCGGAATCGGACCAAGCTCCTGCAGGCTCGGAACAGGCTCGGTGGAGGTTCGGAATATCCAAGCCAGGAGGCTCGGTGGCGGAGGCTCGGTGAAGCTCTGGTGTCGCCACGTGGCTGCATCGTGGTCCATTGGATCTACTGCATCCAACGGCTGGAGGAGTCGATGACGTGGCCGTATAGTGGCCGTTGGATCAAGTGCATCCAACGGCATCTGGAATACGTCGATGTGGCTCTATCATGGCCGTTGGATGGTCGCTGGGGTTGGACCATCCAACGGCAACTGTGCGTCATCCTCGGGCTTCAGCTGGCGGCGCCTTTGGAGCTCCGGCGAAGGAGCTCCTCCTCCGCCTCTCTCTCTCGATCACCACAAACCTCCCCCGAGCTTGAAGAAGGATCGTCGAGGAAGCCGGTGACTCGGGGGAGATCCAGAAGGTTCTGGCGTAGCTCATCGGAGCTCTGATGGCCACCGCGAAGTCGATGAAGATAGCTCCGGCAGAGCTCCGGCCATTCAAGTCTTTGGATACCTGCAGGTTAGTAGATAGCCGAAGCGGCGATAGGGTGCGTGCGTGAGTTGATATGGGAGCTCGTAGGGGCGAAGGGAACGAGGAGCTCGGTGCTCCTCCGCCGCTAGAGCGGAGGAGGTGGTCGGAGGCGAAGAGGGGTATGGAAGAAAGGGAAGGTGAGCGGAAGCGTGCGCGTGGAAGGGGGGAGTGTAGCGGAGCTAACTAGGTGGTCATCGGAGTGTAAACACGGCCGGAGTGACCGAGAAAAAATGAAGAAACTTAACTAAAAATACAAAGAAAGAAGACGAAGAAGCTTACCTGATTGGAGGCGGAGCGGAGCTTGGGGGCGAGCTCGAGGCTGAGCTCTGGTCGTCGCTGGACGTCGGCAGCTACTCGACGCAGCTCGGGCGGGCTCGGAGCACCGCAACGACGCCGTGGATGGCGAAGGGTCAACACCGGGGAAGACGGTCATCTTCGCTCGATCTCTCCGCCTCCCCCTGTCACTGGGAGGCGGAGGAGGGCTGGGCCGCTCCCCTCGTAAAGGTGGACCGGTTGGACTGGAGGTGGAGGCGAGGTTTTTAATGGGGGAACCGGCGATGATCGTGGCGAAAACGTGAAGTTGGACCGTGGACCTGGAGCGACTGGAGGGAAGTTATGGATCGTGGAGGTGTGCGCGAGGGTCACGGTTGACTGGAGAAGGACATGGGGTAATTGGCTAGTGGAGATGGTGGAAGGGGAAGGCGCGGAAATGGGAAGGGGGCGCGGTGCGTGAGTGGAGAACGTGGAAGAGATGGAGAGGGTCTGGAGGAAGATGACGGTCTTTTGACCGTTGGATCTGGCGATCCAACGGTGTAGGCTAAGGCGCGAAGTGACGGTTAGGATGGGAGATCGGGTGATGGGATCGGAGAGCATCTGTTGTGCCACGTGTCGTCATGTGGCCGTGGCGCTAACGGAGGGTGATGATGGAATCTAGGGTCTGATCGATCGGCTGAGGACAATGAGTGGTTTGAGCGGTAGAGATGCGAGATCCAGGATGCGATCGAAGGGCGCACCGCGCGCCACGTGGCAAGCTGTGGGCGCGGCGCTAAGGAATGGTTCAGATGAAGCGCGGGGATGATCAGACGGCTGAGGCCAAGAAGCGGCGTGGAGAGGCCTGGGCCGTTGGATCAAGAGGTCGATCCAACGGTCGATAGGGTAGGCGGATAAGACAAGAAGGGCGGGGCCACGTGGCTCGCCCAGATTGGGCCACGTGGCCCAATCAGGTTATTGCAAGAGTATTTTTGATTTTTGAGGGCTTATTTGGTCGAATTTGAGAAAACTCAAAACATGAAAGTTGTAGATCTTGACGAGATCTACAAGTTTCATGTTGACCAAAACTCGAAAAGAGATCAAACAAAGCACCAAAATATTTTTGAGGGTATTTTTAAGTCTAAAAATACCACGAATTTTGTTTTGTCATTTTTTTTGTGGTTTTTAATTTATTTAGGACTCTGTTAATTATTAGACAATAACAGGGATTTATTGACAAAACCTTAAGCAAGGGGGTTAATTATAACAAATAAAGATGATGAAACTGAGGTTCATCAAGCGCCACATGAGGCACTATAAATATTGCAACTCTACCCCTATATTATATGGACTTGTTATTAAATGTATATTTAGTCTTTTAAAATTACAAACAAATTTTTGTAACTGTAATGTTTTTAATATTTTTTATTATTATATTTATTAATTATTTTTATTGCTCTGAAATGTTAGGAAACTTATGGTATATGCCTGATACCTCGTTTGTTCACGCTTGAATTTTTAGTTGGCATTTTAACTAATTTTTCTATTTTCTAAAAATACAAAAATATGTATTTATCCATTATCAAGCAATAAAAACCCTTAATACCTATAACACCATTTCCAAAAATTTAAAAAAAAATATTTGCCATATTATACTATATTCTCTCACATATCCTAAAATCATAAAAAATACACAATTTAAAACTTAAAAATCACAAAAAATTAAAATCATTTTAAATACTTAGTGAAAATTATCTAAAAGTACAACATATCACTTTCTATTTTTGAATTTTATTTATTGTATATACTAACAACAACAACAACAACAAAGCCTTTTCCCACAATTAAGTGGGGTCGGCTACATGGATTCTTCGCCACCATTCAGATCTATATTGGGTCAATCTCGGACTTATATCCAAAAAACTAAGATCCCTTTGTATAGTCTCTTTCCAACACTTCTTGGGTCGTCCTCGCCCTCTCTTAGCCGGCTCAACAACCCAACACTCGCATCTCCTAACCGGTGCATCAGTTACCTTCTTTGGAAATGACCAAACCATCTTAAGCGGTTTTCTCGCATCTTATCCTCGATCGGAGCTACACCAACTTTCTTTCTGATTGCATCATTTCGAATCCGATCTTTACGTGTATGTCCACACATCCATCTTAGCATTTTCATTTCTGCTACAACCATTCTCTACACATGTCTATGGTTCACAGGCCAACATTCAGAACCATAAAGCATAGCAGGTCTCACGGCTGCTTTGTAAAACTTTCCTTTAATTTTTATAGGAATTTTCTTATCACAGAGAACAGCGGAGGCTCCTCTCCACTTTAGCCAGCCTGCATTTATTCTATTAGTAACATCTCCATCAATTTCCCCATCATGTTGCAAAATAGATCCCAGATATCTAAAAGAATCTCTCTTCTGAATGTTATCGACACCAATCTTTACCCCGATTCCTTCACCATTGCTTCCATCAAAGGTGCATTCCATATATTCCGTCTTAGCCCTACTTATACGAAAACCTTTAGTCTCCAATGCATGTCTCCAAACCTCAAGTTTCTCATTTACTCCATCTCTAGTCTCGTCAATCAACAAAATATCATCAGCAAATAACATGCACCAAGGTAACTCATCTTGAATGTTGCTTGTCAACTCATCCATAATCAAAGTAAAAAGAAATGGACTCAAAGCTGAACCTTGATGTAAACCAATGTTGATATCAAAATAGTCAGTCTTCCCTGTCGGGGTCCTTACACAAGATAAAGACCTATCATACATATCCTTTATGAGATTAATCTATAGGACATGTACTTGTCTCTTCTCCAAAACTCTCCACAATATCTCTCGTGGGACGGAATCATAAGCCTTCTCCAAATCAATAAAGATCATATGGAGATTCTTCCTTTTATCTCTATAAATCTCCATTGTTCTCCTCAGCAAATGGATGGCTTCAATAGTTGAGCGACCTGGCATGAATCCGAATTGGTTTTCTTTTACTTGGGAAAGTTGCCTTAACCTTCTTTCGATCACGCGTTCCCAAATTTTCATAGTGTGACTCATCAGCTTGATACCTCTGTAATTTGAACAATTTTGAATGTCTCCTTTGTTCTTATAAAGAGGCACCACGATACTCCTCCTCCAATCTTCAGGCATTTTCTTGCTTCGCCAAATAACATTGAATAGATTCGTAAGCCAAGTCAAACCACGCTCACCTAAAACTTTCCATACTTCTACAGGGATGTCATCCGGTCCAACACCTTTCCCAGGTCTCATAACCTTCAAAGCCTCCTCTACTTATTTTCTTTGTATCCGTCTATAGCATGCACGATTCAAGTAACTTTCACTACTAGCTAGATCACCCAAAGTGATCTCTCTATTTCCTTCTCCAATGAAATGTTTATGGAAGTACTGCTCCCATCTAGTCTCTATATCCTTCTGAGTAACAAGCACGTGACCTTCCTCGTCCTTAATACATCTCACTTGAGAAAGGTCTTTGGTCTTTCTTTCTCTTGCTTTGGCCAACCTGAATATATCCTTCTGGCCCTCCTTAGAGTTGAGATTTTTATACAAAACCTCATAAGCTTTTGACTTAGCTTCGCTTACAGCCTTCTTTGCTTCCTTCTTCGCTATTTTATAGTCTGTTATAGTTTCCTCTGTTCTATCCTTAGACATAGCTTTAAAGCAAGCTCTTTTAATTTTTAGCTTCTCTTGCACCCCTTCACTCCACCACCAAGCCTCCTTTTAACCCGGAGCTCCTCCTTTAAAGCAAGCTCTTTTATTGTATATACTATATATTAAAAATAGTTTTGGATTTATTTTGAACTTATATATAATTATTAAACCCAATACAATCTCGGATATTTATCTTGTTCACCATTTTTTATTTTACAACTTTAATAATCCATACAAATTAGAAAAATTATAGAAAAATTACCAAAAATAGAGAAAAATATAAATAAGACAGAACATTTAATTTTTTTGTAATTTGATTATATTTTGACTTATTTAAAAAATATATAAAGTTATATTAGACATATTATCTTTATATTACTTATATAAGATGTTAAATCTATATTTATCTATAAATATATATTTTTTATAAAAATCATAAACAAAAAATAAAAAAATTAAAATAAAAAATAATATGAAATTTAAAAATAAAAATTTAAAAATAAAAATTTAAAAAAAACAATTAAAATCCATAGAACATAAATATAATTAAAACCCTTTAAAAAATATGAAAAGTTACAGAAAGTAATTATTATTAATTAGCAATAATTCTTAATAATTACTTACCCTCACGTTTTCTCTTTGTGGTTCGATACTCTACATACTTGCAGCTATAATATTTTTTTGTAGAGTTATAATAAATTTATCTCACACACTTAAATGATTATTTATTTCATCATAGGTTAATTGTTGATGATTTGATAGTTTGTCGATACAACAATTACTAGGCTAGCTTGTTAGCTTTAGTAGACTGATTGTCACCTCAACAAATGACGCAATTGCCGAGGAGCAACATGTAGCTTGTACATACCTATTTATTTTGTTTCATTTTTTGTGCCATTTGCTCTTTATTTCTTTTTATTTGATAATTGTTTAATTTGTTCTAATTACTCTCTTGTTGGAATTTGATGCGAGGGCCCGTGGAGCGTGGGCGGATTTCTTAGGGGTCAGGAGCTATCGAGCGAGGTAGAGGCCGATACCGTCTTCACGAGTCGGCATGAGAGAGCAACAATGAAGACAAAGAGCCGAGCAGAATAATAGTCTAGCTTAGATTAGTAACGCTTTTATTTTCTTTGTGAGAGAGTGACTCTTTTATATATTTGTAATAATTGACATTAGGACACTTAGACTCTCACATGTCCATTTCATCAGGTGATTGTTCACCTCGTGGACCTAATCAGATTTTTACAATTGTTTTCACCTTCAACATTTTTATTCTCCCTATTTTTACATTTCTTTTTTTGTTTCCCAACTTTTTTGTTTTTTGACTTAATTTTCCTTTCACGTCTTTTGTGCTTGATCCCTAAGACTTAGGATTTTTATTTGTTTCTAGTCCGGGAATTAGTAAGCCAAAACAATAACTAGACTATATCTTCCTACAGACATCGACATTTGAACTTAGTCGAATTAATCAGGGTTTCTCACTAATAGAAATTCCTCTTTGGGACGGTTCTCTTATGCATTTGCATGCAGATTAGTTTAGTTATATGCATGGATCATTTTGTGTATAAAGTTCTGGAGAAAGGTATGCCTTATATCTTGTGCATGCATTCACAGTTTTCACACGCATTGGCTTTTCAACTTCTCCCCCAATTTTTATTGGTATAAATAAAAAGGAAATCAAAAAATTCATTAGGCGGTCTGGTTTTAAAAATACCCAAAAAAGTGAAAAATGAAAAACAAAAAAATGGTTCTGCTAAGAAAACTTTGACCATAATTAAAATTCATTAACATATATCATTTTTGGGGTTCATAAAGCCCTCATTGTATTCAGATACATTCTAGACCGAGTGAGGCACGACCCCTAAGGATTTGATCTCAAAACCTAACTTGTTTACTATCATCGCCTGATCTTGTAAAGTAATAGTGCTTCTATCAGTGTGTGGGAGAGTAGGGTCGAGTTTGCTTGCAGACTTTGTTTGAATTACTTGAGCATAGGGGAACTATGATGGCAGTTCCTTGTCGGTTTTTATTGTTGTAATTCAAGAATATTTTAACACTTAGCTTAGCAATACCCCTATAGGGGAGTGAGTACTACCAGACAAGCATCCTGTACTTTTCTAGTCTGATCGGGATATCTTCATACACATTGCCCAATCCAATAAAATTTAGAAGTGACATAACCTTTTGACATTTTTCTACATTTGGTGCACTTTTCTAGTCCGATCGGGACATTTTTACTCGTGCAATTAAGAAACTGATCAAGATTTCATTTCATGTGATTGTGACAATGAAATGGCTCCTCAGAAAGGGAAGGGACAACATGTTGAGTAGAATGAAGTGAATGCACAAATGCTCACCTCAATACAGGGGATTCATACACTACTAACTGCACAAGTCGAAGCACATGCCACCTTCCAAGACATGTTAATGGAATTGAGGAGAGATAGAGACCATAGAGGAGGAGGAGGAGAAGGAGAAGCATAGGCAGATGGACCCCATGGAGGAGAATAAGTGGAAAGAAGAGAGGCTCCCAAGCTACATTGAAAGAAACATATAATCCTAGCACTGGCTAGATGACCGAGTGGATCCAAATACCTCTGATCCACACACTTTTCGAGCTAAAATCACAGCTCTTGTCTTTTCTTCCCTCGTTCCATGAGAACATGAACAAGAAACCATATATCCATCACAACAGTTCAGCCGCATCTACAGTACTACACATTACCCCAACATCCCGATGGGTGTCATTAAAATGTCCACTTTTCTCTTTAGCCTTCAAGATAACACTTTTTGTTGGATAAATCATCTTGGGAAAGTGGTAACGATCTGGGAGGAGTTGAAGACATCTTTTCTCCATAAATTGTATCCGTTGGGTCTTCTCAATAAGAAATGTGCCAGTATTTCAAACTTCTCCCAGCAACACCACAAGAGTATTCATGAACTGTGGGAGAGATTTAAATAACTACATGAGAAGTTCCTCCACTACGATATCCCGAGGACCAGCTTGTTCCAACAATCTTTTGGAGTTTAACTCATGAGAGTCAGAGGTTGATTAATGTTGTATATGGTGGCTATAATTTTAATAAGGATGAAGATGCAGTCTGGAAGATTTTTGAGGAAATGGCCGAAGGAGAGGCTGCATTGTCTTCATCCCGAGCTTACCAGAAGACTCCGTAGATCCACCACAAGTCTGTCAATATGGCATCATCATAAGAAGAGGATAGGGATGAGAGCTCAAACTTGAGCATCACTAGGAGCCACCAGTCCAAAGTGGACATTATTGAGAAACGATCATATGATCTTAAGAAGCTTGTTGTGATCGAGCAACGAACAAAGAATCTGGACAAGCTTGACTAGATTACCAAGAACCTGGAGCGGTTGGTTAGCACCATCAATTCCTATCGGTCTGCGAGCTCATCAGCCAAGATGTCTACCGAGCCGAAGGGATCATTACACCCGTAGAGTAAAGGGCAACTGTCACCAGTACATCACATATACTACGTGCAAAACCCCGATCAAGTACCACAACCACATCCCCAGACTTAGATGATTATCTTCCATCATGAGACCTGACCTTATTATGTCGAGCTATTTTTCCCACCTCCACTCCAAATTCAGGAGGTGAACGACATTTGGAATAATGATGCACAATTGGTCCATCTTGACAGACATCAACATGGTCAATCCTCTGCCATAAAGTCGTACCACCAATCTCATGATGGGAAACCAGACCACAATCAACCTCAGCACCACCCGTCTCAGATCCAAAAAAACACTTGGAGATAAAGCTATTAGCAAACGACGTACCTCTGCAACAATAGCAAGCATATCATCATTACTCATCTGCTTGATATCAGAATCAACATCCTCCTACTCAGTATCATCAAAATTGTCCTCCTCATCATTTTCACCATGTTATCACTCACAACTTCCTCACCATCATCAAAGTTATCATGCATAACACACAGAACAAAGTGAGGCCGCACCTGTGAACCCATATATTGATTACCTGACTCAGTTGGTGAAGAGCCTATCAGAGATGAGCCAGAAGTTTAATGACCTCACTGCCGCCAAAATGATTATTTCAGTGTAGGTTGAGGTGAATACCAATAATTTTAAATTTATAGAGCATGTAGTCTGTAGTTTGTCTTCTGTCTCAGTCGAGTCAGGTATAAATAAATCATTACATTATCTAATATTGTGACTCTTAGGAGCTATATGAATGTGCACCCATTTACTACAGTAAAGAAAAAGAATAATGCTTCACTGGGTGAATCATCATCTTTTGCATCAACCAATCCAACAGTAGGACCGGGTGAAGAAGGAGGAATCACACTAGAGAAAACAAAAAATTAATGAAAATAAAAAATTTACAAAAAAAAAATAACAACTGATGAATATGTGATTCATCATATTATTTCTCATTTATTATGCTCCTTGCTTAGACTATTCAATAAAATCTAACTTTAGTTATCTAATATTCATAACTAACCCATTTTATATAACTAGAGCTAAATATTTTATTTAATTAACGCTAACCTTGTTCTTTATTTTCCTTATTTTTTTACTTATAAAAAATTCTAAAAAAATAGATAATTATTGTATATATTTATTTTTGCATTAGAAAAATAAATCAAAAATACAAAAAATGAAAAAAAGTTTAAAGCAAGTATTTCAATCCTTAAAAATACTTCCAAAAATATTTCTTTGTATATATGACATATTTGGACCTTTTGTCCAACATGAAACTTGTAGATCTCATCGAGATCTTAAATTTCATGTTTTGACTATTTTTAATTTGACTTGTAATTATTTTATTTTGTTTTTTACTTTATTTTCTTCTATTCTAATTTTTTGATTGGGCCACGTTGGCCTCTATAGAGTCGCCACACAGCCCGGCCTTCTTAGGCACCGCATCCCATTGTGACTATTTGGTGCAATCATATGGATTTGATATGAACCGCTCCTTAGAACTCCCCCCCTCTCCATTTGATCTGATCACCAAATCAAATTAGTCCCAATCATTTGCGCCCCATTCTCAACCATTGGACCATTTAATCCAACGACCATCCAATATCGTCTACCTCCTCCTACTTCGTCTCTCACAAGATCACTCCACCAATCAATGATCTTCTCTCATTTATTGTAGTCACTTCGGTAAATAGTTCCCCCTCATCCCAACTTCCAATGATTGACCCAACTTCCTTCATCCATGTGGCCACATGTCCCATGCCTCCACTCTACCGTCGGTCGTTGGGGAGCAGTTGAGCTTTGACCTCCACTCACCTGGAACCGCTCCCCATTCCATCAAATACTCCTCCAGCATGATTTCAGCCCACCGCCTTTGTGCAAGTGATCTTAGAGTCTTGAGTCCCTTACCTAGGACAGAGCTTGAGCAAGTACTTGAGCAAAGATGAAGTTTCACACCAACGTGACCCACGACACAGTTGCAAAGTGTCACAACCTATCTTGGTGATGCTCGAGCTCAGCTTTTAGCCAAACCTTCGAGCGAAGAACGAGGAGCTTCTGCTTCCTTAATCCTTCTCCAGTTCCCCCTCCACTCCACTTATCTTCTCAAGGTATATTTCACATCACTTTCTTCTTTGTTTCTTCTATTTTTATCTTTGCTTGATCACACACTATCACAAGACTTCAATGACCACCTCAGCTCGTTGCATCTTGATGCTCTTTGCGTCACATCCATCTTCTTGTTTTTACTTCTCCATCTACCCATCTGTCTCACTCTTTCATGCCTCTTACAAAGAGGTAGTGAACCCATTAGGGCTCGAGACCACCACCTCCAAGGAGCCCCCATTTCAGCCCATTCTCACCATAAAGGATTCGTATGATGGTTTGTGTATGGAACTAACACTTGTAGGAGCTTGATTAGGGTCATTGAATGGAATTTTCAGGCTCCTCCATTCTTCCTCTCTACCTCTGACGATCCTTCTCTGCCACGTCACTCCAGACTGTTTGTAAGGATCGCAAAGCCTCCAGCTCCTACGCCCGCCCTTCAGGGAACTTCGCCACTCATTGACAGAGGAAGAGAGGAATGATGGAGCTTATAGAGCCTCATCCGAGCTCCGCTACTCCAATGCCGCACGCGACAAAGAGGGAGGAATTCACATTGCAGTTGTCATTAGATTTAATCATCTTGATCTGATCTAGCGACTCATATCTTCTCCTTGCCTGGACCCAAAGCGATGATTCGTACCAAAGGCTTGGACGACCCAAGTTAGGCCTGAAGCACAACAACAAGCCATGTGTCCCGAGGCAACATTCATCCAAGCGTCGACCCCCATGTGACTCAACACACGTGACCGGGGAATTTTGTAGGACCTAGATCCTAGCTTTCTAGATTTGCAGATTAGTCATTCCACGCATGTGTAGAACACGAGCCCGCTGGGTTATTTGCAAGATAAGCTTGCCGACTTTTGAATGTTGCTTTTATATCCCCATATGTTGTTTATTTTGCATGTTATCCCCTAGCGGCTTTTATATTTTCTCTTCAGTCCCTGTTTGGACCTAATTCTTGTATTTTGTTGACTTTTATTTGCAAATAGTCCCTACTTTGAGACATGATAACATTTATATCCTTAATCCAAATCGAATGAAACTGGTCTTATTTTTAAGCTGATATCTTTCTCTATGATGTGATGTAATTAGATTTTTTATTTTACTTGATGAGTGTGAATTAAAATCTCGAGAAATCTAGGAATATTGAATTTGATTAATTACTTCAAATCTAGCCTGGTTAATTGGTCCATTGCATCATTTGGCACCCTGATTTAAATTAGTCTTATTGTCTTCTTCGGGATGTCTATTCTCAATCATTATATTATTTATTTCCTGATTAATGAAGCATTAGTTAAATTGGAATAACATGTGGATGACACTACAGAGGCATTGTTGACCAAGGCCATTAATTAATTTGATCATTGTTATGAAAATTGGACTTAGGATTGCTAGATAACATTGTTATAAGAACATTTAAGGAGCTTACTTGGGTTGAAAAGATTTATGATTTTGGTCCTAGGGTTTGTTTGCATGTATGTTACCATTCCATTGCATTAATTTGCATCTAAAAATACCATAAAAATTATGTGCATGCATTTCATGTTGTTCCTTGCATCGCTTGACCTAGGTATCCTTTTAGAGTAGCTTATCACCTACTTTATATCCTGATTAATCACACTAATCCATTGTGTCCCTGAGTTCTACCTCAGACTTATCTGAGATAAATTGTGACCGAGCCACCCCTTGTAGAGATTCTTGCTTGGTTTCTGATGGATCTAATTTTGGTCGTATTACAACGAGAGAATTTTAGCATATCCTAAAAGAGATTTATCAATAGCAAGTCAAGCCAAGAAAGCCAAGGATATGCATGTAGTAGATACCGTGCCAATCAACGAAGTCAAATTTCATGTTTCTTTTAGTTTTCTACACGTTGTGAATGATTGTATCTCTACTAGTCATTCATTTGTACAAGATGATTTTGTTATAAATATGAACAATGCATTTGAGTCTTTAAATATTCCTTTTCCCGATGCTATGAAAAATTTCAAAAAATTAAAAAAAATGAGAAATTCATTGCATGATCCAACCATTGTGGATATATTATAGAATGTTTTTCTTGAGATGTAGTTATTGAAAACCATCAATTGCATGCCTAGTGCTAAGAAAGGACTTAGAGTGGCATGTACATCAAAGCATTAACCCCGTAAAAATAGACGCGACAGATCAAGGAAGCATATTTTGACCATGGCTATTGTGAATGCGATTAGTGATCTCCTGAATAGAAGTCGATCATCCTCCCTATATCTAGGATGAAATACTCAGTATAGAAGTCTGTTCAAATAGTGATGATCGTGTAAAAGAATGTACAAACTCAACGACTCTGTTTGTCCCCCCTATACATAGGGTAAAATATCCCAAAGAATAGAAAAGAATATCAACAAGTTGAAGGGCATGCCATAATAGAAGAAAATAAAACAAAAAAAAGAAGATGAAAAGAATGACATCACTCCCCCTATACTTAGGGTAAATGATCCCTAGGTATAAGCAACAACATGAGTGATGAAATAGAACAAAAATAGAACAACTCAAGTCATTCACCTCCAATATATTTACAATCTAGTCATCCTAAGTATAGCACACACTCGGAAAAGAGTTGAATGATTAAAGCGGAAGTAAGAAAGAAAAAATGAAAGGAATAAACAAGGTGTAAATCAGCTCATGTATCAGACACAGAAGAAATCAAAGAATCATCATCTGATACCACATGAATAGATTCAACAACGAACATGAATGTATCATACTCTAAGTATGGCTTCAACACTATTCATTGACTACAAACTGTAGTGTGTCAGATGACATCCCTGAAATAACAATGCTACCATTATCACACACAGATCTCAGTATGAAAGGTCCTAACCATTTTCTCTTCAGTTTACTTGTAAATAACTTCAACTTTGCGTCAAAAAACCACACCTTCTGATTAGGCTTGAAGTCTTTCTCCTGATATGTTTGTCATGCCATCTCTTGACTTTCTCCTTATACATAAGGCTATTGTCATAAGCATAATCTCAGGATTCCAATAATCTACTTAGATCAACATTCCTGTTCTGGCTTGCTCTCTATGAATCCAAATTACATACACTGACTACCCAAAAAATGTGCGAATTAACTCTACTAGCAAGTGGTAAGGCTTTCTATATACCAAACAATAGGGAGACATACCCAAATGAGATTTGTAAGCAGTACGGTGTGCCTATAGAACTGAGTCAAGCAAATACGGCCAACTCTTCATATATGGATGAACAAGTTTCCGTAGAATCAACATCTCCTTATTAGAAATCTCAACCAAGCAGTTAGTCGGTTGGTGGTAAGGAGATAAAAAACGATTCTCAATGCTATACTCCTTCACAAGATTTTTGGCCTCTCTATTGATAAAGTGGCTTCCTCCATTTGAAATGAGAATCTTGGAAATCCCGAACCATGATATAATGTTGTCCTTTAGAGAGTGGCAAGTAGTATGACTATCAGTGGTTCGAGCTGGGATAGTCTCCACCCATCGACTAACATAATCTACAACAAGCGGGGTGTACTCGAATCCCTACAAGTTAGGGAATGGGCCCCAAGAAACCAATGCCCGAAGTGTCAATAACATCTAACATATGGATAAACTTGAGTGGCATTGTATCTTTGGAATTGATAGTTCTTCCCATTCTTTGATAATCAATACAAACCTTCACGTAAGTTGTAGTATCCCTGAAAAGAGTTGGCCATCAGAGGCCACATTGAAGTACATTTGTTGTTGTACGCTTCCCAGAATGGTGTCCTCCAGCTTCTTAAATGTGCCAATGATCAAGGACACTGGTGTACTCCTCCTGAGGAATGCACCTCCTCTAGATACAATCCACACCCTCACGAATTAGGTACGGGTACTCCCACTGATAAAAATGAACTCAGACAAAAAACTTGTCAACCTTAAGCCTTTGCCAATCTTATGGAACATTCTTGCAGTCAAGGTAGTTCACAATATCAATATACCATGGGAGTGAGATGATAGACAAGATCGCCTCATCTGGGAAAGTCTCAGTAATAAGAAAAATTGACTGCTAAGGAGTCTCTACATTGGTTATTCTAGAGTAGTTATCTGCCACAGCATTCTTGAATCCAGGTTTATCTCATATCTCCAAATCGAACTCATAGAGTAGAAGGATCCTTCTAAATAGACAAGGCTTGGAATCCTTGTTATCTTGTAAATACTATATGGCATAATGGTCAGTGTAGACAATCACTTTTGAACCAAGTTGGTGCGATCTGATTTTTTTCAATGCAAACACAACTGATTCTCTATACCACTGTAATTATTTTGGGTTTCATCAAGTTTCTTGCAAGCATAATGAATGACAAAAGTTAATCCATCCCTTCTCTACCCTAATACAACTCCAATAGAATAATTTGAGGCATCCGTCATAATCTCAAAGGAAGAGACCAATCTGATGGTTGCAGGATAGGTGCTTGTGTAACCAAATATTTCATCTGATAGAATGCTTGGAAAACCTTATCATCAACAATAAACTCAATCTCCTTGCATAGAAGTTCAATTAAAGGTCAGACAATTTTGCTGAAGGCCTTATGAATCGTCTATAAATTCCTACATGCACCAGAAAAGACCTTAATTACATCAGTATTATCGATGGCTCAAGCTTGGCAATCACATCCACCTTGGTCGGGTCGACCTCCATGCCATGCTTGGGCATGATGTGACACAACACAATCCCATTAGTCACCATAGAGTGATCTCCCATGAGAGTACCAAATTCACTTCACAACAACACTGAAGTACTCAGTCTAAATAAGCCAAACATGAATCAAAGCTATCCCCGTTGATCGAGAAATTATCTATAAAGAGCTCAAGGAAACTACCTACCGCGTCGACAAAAATGACCAACATACACCTTTGGAATGTAGCAAAAGTGTTACACAATCAAAAGGGCATCCGTCTAAAGGCGTAGGTGCTAAATGTACAAGTAAAAGTAGTTTCCTCTTGGTCAAAAGTGATAACTACTTGATTATACCCAGAATACCCATCTAAGAAATAAAAGAACTCCTTCCCTATAATTATTTAGACGATCTGGACAATAAAAGGCAATATAAAGTGATATTTCTTAGTTTGCTAAGTTTAGGTGCCGGTAATCTACATAGTGTTGGACATGTGAGCCCATGGTGAGGCATTATGCAATAAATGTTATTGCAAATCATTCCCTGATCTGAAATGAAGAATAACTAATTTGCATAATAAGTTCCTTAGCATAATTAGGGTTACATACCATGGCCATCTTAATGATCATACAACTGTTGATTCAAATGTTGAATCATAGAGGCCCATGCTTGGATGATATCTAAAGAGTTAGATTGAGGACTCATCAAGCACCCTCAAGTGACTGTTAAGAGAGGATCTCCATCATGAAAAGAAGATGGAACTTATTCTCAAAAGGCTAATATCTAACCATCCTCTTGATGTAGGTCCTCTACATAGGCATAGAGATTCAGAGGTGTTAGATAAGTTAGGTCAAAGAGTTGACTTAACAAGATCGAGATAACCATGTCCTATGTCATATACTTTCATGATAAGGCGCACATCCCATGACTGGAGACAGATGTGTTACTATATGTTTGAGTATGTACATTTGGCAGACCGATAGGTTGATAATCTAGTCAAGGTATATGCACCGACGAGCTGGTGAGCATACAAGGGAATATGAGTAATACGATCTCTCAAAGGGATCATACAGTTTCATTACTGAACTAGAAGACAAGAGCTCACTCATGAGATTTTGGGATCAAATTTTGTGCATGGTCATCTTTCTTTTGAAGCTTGACTAAATTTGTGGGTTTGATATATGCTTTTGGAAAGTATATGATTAATACCTGTGTATGATATATGATTTTGGAAAGTATATGATGGAAACAAAATCCGAATGATCAAATGAGAAAATTAATGATAAAACCCAGAAGAAGACAATCCAAATAAGATATAAAACTTTAAGATTATTCAAGGTCTTCCAGTAAGCATGATGTACAGGTATTAGGAATACTTGAGGGTGATGTGATCATAAACGAGTGTATTACCGTGATGCTTCCATTCCGAGGGAGTGACAAAATAGGTTTGGATTGTAGTGACTCCTCTCAGCAGAAAAGTAACCTGATCTTAGTTCAAATGTTGGACATAGACCTGAATGTGATTCCGATGCAGTGAGAAGATTAGATTTACATCTTTGATTTAATCAAAAATCAATGAGAGGTCCACGATATCTGTATTTGAGATATGACTCATTATCTGAGTCACCATACATCGAACATACAATTGCCCTGTCCTTATCTTCAAGTATCTGTGCAGAAAGCACATTATTCTTGAAAGAGTTCAAGAATAATTCCATTGATAAAATGTGTACACAAGCATTGAGAAAAGGATATCTAATTTAATTATCGAGAATAATGTGAATATGATTCATATTATTTAGATGCATACGAATGATGATTAAAGATAATTAAATATGATTTATTTATCATGGATATGAATAATGTCGATAGTACAATCCATATTAATCATATATATATATTACAAATGTGTTTTATAATATATAAGAGAGTTCTATTTGTATATACCATTTACAATTTCAATGTTGAGTTGATTTGAATTTGTATTGGCCAATTAATTGAAAATGTAATTTACATGTTATTTGGGTTGTGACTATGATTCACAAATTCCAAATGACATGATTGAATATTTACAAAATAATTTGGAATTATTTTTTTGAAATAATATATAATAAAATTTGTTGTATATAATGAAGGATTGTATGAGATATAAAATCTCATATAATTGGAATGAGGCGCCCACCTTCCAAAAGAGGAGGGTTGATGACCACTCTTGATTTAGGAGTCAAGCTGGTCGTCCCCCCTTAATCGGAAGGAAGCTTGCCTCCTTCATAATACTTCATGGTATATTGATTTGATGGACTTAATGTATATTTATGATTTATTCAACATATATTTAAATAACTTAATTGTAGTTGTGTTTTTACAACAATACCATGGCCAATGAAAGAAACACAAATCAATCTCAACCATTGGATTTGTGTTGTCCATGGATTGAAATTCATGGACTCCCAAAATATTATAAAAGAAAAGGTAACCCTAGCTCTTACTTTACAACATATAATTCACAAGTTTTCTCTGTCATCATCATACACGCCCGCTCTCTCAGTATCTAAAGTGGTTGTCCACTTTGTGACGTAGAGAGGATCGTTGTCATCACTACACCATCGTGCTGACACTTTGACCGCTTGTGGATCTTCATCTTGATCGGTGCTTCCAGCACACGAAGAAGACCTCAGATTTCATGTGATGAAATCAGAAGATCTGTCACTTGGATCAACATCTTTGATTGCAAGAAGGACACGTTTCATCAATGCGCTCCCAAGCGTCTCCTCTATCGAGTCAGACTTGAGACAGGTGGTCTCTTTATTTATAGGCTTCGATTGCAACCACGCTTCAAGAGGTATTTCGATATCTACTTTGTGGTTTAGATGAAATGATCTGAGAAATGTTCTTGCATCATATGAATTCACCGCTTTAAATTTTTTAAATTCCGCTTCGCCAAGCAACTAGTGTGACTAGTCACTCCTGATCACATATGATGCGATCTTCACGCTTCCGTGCTGCGCTTAAGGTTCTTCCCATAACCCTCACACAGACACGCCATGAAATGGGTTCTTGGGTCAGAATCTCCTCTCCGTTGCCATTCATTATGATAGTAATTCTGGATTTCCTTAGGGCCACATATAACAAACTGACCCATTTAGAATAAAAAATAGGATAGATAAATCCATCTTCGCACCACTTCCCGATCTCTTTTATGATAATTTCTTGGACATTAGGATTCATATGATGCTGAAACTCACAATATGGCTTGCTATCATCCTTTATGTAGATATGATGTGAGTACAATGCTGGATTATTTCCACAGAGATCTAAAATCTTCCAGTCTATGTATTTGCAGTTTCTCTCTAAAACCTATAGCAAGCGATATTCTTGATCATCGATAAACTGTGAACTGATGATGATCAGAAACATTTGTGGCTCACCGAAATAACTTAAGATCTGACAGGGTTTGAATCTGCTCTATAATGGCCTCAGAAACTGTACCAGTGGTCGGTAAATGATCTGTCAACTGTGAACTGTCCATCATGATTACTAATGCCTCTAAGTATAATGTGTCAAAAAGATCTGTAATGGATTCCTTCGATTCATATTGGGATGGATAATCTTTAAACATCTCAGTCAAGTCATCAATAAATGACTCATCATCAATAAAAGAGCAAAACTCGACTATGCTTTCCAAGCATTCCTCAAGGAGAGGAAATTTTGGGTATCAAAATCATCCATAAATAATGTTGTGTCTCTGATCTCGGATAAAAAATCACAGTACTCTATCTCACGCATCACTTGATCTCTCTCATCTGATAGAGAATCTACTATCTTCAGATCTAGAATCGTTTCTATCATAACCTTGTAATTGTGGGAGCGAAAGGTGAAGGTGTGCTAGAAGCACACCCATTGCAGAAGCACGAGAATCACATCGGATACGATTTAAATGCATGGATCATCTTATGAATTAATGGGTATGTGGAAATTTTAAAAAACAATCAAAAGCAATAACAAAGATGGAACCACATGGAACTAGAACACTTCTAGATCAGTTCCATCAAATCATAATAGATTATCTACAAGTATGATGAATACCTCGATCCTCATGAAGAGATTTCAAGCCAATAAAACAAGAATCCTCTTGAATCAAGTCCTGGTCGCAAGTAGTATTTCGTGAGAAAAGAGATGAGTCATAAACTCCTACGATCCTCTGAGTTTTAGATGATCTTGTCCAACAAGATCAGTGGTACATCGGAGTAGTAGCACCTGAAGTTAAAACTCCTCGACCCAAAACACCTTCCCTGTCCAATAAGGGAATACGTGTCTCTCTATACTTGTATGATGGGGTATGACCAAGGGGAAGAAGAAGGGTATGGTGGACGACTATGGGAGAGGGAAAGGAGAGTTCAAATCCTAACCGATCTCTCAGTTATATAATAGATTGCCTATTTATATAAGGCACCCCTGCCTCTCCTTAAATAGGACAATCAATGGTCGGGACTAAAATGCTTGATCATGACTTGATGGCTTAGATTAAGTTTGGTATTTAATTAGGATAAAAATTGGTGACCATTATCCTAATCAATTATCCAACAAATCAATAAAAATCCACCAATCAATTAACCATTCAGATTCGTTCCAAAATATATGAGGAGAGGATAAGGGGGTGGGGGACGACCACTATGGTAGAGGGACATGCCATGTCCGTCCCTATAGTGGGGTATTAGGATTTGTAAATCTTATTATCCTCTCAACTCCTTAATTATCCCAATTAACAATTATCTGAAATAATTATCTTGCCATCCAAAAAATGAGAATCTTATCCTCAAGTCCTATTCCATTTCTATTTTCCATTTCCATTTCCACTTTTTCAATGTTACATTTCCATGTGCAATATATTAGTGAATACTATTCACAATGGGACTCTTCAGTTTTATATCTTATTCTCAGAGAGACATTTCATGAACTCCTTCATGAATTGAGTACTAACAATAAGGATACTTGGAGATAATATCGGGATGATTGCATGAACTATGTATAGTTACTTGGACAATGAGACTGAGTCTCATTTCCGGATCAAATCAAATTGTCAGGACAATATCATCACTTCCCAATGCACCTAGATCCCATCTAGGTCACCGTCAAACATTTGGACTAAGTATGGATAGTCCTATTCCTAATAGGAGTTACTAAAATCTAATCCCGTTTCATCACTTCTTAGGATCAGAAGAGTATAGTGCACACTAAAAAAATATATCTTCACCCATCGAGTATTCATAATACTTGTACATATTACATACTGAAAGACCTTGATCTAGAACATGAAATCTGGATCCGAATTCCATTGTGTTCTTCATGGTTCAATCTGTAAGATATCATTCAATCTTTGGGATTAGGCATCGATCATAACCTTTTTCAAGACATACATCATACCTTTATGTCATGTCTCGTCACATGAAACAACCAACTGGAATTATCCCAATATCTTATGATTGAGCTTTTGTCAACCTGATCCAAATGATCCTGTATGATCCCTTCCAGAGGTTGAACTTTTCCTATATCTTTCTACGCACACCAATGCATATGTATATGGACCTTGGCTAGGTCTTCAACTTATTGGTCCGCTAAATGTACATACTTAGACATATAGAAGCACATCTGTCTAAGGTTATAATATGTTTGCCTATATAATGACTGTATACAATCTAGGTCTCACGCTATCTCGATCTAGCTATGTCAACTCCTTGACCCAACATCCTAGTTACCCCTACATCACTATCCCTATGCAGAGGACCTATATCAAGAGGTACGTTGGATATCAATCTTTAGAGTAGGATTGCCATCTCCTTGTCAGACTGGATATCCATTCTAGATATACATCTTTATAGGTGCTCATTGTGCCATCAATCCAACTCCTTGGATTCTCAATACAGCACCAACCTCTATGATTAATATGATCAACAACTGTATGTTATTAATATGTCCATGGTACATAACCCTAATCTTACTAAGGTACCCAATAATGATCACATATGAATAAAACATTCGAAATTATTCATTGATATCATAAATAAGGAATAAAAGTAATGTAACATTTACTACCTACATTGTCTAAAGTAGTTCACACATGCCTCACAAGTCTAACAATCTCTCACTAGCCCTCGGAACAATTCTGGTACTATCTTTCCCATACTATTTACATGCCTCTCAAAAAACTTCTATGTCAAAGGTTTGGTAAGGGGATCATCAACATTGTCGGTAGAGGCAACCTTGGTATTCGTGATGTCACCATGATTATGTATCTCCCGTATGATGTGGTATTTTCCTCTTAATGTGCTTGCTCTTTTGATGCCATCTAGGTTCCTTTGCTCGAGAAATGGTCCTCAAGTATTCACAGAGAAACAAGATGGGAGAATCTGCTAAAGAAACTATGTGAAGCTCCTTTAAAAACTTGCGCAACCACACCCCCTCTTTAGCTACATCTAATGATGCAATGTGCTTAGATTTTGTTGTTGATTCAGCTGTGGTCTCCTACTTCTTGCTTCTCCAGATCACGGAATCATCGTTCAACAAGAATAAGAATTCTGATGTACACTTTCTATCATCAATGTTAAACAAAAAATTTGAATATGTATAACCCAAGATTTTGATATTTCTATATCCATAGACCAAGACGTAGTCTTGAATCCTTCTTACATACTTGAAAATGTTTTTCACTTCAGACCGGTGTTGGGTTGTTAACGGAAAACCACTCCCCCTGCGTGATAGATATCTGGTCTCGTGTACATCATGGCATACATCAGGCTTCTAACATGTGATGCATAAGGGCATCCGACCATGGTTTTCTTCTCCTCAACTATTTGTGGAGCCATCCATTTAGATATGTGGATAACATATCTCAAGGGAAGGAAGCCTATATTGGAATTATCCATGCGAAATCTCTCCAAGATCTTCGTGTTATATCCTTGTTGTGATAGTCCTAATATCCCCTTTTCTTTGTTTCTTAACAATTTCAGATCCAAGATGTAAGAGGCTTCCCTAAGATCTTTCATCTCAAAAGTATGGGACAACCAAATCTTTACACTAGTCATCATGCCTTTATCATTCACAATGATAATGATGTCATCTAAATAAAGCACGATAAACACAATGGCACTCCCACTAGCCTTCTTATACACACATGGTTCATATGTGTTCTGAATGAAATCATAACTCTTTATGCCTTCATTGAATAAGATGTTCCAACTACGAGAAGCTTATTTTAGACCATATATGTATTTATTCAGCTTGCACAATTTGCCTTCCTCAACCATGAATCCCAGGGGCTACTCCATATAGATCTCCTCATTGAAGTATCCCTTGAGGAATGTGGTATTGACATCCATCAACTAGATATTGTAGCCAATATGTGCAGCTATAGTTAGCAGTGTCCTGATGGAATTTAGCATAGCGACACGAGAGAATGTCTCATCATAGTTTATGTCTTATCTCTATGTGTAACCCTTGGCCACAAACTGTGCCTTGAAGACTCTACCATCTGAAGGATATGGGAAAATCCTTAAGCGCATCACGAAAGAGTGAAGATCGCATCATATGTGATCGGGAGCAACTAGTTGTACTAGTTGCTCGGGGTAGCATAATTTAAAAATTTTGAAACGATGAAACCACATGATTCGAGAACACTTCTCGGATCGTTTCTTCTAAACCACAAACAATTATTAGGTTTACCGCTTGAAGTGTGGTTGTGATCTAGTCTCTAAACGAAGAGACCTCCTGTCTTAAGTCCGATCCGACGGAGGAGATGCTTGCAAGGAGGTTGATGAAATGCGTGGTCCTTGCAATTCATGTTGACGATCGAAGCGGCGAATCTCTTGGTCTCATCACACGAGATCCGATGTCTTCTTCACGAGCGATGCACACCGAAGGAGACAGAGATCCACGAGTAAACGATCTGGCAGCATAACGATGATGCGGCAATGATGGAGACTCTCTCTAGGGCTCCATGGTGGACGTCCACAATGAGAGAGATAGAGAGACTTGGCATGCAGAGAGAGAGAGGGAGAGGGAGAGAGAGAGAGAGCATATTTTCATTGTGTAAAGCAGAGCTAGGGTTGCCTCTTCTTATGTAGTATTTTAGGAGTCCATGGATCACAATCCATGGGAAACACTAAATCAATGGTTAGATTGATTTGTGTTTTAAAATCAATGGCCATGATCTTTGTTGCTTAACAAAACAAAACAATTAATTTATATTAAATTAAATATATATTGAATTTTCATCAACATGATTTAATTTAATTAAATCATTAGAGATAAGAGGATAAAGAGGGAGTCAACCTTCTAAAAATCGAGTGGATGACCACTCTTGAAGAAGTTAAAGATGGTCATCCACCAGCCATGGAAGGTGGCTCCTCCTTGTTATTTTATGTGAAATTTTATGTCTCACATAATCCTCTAAATATTTACAATAACAATGGTTGCAAATATATTTACACAAATACTTCATAATTACATGCCATTGGAAATTTGTGAATCACATTCGAAACCCAAAATAAAAAGTAAATCATATTTTCAATTAATTATCCAATGTGAATCTAATTCACATCAACAATTAATCAACAATTATATATTACAATAGGCTCTCTCTAATATATTCTAAATAATATTTACAACATTAATGATTAATATGGATAGTGCTATCCACGTTATTCATATCCATGATGTTTAAACCACATTTAATAATCTTGGATCTCCATTCTTATGTGCCCAAATAATATGAATCACATTCATAATATTCACATCTATGATAATTAAATCACATTTAATTATCTTAGATACCTCTCCTTATAATATGAATCAAATTCATAATATTCATGATAATTAAATCACATTCAATTATCCATTTCTCAATGCTCGTATACATACATCAACCGTGAAATTATCCTCGAACTCTTTCAAGGATAATGTGCTTTCTCTGAGGATACTTAGAGATTAGGACAGGGCCATTGTACGTTCCACGTATAGTGACTTGGATATTGAGATCACATCTCAAATCCAGATCTCGGGGACCCCCCACAGATGCTTGATCAAGTCAAGGGTGTAAATCTAATCTTTTCATTGCATCTGAATCACATTCAGATTATTGGCCAACATTTGGACCAAGATTAGATTACTTCTCTATTGTGGGGAGTCACTAAAAACCAAACCTGTTTCATCACTCCCCAAGAATGGAAGCATCATGGTTATACAATCGTTTATGATTACATCACGGTAAAGTATTCCTAATACACGCACATCCTGCATACTAGAGGACCTAGAATAAACCCGAATTTTTAGATCTATTTTAGACTATCTCCTTCAGGTTTTTCTCATTAAGTTTCTCATTTGACCATTGGGAGTCTTTATCGATCATATACTTTCCAAAAGCATATATCATACCTAGGTGTTGATCATATACTTTCCAAAAGCATACGTCAAACCCATAAATTCAGTCATTCCAAAGAAAGACGAACGTGCACGGAATTTGATTCCCAATATATCATGAGTGAGCTCTGAAGGATACGGAAGAATCCTTAAGTGCATTCCGGAAGCGTAAGGATCGCAACATATACGATCGAGAGCGACTAGTTACACTAGTGGCTCAGTGTGGCGGAATTTAAAAATTTTAATCGATGAAACCACATGATCCAAGAACACTTCTTGGATCGTTTTATCTAACCGCATAATAGTTATAGGAATACCTCTTATAGGGTGGCTGTGATAGAGCCTCTAAGAGAAGAGACCTTCTGTCTCAAGCCCGATCCGTCAGAGGAGATGCTTGCGAGCGCGGAGATGAGTCGCATGCTTCTCACAATCAAAGTCGATGATCCCAAGAAATGGATCTTCTGATCTTGTCTCACAAGATCGAACGTGTCTTCACGAGCGAAGATGTACCAAAGAAGATAAAGATCCAAGAGTTGTCGAAGGGACAACACAACAACGATGCGACGAGGGAGGCGACCTTCTCTCTATGAGAGGAGTGGACAGTTACTCAAGGAGAAGGAGAAGGCTTGGCCTGAGAATGAGAGAGAGAGAGAGAGTTGTCGTAAGTCGTCCTGGAAGAGCAAGGTGTTCCTTTTCTTATATAAGGGCTTTGGGAGTCTATGGATCTCAATCCATGGACAATACAAAATCAATGGATGAGATTGATTTGTGTTTCTTTCAATTATCATGATAATGTTGTAAAAACACATCAATAACTAATTTAAATTAAATTAGTATGTATCGATAAATAAATATAAAAATTTCAAATCAAATTAATTTATTAATCTTGGAGATAATGAGAAGATTGACCACATCCCCGAAAAAAGGGGGGACGACCACCCTACTCCTAATGGAGATTGGTGGTTTTCTACCCTCTTGAGGTGGAATGGGTCAATCTCCTCAATATCTCATGAGATCTCATTATCTCATGATATCTCCAAGATTTACAACAATATTTGTTGTAAATTATTTCACAAAAATAATTCATAATTATATCGTGAATATTGCATTCTTGCCATTGAAAAATGTGAAGCACAACCACATCCCAAAACAAAATGTAAATTATATTTTCACTTAATCATCTAATGTGAATCCAATTCACATGAATAATTAATTAACAAATATAAATCACAATAGTCTCTCTCTAATATATTATAAATCTCATTTATAATATATATATGAATAATTGTGTAGTGCTATTCATATTATTATAATCAAATCATATGCAATTACATTGGATTATCGTTCTCATGCAATAAAATATTATGAATCGAATTCACATTATTCATGGTAATTAAATCACATTTAGTTATCCATTTGTCAATGCTTAGATATAATTCAACAATGGAATTATTCTTGAACTCTTTAAAGAATAATGCGCTTTCTCCGCGGATACTTGGAGATAAGGACATGGCGATTGTACGTTCCACGTAGAGTGACTTGGATATTGAGATCACATCTCAAATCCAGATATCATGGACCTCTCATAGATGCTTGATTTAATCAAGGCCGTAAATCTAATCTTCTCAACGCATCTAAATCTCATTCAGATCAATGTCCAACACTGTACTAAGATCAGATTACTTCTCTACTAAGAGGAGTCACTAAAATCCAGACTTGTTTCATCACTTCCTTGGAGTGGAAGCATCATGGTTATATAATTGTTTATGATCACATCACCCTCATTTATTCCTAATACCTGTACATCCTTCATACTGGAAGACCTATGATAAATCTGAAGGTATGGATCAATTTTACACCGTCATCTTTAGGGTTTCATCATCAAGTTTCTCATTCGTGGTCATCGAGAGATGGTATCGATCATATGATTTCTAAAAGCATATATCATACCTTCAAATTCTTGTAATGCTTCCAAAGTACGACGACCATGCATGGAATTTGATCAATACAAATACATCATTAGTGAGCTCATGTCTTCTGATTCTCAACTGAACTTGTATGATCCCTTTGAGAGACTGTATTACTCGTATGCCTACATATGCACACCATCTCGTTGGTGTATAGACCTTGGTTAAGTCATCAACCTATTGGTCTGCCAAATGTACATACTTAGAATATAGTAACTCATTTGTCTCTGTTCAGAGGATGTGTGCCTATATCATAACAATATATGATATAGGAATTTTGTTATCCTGATCTTGTTAAGTCAACTCTTTTGATAACTAACCTCACACCTCTAAATCTCTATTACCATGCAGAGGACCTGCATCAAGAGGTTGGTCAGATATCAACCCAATGAGAAAAGATTGCCATCTCCTACTCAGGATGGAGATCATCTCTTAATAATCATTTAACGATGCTTGATGAGTCCTCAATCTAACTCCTTAGATATTCAACCAAGCACCAGCCTCTATGATTCAATTATTGAATCAACAACTGTATGATTATTAAGATAGCTGTGGTACATAACCCTAATTGTATAGAGGGACCTTATAGTGTATTCATTCATTTAATGCCAGAAAAAGGTGTAAAAAATCAATAACTTTTATTGATAAATCAAATATTACATGAAACATTTATTGTAGCAATGGTTCGCCTCGGGCTCACATGGCTAAAAATCTCCCACTATACCTTAGAACCATTCAGGTATAATCCTTAAACCCATAGTCATTACAAGCTAGTCGAAACCTTCTGTGTGAAAGGTTTGGTAAGAGGATCAACAACGTTGTCGACAGATGTCGCTTTGGTGATGATGATGTTACCACGCTTTTAAATCTCCCGAAAGATGTGGTGTTTTCTTTTCATTTGCTTAATCTTTTTATGCCATATGGGTTCCTTCACCTAGGCAATGGCTCCCGTATTATCTTAGAGTAGTGGGATGGGAGTATGAAAGGAAACTACACCAAGTTCCAAGATGAACTTGCGCAACAGCTTATGTTGTTGAATCTGCTGTAATGTCCTACTTATTACTTCTCCAGCTCACAACACCAATGTTCAACAAGAATACAAACCATGATGTTGAATTTCGATAATCAATATCCGATTGGAAGTATGAATCTGTGTATCGCAAGACTTGGAGATCACCATCTCCATAGACCAAGATCTAATCTTGCATCTGTCTTAGATACTTGAAAATGTTCTTCATTACATTCCAGTGTTGTTCTCCATAGCAGGACTGGTAACGACTTACCACTCCCACATATATCTGGCCAAGTACACATCATGGCGTACATTAAGCTTCCTTAAACTAATGCATAGGGACATCCAACCATGGCTTTCTTTTCCTCAACAGTTTGAGGAGCCATCGCTTTAGATAGGTGGATGCCATGTCTTAAGGGGAGGAAACCCTTCTTGGAACTATCCATATGGAAACATTCAAGAATTTTCTTGATGTACCCATGTTGTGATAATCTCAATATTCTCTTTTCTCGATTTCTGAACAGCTTCAAACCCAAGATATAAGTGGATTCTCCAAGATCTTTCATCTCGAAGGTATGGGATAGCCAAATCTTAACAATGGTCATAATCCATGTATCATTCTCAATGATTAGGATGCCATCTACATAAAACACGATGAACACAATGGCGCTCCCACTAAGCTTCTTGTACACAAAAGGTTCATCAAGATTCTGCACAAAATCACAACTCTATGGTTTCGTCTAATCTAATGTTCCAGCTATGAGAAGCCTGTTTGAGCCCACAGTTCGATTTCTTTAGCTGGCATACGTTACCTTCCTTGGTCAGGAAGCTTTGGGGATGCTCCATATAGATATCCTCCTCTAGGTATCCAATGAGAAAAACTATCTTGACGTCCATCTCCCAGATGTCGTAGTCAAGAGATGCAGCTATAGCTAGTTATTTCCTGATGGACTTAAGCATAGCCTCATGAGAGAACGTCTCATCGTAGTCGATTCCATCTCTCTGCATATAGCCTTTGGCTACGAGTCGTGCCTTGAAAGCCTCTACTTTCCCATCAGGCCCCCTCTTTCTCTTGAAGATCCATTTACACCCAATGGGTTTTACCCCTTTAGGTGGATCCTCTAGGGTCCATACACCATTCTTATGCATGGAGCCAATCTCTGACTTCATTGCTAGCATCCATCTATCCATGTCATGATCCGCGAGTTCTTCATCAAATGAAGTAGGATCATTGTCATTTGAGATTTTTACTCGGTAGACCCTATAAACTTTGTCAATTACCTCCACGACATTTAGTACAACATAATTCCCCCTCGACCCCATAAACTTGGCAACTCTTACCCCATGAACCCTGCGGTTAATCTGTTTGAAACTTGTGAGGTTTCTTGGGGTAATTTATCAAGTCGATGGGGTAATTACATTGTGCAAAAGGTCATAGAGGTGATTGGCAATGTTTATAGGGTCTCTCGGGTAAAAATCCCTTGTTAGTTTCACCTGACACATGGAATCCATACCTATCAGATGGTGCAACCACCCTCGAACTCCTTTGAAGAGGTATGGATGTTTCATCTTTATTTATATCTTCAGTTTCTGGTCCAGGAAGCTCATAATCCTTAGGGGACTCAATGAGTTCCTCTATTTAATTTTTGTCTTGACCTTTAAGGAAGCCATCCTCCAAAAATTTAAAATCTCTGGAGACGAAAAATTTTTGGGTCTCAGGGTCATAAAATTGATATCTAATGCCATCCATAACATACCTAATGAAGTAGCACTCTCGAGTACGAGATTCTAGCTTACTTGCATCCTTGTTCTTCACATGGACCAAGAAACCCCAAACTCTTAAGTGTTTAACTCTGGATTTGGTTCCATACCAGTGCTCATGAGGAGTCTTAGGTACATACTTGCTAGGAATCTTTTTCACGATATATGTTGTAGTCTCTACTGCATATTTCCAGAAACTAAGAGGTAAATGTGCTTTGCTCATCATTGAACGAACCATATCCATGATGGTCCGGTTGCGTCTTTCAACAACACCATTTAGTTGGAAGGTTCCAGAAGGAGTGAGATTGGAGACAATTCAATTTTCTTTAAGGTATTCCTTGAATTCATCTGAGAGGCACTCGCCGCATTGATCAGATCGAATCCGTTTAATCTTCCTATCATTTTGGTTCTCAACCAAGGCCTTGAACTCTTTGAACTTTTCAAAGGTTTCAGATTTATGATGAAGTAGGAAGATAAACTCGTATAACGAATGATCATCAATAATTGTCAAATAATATCGATATCCATTTCGAGTTGCGGTACTAAAGGGACCACATACATTGGTATGTATGAGGTCAAGAATACCTTCGCATCGTGTAGCCTTGTTATGAAAAGGCATCTCAATCATTTTACCTCGAATACAATGTTCACATGTAGGCAAAGATTGAACCTGTAGAAAATTTTGAAGGCTCATCCTTTATCAATATATTGATCCTATCAATAGATAAATGATTAAGCCTTTGATGCCAAATCAAGTTTGATTGATTTCCATCCTCCCTAGTTCTTTTAGAGTTTTTATTAGTGATAGTAATATTCATGACATGTTCATCAATGTACAATTCATAGAGTCCACTGGAAGTCAAAACACCATCCACAATATGTTTATCATAACAACTTATGACTAGTTTATTACAGAAAATGAATGAATATCCACTTCTAATAAGCTTAGATACAGATCTTAAATTCCTTCTGACTTCAGGTACATAAAGGTACTCTTTATGTACTAGGACTCTTCCACTAGATAATGATAGTTGGCAGTTCCTGATGGTGACTACTGCAACACTTGCATTAGATCCCATCTGGATTACTATCTCCCTTTCATAACGACTCTTAGCTTCCCGAAATAGATGCAACAAATTTCATACATGAATAGAAGCACCAGAATCTATAACCCAACTTCCTTCTCATCCAATGAGAAAATTAGTTTCAATGATGAAAGTAGATTTCATACCTATTGGGGCTTTACCTTTGTTAACCGACTTCAGGTAATCCGGACAATTACACTTCCATTGCCCTGGCTTTTTACAGTGATGACAGACATCAATTTTCTTCGATGCTGTCAAAGTGGATGCATTGTAAGATGAGACAATGCCTTGACTCTTCTTTTTTCTCTTCTGGGTCGGGCCCTTCCAAGAACCTTGCTTCTGACCGTGCTTTCCTTTGACTTGTGCAACCATTGCACAGCTAGAGAGGCCATCCTTCTCCATTACATCTTCAGTAGACTTTAATGCATCCAATAGCCCAGTGTTAGTATAATCAACTTTGCTTATGTGGAACATGACTACAAAGTTGTTGAAAGACTTAGGGAGCGACAACATAATGAAGGATGCCTACATATCTGCATCCATGTCAGCACCAAGGGTTTCCAACTTAGAATGGTACCCAAACATTTTGAGTACATGTTCTCTCATAGAAGTCCCCTCCCGCATCTTACAACGAATAAGTTCTTTCATTATATTATAACATTGTGTGCGGTTCACATCACCGAGCATTTCTTTCAGATTCACCATAATATCATGGCAAGTGTTCATCTCCACATGTTGCTTCTGAAGCACATTGGACAATGAACCCAGAATGTAACACCGTGCCAAATTATGATCTTCATCATATTTTTCATTAAAATTAATTTCTTCCAGATTCTTCAGGTATGTGTACTTGTCCTTTGACAACACATAAAAGATGTACTCAGTGGATAGGACAAGATCCAAATTTCGGATCCAATCCGAATAATTTGGTTCGGTCAACTGATTGACCTCCAGGAGCCTGCTAAGTGGGTTCATGGACTTCATTTTTTGAAATTTAGAATGCACTATATTAGAAAACATAATAATTATATATTAATTTTGAATTCTTTGATTAAGGAATTTTTAATCAAATTAATCTTGTTTTTCAACTTTGAAAGTTCATTTCCTTAATCACTTTCAAAGCAAGAGATATACTTACCTCTATATCTTTAGCAAGATCCGAGATCTCATCTTTACCTTTGTTACATCCCAATAATATGAGAACTTGCAACTAGGATAAAAAGAAGTGGGAACACATTTCGCCTTTGACGAGCCGCAAAATCGACCCCTTAAAAATGCTAAATTAGCACTTGGAAATGTCGGAGCAGTCGGGCCGATTTCGGTCGTCAAAGAGATCACCTCATTTAGAGATATGCGATGGTCAATCGAAATGAGGTGATCGTGATTTATTTTACTTGGCAAGAAACCAAGGTCGAACTCAGGGACACGAGCCTCTCACGTATTAATCGGATTTAAGTGTGTCTAACTAAGCGTAGAATTAAAGCATATAGGTCAAATCATGCATGTAGACAAAACATGACAATGCATTAAAAATAAACATGCATTTTTTAAACATTTTTTTATCATGCAAAGGAATATACATGCAAAGCGAGTGATATGCCCTGAAATGATAGTTACTTGAGCCATAAGAAAATTGCGAATCAAACTGAGTTGAAGTGAAGAAGCACTCTACAATCATAAAGCAAGTAGGCATGATAAACGAAGAAATCATGACACGGAGATAATAAAATAATACATTACTGACCATAATGTCAAATCTGAGATTAAACCATGCCATAATAAAGAGGATGAGAAGAGCTTCAAAATGAAACTGAAATCAACTCGATTGGAGCTATATAGCTCAAGATATGCATAAAAGAAGACAGGGGCATAAATGCAAGAAAACATGAAATGATAACTACAAAAAGGTCCTGGCAGGGACTAAAGTGCAAATATAAAAAGTACGATGCCTTCCCTGTAAAAAACCCATACGCACAGGGGTATTTTTGCAATTATAAAAACCCGCGAGGGCATAATTGCAAATTACCCAAGTGCACGTGGAAATCAGGTGCTCCAGTGACCTATCTGCAAATTAGAGAAGCCGGCGGGGTGTCTCTGCAAATTGCCCAGAAGGCACGCGCCAGGCACGCGCCTTCTAGGCTCGGAAGTTGGCTCGGGCTCGGCAGAGGCTCGGACTAAGCTTCGGCTGGCTCGGGCGTAGGCTTGGGTGATAGGCTCGGTGAAGCTCTGGCTACGCCACGTGGCCGACTGTCGGCCCTTGGATTGTGATTATCCAAGGGCTGCTGATAACCGTGCCTCGGGGCGACGTGGATGCTCGAAGGCCGTTGGATCATCGATCATCCAACGGTCTCTGGAGGAGGATCTGAATGACGACGTGGCTGCATAGTGGCCGTTGAATGAACTCCGGGGCGGAGCATCCAACGGTCACTGCTCCTCCTTCTGCGGCCGAAGGCTGGCGGCGGAGTTCGAGCTCCGGCGAGATGCTCCAGGCTCCGCCGCTCTCATCTGGACACTGTGAACCTCCCTCGAGCTCACGGAAAGATCGTCGAGGAAGTTGTGAGCTCGAGGGATGCGCCTGACATCTCAGCTTGGGTCGCTAGGACTCCCATGTCGAGGACGACCGTCACGAAGATAGGCCCGGCGAGGCTCCGGCCATTGCTCGTTTGATGATCCTGCAAGGTTAGAAGCTTGTAGCCGAATCCTAAAAAGTGTGTGAGTGAGCGAGGTGAGAACTCTTAGGGGGCGGAGAAGGTGAGGAGCTAGGAGCTCCTCCGCCGCGAGGGCGGAGGAGGTGGCAGGAGGGTGACGAGGTTCTGGGGAGGAGAAGTAGGATGTCGGAGATGGTCGCGAGGAAGGGGGAGGCGTGGCGGAGCTAATGGGATGGTCAATGGACGGCGATAGCGGCCGGAGAGGCTGAATTAAATCAAGCAAAGTAAAAAAAATCAGAAAAGAGATCGGAGACCTTACCTGAGCGATGGCGGCATGAATGGCTTGGGCTCGAGCTCCGAGGAGAAGCTCTGGGTCATCGCTGAACTCCCCCAGCCGATGGGAGCAGCTTGGCGGGCTCGGAGCACCGCAGCTCCGCCGTTCAAGGCGGAGGGTCTCACCGTAGGCTGGGTCGTCTTCGCTCGACCCTCTCGCCTCCCCCTGTCACGGGGAGGCGGAGGAGGGCTGGGCCCCTCCCCGCGTAAAGATGGACCAAGTGTTTTGACGGAGGGGGTGACTGATTTAAAGACGGGGAAGGCGGCAGTGTTGATGATCAATGTGGTTTCGAAGGCCGATGTGGGACGACTGGCGGGTGGTCGTGGTACGTGGGGTGATGCGCGAGATGGAGTGAAGATGGGGGAAGACCAGGAGATGGTTGGCGAGATGTGAGGTCGACTGGAGTGGTGGAGAAAATGGGAAGGGGGAAGGTGTTGCGCGAGGTGGAGAACGTGGGGAAGAAGAGGTTCTGGAGGTTGACGACGGTCTCCTGACCGTTGGATCTGGAGATCCAACGGTGGGGATTAATGCGCGAAGTAGCAGTGTGGATCAGATCAGGGAACGGAGCGATCGATGGCAGATGGAGCGGCCACGTGGCGAATCGAGAGCGAGGCGCCATCGGGCGGCTTGGATGAGACTGAGGACTTGATCAAGTGGATGAAAATGCAGCGGAATCGGGAGGTGGGGATTGCATCTCCAAACGCCGATCTGATGGTGGAGATCTTTGACACGTGGCGCATGTAGAGCGAGGCGGGGACGTGCGGTGTAGATGGCATGTGGGGAAGATTTGAGGGCTTAGGAGAAGAGGCGGATGTGGAAGGCGGCTGGCCGTTGGATCAAGAGGGTGGATCCAACGGCTAGCAGTGGAGGCGGGTGATTCAAAGGAGCCAGGGCCACGTGGCGCACCCAGAACGGGCCACGTGGCTCAATCAGATTTATTCGAGAGATTTTTTTATTTTTGGAGGGTATAGAGGCCGAATTTGAGAAAACTCAAAATATGAAAGTTGTAGATCTTGATGAGATCTACAAGTTCCATGTTGACCAAAACTGGAAATAAAATCAAACAAGGGCCTGAAATATTTTTGAGGGTATTTGTGAGTCTAAAAATACCACTGATTTTTGTTTTGCCATTTTTTTGTGGTTTTTAATTTATTAAGGACTCTGTTAATTATAGGACATTAACAGGGATTTATTGACAAAACATTAAGCAAGGGGGTTAATTATAATAAATAAAGATGATGAAACTGAGGTTCATCACCCCCCTATACATAAACTATGCTCGTCCTCGAGCATCAAAAAGAATGACTAAGTTGGATTAACCCCCTTGTGCATGTGAATACCGGATCCAATCTGATCAAGTCGACTCGGCTTCAGAGATCCAAAATTCTAGAGTTCAACCCAGCCTTAATCAAGAGGCTTCCAATTCCTCTATTTTTCTAGACTCTCTCCGATGTACATATAAACTAAAGGATATGAGTTTAGTGTTGACTGCAATTCTGAGAGTAGAGTCAATTTGTCACCCAAAATCCTCGTTCGAGAAAATCTCCTAAGGACCCAATCCTCAGCACTAGGGAATAAATCAAATCTTGCATTCAGTCCACCGTCTCTTTAGTTGTCAGACTTAGAAAATGTAGATGGTAGGCCAGAAATGGAGGGCATGGGATTGTGTCAATTCTTCTCTCCCTCTCATTGGAACAAGGATTCTCTCTAGTGCCTTTTTACGCAACACATTTTTTTGGTGTTGATCAGTGCGTCCGTCAAGAGAAGTTGGAGCCGTCTGCACTTGTTTTCCTGGGAGTACACCGGGGTGTGTCTCTTTTGAGTACCTATCGTACCTTCGACACCCAGACTTGTAGCATTTACGATGCAGAGCCCTTTTTTGGTGCTAGCCCGACTCCTGGTCCTAATAGCGATGGTCCAAGTGGACACTTTGAAAAGTTTGGGAGCGCTCGCCTTTGGTGGAAGCTCTTTGATATGTAACTTTGTGGAATGAGAGCTTTTCTTTGAAATTCATTGACTTGTATAATTGGTGGCTAGCTCCACTGCTTTTACCAAGAGTTGGCGCACACTGATCAACATTTTTATTTATTTTTCACACCCAGGCACTTAGGTTAATGTCAAGAGATTAGTATAAGAATCAAGTTCTCATACTGGCTAATATTGCTGACACTCAGGTTTCATGAAGCCTCCAAAGATTTTATCCCATCCTCGAGCATCATTAAATCAAATCCAAACTCGACTTCCTCATCCCAATCCCTCAGGTGAAAAATCGACTCATCTCATCAAAAACCGCAGTCGTGCATGTGATGTGCTGATCATATTCTTTCTGTCTGAGACTAAGCATGGAATATAGCATGCAGATCTAGAAACTTAGGGGAATGTGGCTAATTAAGTCTAAGACCCTTATGGCTAAAGCTGGTTAACCTAAAATCTCAAAAACCTCAAAAAGCTAAGTCTCCTTGACTAATTCAGATCCTGGGTGAAAGTGAGAGTGTAGAGGACTAATCCAACTTCTTCATTCAAAAACAAGACACTTTTGTTTACTTCAAGAGATATTAGAACTTCCTAAGCTCAATTGAGCATCCGCAATTCAGCCAGTATGGATGTAAGTACAGGCCGAAGCCCGTTTCTTGAGGACGGGACCTTGCGCGATGTCCTCTAAACCATCCAATCTGCTAAGGGCGAACCCTCACTGAACGCGGCTGACTTAATTGGGTTTAGTAGTCGCAAATGACTCTTAAAGGATTTTTAGGAGTTTTCTGATTTTTATGGATTTTAATAAAGTTAAAACACATGTTAGACTCAACTTTCCATGAAAAGAGAAGGCGATTTTTCAAAACCCATGTCACACAAAATAAAAAATTTTCAAAACATTTTCAAAAATCATTTTCGAAAATATTTCTATAAAATAGTGTAACATAATATCGAAAAACCGCTAAATCCTTTGAGTTCTCTTAGTCCAATGAATTTTTTACCTTAGCCAAAAAGTTTTAAATTTTTCAAATTTTTCAGATTATAGCTAAAGTAAATATACTGTATATACGGTATACCCCCTATACTTAAACTTTGCTATGTCCTCATAGCATTAGATGTTACAAGTACATAGGTCTATTTAAATATAGAAGAATATACGGGATCTAAGAGGCGCTCCCCCTATACTTAGGTTAGAAATAACCTAAGTATAAAGGCAAGAAAGAAGAGTAGAAAAAAATCACGGGGACTCGGGTCCCCCCTATACTTAGGCTGAGATTAGCCTAAGTATAAAGATGAATTTGATGTTGGGAGGGACCCAAGGTGAACGAAGAAGAGGAATGAATTTACAGGTGAGCGATTGAATCTTTGGAGATGAAAATGGAGTGACTAAGGTTTTAGGGTTGTGTGTTGCAACAAAGGCTCAATTCAAGCAAGCAAACCCTTAGTTTCACCAACTCACACATGAAACCAACCAAGGTTGGTTAATTATCTTGTCTGTTTTATTGGTGATAAAACATTAGATAATTACGCGAAGAAAATGTGAATTGAAAATCAAGGCGTATGCGAGGGTGTTGCTCTCCCAAAATCGAATTTTACTCCATTTTTGGTTGACTTGCAATTAACAGCCCCAATTTTATTTTAAATTATCACTGAATTTAAGGTTAGCACATCAATCAGAAAATCATCGTCTACCGTTCATTACATTTTCCATTAGTCCTAGGTGATCAATCTAGGAAATGAAAGCCGTGAAAAACATGTATTCGATGAAGAAAAACGCGATCTAGGCTAAGCGAGAAATCATGCAGTGATTTGACGATAAAAGCCGCGAAAAAAAACTGGGGCTGTTTTGAAAATCAAATCCGACATGTATGCAAGTCGAAAAAGTCGCACCTAATCATGCATCTATTAGCGGTGATTAATCTTCATCAATTTTAGCTAAGTGATGCGAGATTAAGTGCGTCTATATTTAAAGTGTGTCCTACCTACGATCAAGCACGAGAGAATATGAAAAATTAAAAAGAGCTCGGAGAGCCGCGTGCCTATCCTAGGTCGACACTCAAGTGGGGACGATCCCCACACAACCACGGTCGTTCGATTACAATCGCGAGTCTTCAATCGAAGACCGCTGTAAAAGACGAATTATTAAGAATAATAATGCAACAAAAAATGCGACACATTTTTTTCCTTTTCTTCCTCCCTTTCTCCAAACATGCTCCTGCGGCTCCTCGCAGCGAGGAACGCCCTGCTCCTCGCCTCCTTGATCCATCAAGGGCCCTGCCACAGAAACAATTGTTAGAGATCAAAGAAAAAGAAAAAATTTTATATGCAAAATATGTGGTTAATTGACCTATAAAAAGGAACACTAAATTAAACACACAAAAATCCAAAAAATAGAAGAAATGAGCCGTGTCCCCGGCAACGGCGCCATTTGACGAGCCGCAAAATCGACCCATTAAAAATGCTAAATTAGCACTTGGAAATGTCGGAGCAGTCGGACCGATTTCGGTCGTCAAAGAGATCACCTCATTTAGAGATATGCGATGGTCAATCGAAATGAGGTGATCGTGATTTATTTTACTTGGCAAGAAACCAAGGTCGAACTCAGGTACACGAGCCTCTCACGTATTAATCGGATTTAAGTGTGTCTAACTAAGCATAGAATTAAAGCATATAGGTCAAATCATGCATGTAGACAAAACATGACAATGCATTAAAAATAAACATGCATTTTTTAAACATTTTTTTTATCATGCAAAGGAATATACATGCAAAGCGAGTGATATGCCCTGAAATGATAGTTACTTGAGCCATAAGAAAATTGCGAATCAAACTGAGTTGAAGTGAAGAAGCACTCTACAATCATAAAGCAAGTAGGCATGATAAACGAAGAAATCATGACACGGAGATAATAAAATAATACATTACTGACCATAATGTCAAATCTGAGATTAAACCATGCCATAATAAAGAGGATGAGAAGAGCTTCAAAATGAAACTGAAATCAACTCGATTGGAGCTATATAGCTCAAGATATGCATAAAAGAAGACAGGGGCATAAATGCAAGAAAACATGAAATGATAACTACAAAAAGGTCCTGGCAGGGACTAAAGTGCAAATATAAAAAGTACGATGCCTTCCCTGTAAAATACCCATACGCACAGGGGTATTTTTGCAATTATAAAAACCCGCGAGGGCATAATTGCAAATTACCCAAGTGCACGTGGAAATCAGGTGCTCTAGGGACCTATCTGCAAATTGGAGAAGCCGGCAGGGTGTCTCTGCAAATTGCCCAAAAGGCACGTGCCAGGCACGCGCCTTCTAGGCTCGGAAGTTGGCTCGGGCTCGGCAGAGGCTCGGACGAAGCTTCGGCTGGCTCGGGCGTAGGCTTGGGTGATAGGCTCGGTGAAGCTTTGGCTACGCCACGTGGCCGACTGTCGGCCCTTGGATTGTGATTATCCAAGGGCTGCTGATAACCGTGCCTCGGGGCGACGTGGATGCTCGAAGGCCGTTGGATCATCGATCATCCAACGGTCTCTGGAGGAGGATCTGAATGACGACGTGGCTGCATAGTGGCCGTTGGATGAACTCCGGGGCGGAGCATCCAACGGTCACTGCTCCTCCTTCTGCGGCCGAAGGCTGGCGGCGGAGTTCGAGCTCCGGCGAGATGCTCCAGGCTCTGCCGCTCTCATCTGGACACTGTGAACCTCCCTCGAGCTCACGGAAAGATCGTCGAGGAAGCTGTGAGCTCGAGGGATGCGCCTGACATCTCAGCTTGGGTCGCCAGGACTCCCATGTCGAGGACGACCGTCACGAAGATAGGCCCGGCGAGGCTCCGGCCATTGCTCGTTTGATGATCCTGCAAGGTTAGAAGCTTGTAGCCGAATCCTAAAAAGTGTGTGAGTGAGCGAGGTGAGAACTCTTAGGGGGCGGAGAAGGTGAGGAGCTCGGAGCTCCTCCGCCACGAGGGCAGAGGAGGTGGCAGGAGGGTGACGAGGTTCTGGGGAGGAGAAGTAGGATGTCAGAGATGGTCGCGAGGAAGGGGGAGGCGTGGCGGAGCTAGTGGGATGGTCAATGGACGGCGATAGCGGCCGGAGAGGCTGAATTAAATCGAGCAAAGTAAAAAAAATCAGAAAAGAGATCGGAGACCTTACCTGAGCGATGGCGGCGTGAATGGCTTGGGCTCGAGCTCCGAGGAGAAGCTCTGGGTCATCGCTGAACTCCCCCAGCCGGTGGGAGCAGCTTGGCGGGCTCGGAGCACCGCAGCTCCGCCGTTCAAGGCGGAGGGTCTCACCGGGGGCTGGGTCGTCTTCGCTCGACCCTCTCGCCTCCCCCTGTCACAGGGAGGCGGAGGAGGGCTGGGCCCCTCCCCGCGTAAAGATGGACCAAGTGTTTTGACGGAGGGGGTGACTGATTTAAAGACGGGGAAGGCGGCAGTGTTGATGATCGACGTGGTTTCGAAGGCCGATGTGGGGCGACTGGCGGGTGGTCGTGGTACGTGGGGTGATGCGCGAGATGGAGTGAAGATGGGGGAAGACCAGGAGATGGTTGGCGAGATGTGAGGTCGACTGGAGTGGTGGAGACAATGGGAAGGGGGAAGGTGTTGCGCGAGGTGGAGAACGTGGGGAAGAAGAGGTTCTGGAGGTTGACGACGGTCTCCTGACCGTTGGATCTGGAGATCCAACGGTGGGGATTAATGCGCGAAGTAGCGGCGTGGATCAGATCAGGGAACGGAGCGATCGATGGCAGATGGAGCGGCCACGTGGCGAATCGAGAGCGAGGCGCCATCGGGCGGCTTAGATGAGACTGAGGACTTGATCAAGCGGTTGAAAATTCAGCGGAATCGGGAGGTGGGGATTGCATCTCCAAACGCCGATCTGATGGTGGAGATCTTTGACACGTGGTGCATGTAGAGCGAGGCGGGGACGTGCGGTGTAGATGGCATGTGGGGAAGATCTGAGGGCTTAGGAGAAGAGGCGGATGTGGAAGGAGGTTGGCCGTTGGATCAAGAGGGTGGATCCAACGGCTAGCAGTGGAGGCGGGTGATTCAAAGGAGCCAGGGCCACGTGGCGCACCCAGAACGGGCCACGTGGCTCAATCAGATTTATTCGAGAGATTTTTTATTTTTGGAGGGTATAGAGGCCGAATTTGAGAAAACTCAAAACATGAAAGTTGTAGATCTTGATGAGATCTACAAGTTTCATGTTGACCAAAACTGGAAATAAAATCAAACAAGGGCCTGAATTATTTTTGAGGGTATTTTTGAGTCTAAAAATACCACTGATTTTTGTTTTGCTATTTTTTTGTGGTTTTTAATTTATTAAGGACTCTGTTAATTATAGGACATTAACAGGGATTTATTGACAAAACATTAAGCAAGGGGGTTAATTATAATAAATAAAGATGATGAAACTGAGGTTCATCAGCCTTGCAAGTCCAACTTTCATTTCCCAATTCAATCTTTAACACTCGGGTCCACCACCCCTAAGGTGATGTTGAACTGTTGTTAATTGAAACAACCATCTACGAGATTAGAACTCGCTATACGCAATCCAATATCACCCCAATAATACGAGGACTCGACATTGGGGTCACTACGTATACGACCTTACTCCTTCGAGAAGTGAAGAGCCCGATCCAGATGCGCTTGTATGCAGGAGCTGTCACTTCGGATAGGCATCTCCTACTTACAATCCTTGGCAATTGAACCCTTTGCCTTGACGGGAGACCATGGATGTCACTTTTGTGATCCTCCACCTCATACTCAAATTCTAATTAATTATCATGAATCACATTCATATAATTAATTTATCAAAGAGAAATACACATCTATTCATAATAGAGTGTTATAATTTTGGATATCATTAATTTAATCATATGAAATCAATTATTAATCCAATTCAATCAACCAATAAACTTGATTGTTACTTGAAAGGATGGTATTATCTCAAAAATACGTATTATTCGAATTTTAATAATTATAAAAATACATCATGATCTCTCAAGCATTATCCCTTCTATACCCGTTGTCATGGCCAGTACCGACAGGAGTGGGATAGACCGCTCATGGAGCAACTGTTGGACATGCGAGCCCATGGTGAGCCATTATGCAATAAATGTTATTGCAAATATCATTCCCTGATATGAAATGAAGAATAACCAATTTGCATAATAGGTCCCTTAGTACAATTAGGGTTATGTACCATGTCCATCTTGATGATCATACAACTGTTGATTCAAGTAATGAATCATAGAGGCTGGTGCTTGGCTGAATATCTAAAGAGTTAGATTGAGGACTCCTCAAGTACCGTCAAATGATTATTAAGAGATGATCTCCAGCCAAAGAAGGAGATGGAAATCCTTTCTCACATAGGTTGATATCTGACTGACCTTTTTATGTAGGTCCTCTGCATAGGAATAGAGATTCGGAGGTGTCTGATTAGTTAGATCAAAGAGTTGACTAAACGAGATCGAGATAACCAAAGTCCTATGTCATATGCAGTCACGATATAGGCACGCATCCTCTGATCGGAGACAGATGTGCTACTTTACGTCTGAGTGTGCACATTTGGCAGACCAATAGGTTTATGACCTAACCAAGGTCTATACACTGACGAGCTTGTGTGCATGTAAGGGCATATGAGTAATACGATCTCTCAAAGGGATCATACATGTTCACTTGTGAACCGGAAGACATAAGCTCACTCATGAGTTATTGGGAACGATCAAATTCCATGCTTGGTCGTCGTGCTTTGGAAGCATGATAAGAATTAGAAGGTATGATGGATACCGATTCCCACTGACCAAGGTTGAGAAACTTGGTGATCAAACCCTAAAGATGATAGTGTAAAATTGATTTATATCTTCAGGTTGATCATAGGTCTTCCAGTATGTTGGAAGTACAGTTGTTAGGAATATCTGAGGGTGATTTGATCATAAACGTTTGTATAACCATGATGCTTCCATTCCGAGGTAGTGATGAAAAAGGTTTGGATTTTAGTGACTCCTCTAAGTAAAGAAGTAATCTAATCTTGGTCCAAGTGTTGGACATCGATCTGAATGAGATTCAGATGCAATGAGAAGATTAGATTTACTGTCTTGATTTAATCAAGCATCTATGAGAGGTCCGTGAGATCTGGATTTGAGATGAAATCTCAACATCCAAGTCACTATACGTGGAACAATGCAATCGCCCTGCCCATATCTCCAAGTATCTGCGGAGAAAGCGCATTATTCTTGAAATGGTTCAAGAATGATTCCATAGTAGAATTATATTTGAGCACTAAGAGATTGATAATTAAATGCGATTTAATTATCTTGATGCATGTGTATATTTATCCAATATGATTTAATGTGATTTAATTATTGATGATAAGAATAATGTGGATAGCAATATCCAATTATTAATAATATGTTATAAATATGATTTATAATGTATTAGAGAGAGCTTATTATGATTTATATTTGTTAATTAATTAATTATTGGTGTGAATTGGATTCACATTGTAAATTAATTGAAAATATAAATTATCTTCTGTTTTGGGTTGTGAATGTGATTCACAAATTTCCAATGGTAAGATTGCAATATTCTCAAAATTAATTATGAATTATTTTTGTAGAATAATTCACAACAATAAGTTGTTGGAACAATAATGGAGATATTCAATCTCATGAGATTGCATGACATTGCCTCCACCATGAAAATAGGTGGACGACTACCAAGTCCTATATGGAATTTGTGGTTGTCCCACCTATTTTATGGGGAGATATTATCTCCATGCTAATTATCTCCTTATTTGTTTGATTTTATTTATGATTGAAGTGTATATGATTTATCAACTATAATTGATCTAAATTAAATTATTAGTTGTTGATTTTTACCAACAACAATCTTGACCATTGGATTAAACACAAATCAATCTCATCCATTGATTTTTGTGTCTCCCATGGATTGTGATCCGTGGATCCCAAAACCCTATAAATAGAGAGGCACTCCATGCTCTCTTGGGTTATGCTATCAAGAGATAATATGCCTCTCCTCTTCTCTCATTCCACACACCATCTCCTCTCTCTCCTCTATTGGTGGCCGTCCACCAAACCCTAGAGGAGGAATGGCGTCATCGCTTCACCATCGCATCGCCGCCTCGACGTTTCTCGGTTCTCCATCTTCTTTGGAGTGATTTGCTCTCGAAGAAGGTGTTTGATCTTGTGCGATGAGATCAGATGTTCATCGTGTTCATATCAACTTCTTGGATTGCAAGGATCACGTGACTCATCCCCGTGCTCGCAAGCGTCTTCTCCGAAGATCAGACTTGAGACAAGAGGTCTCTTTTCGTAGAGACAATCAATCACTCTACAGGAGGTATTACTATATACTTGATGTGGTTTTAGATGAAACGATCATAGAATCATTCTTGGATCATGTGGTTTCATCATTTGAATATTTTTAAATTCCGCTGCATAGAACGACTACTCTGACAAGTTGTTCTTCGTCGTATTCGATACGATGCTCACGCTTCCGTGATGCGCTTGAGGATTATCCCATATCCTTCAATTGGTATCAGAAACATAGGTCGAAGGTTTTTGGATACGATCCTTAAACCTAGGACGACTTGGGTTCGTTAAGGTCACGGAAGTTTCTATCGCATTTCATTTTCGCACCTCTGTTTAGTGGATAAATTCGGCCCTGTTTAATGTTTAAACACGAATTAATAACTTGTATTTTGTTCCCCATTAAATAAGGAAACCATAGGATCTGAGTTTACATAATTTGGATTCAGTTTGCTCGAGATATGGCCTTTTGAATAAATATGTATTCACTGTTGTGGGAACTGCGGATCTTAAAATGATTAATGAGTTAATTAATGTTTTGATATGTTTAGAAATGTGTGAAATATCACTTAGGTACTTTCATAAATCATATTAGCAATCTTTGAAAACTAATTTTGCGTAATTTAGATTTGATTTGATTGAGATATGTTTATTTTAGTAAGTAGGAGTCACTGCTGAAATTACATTCCTAATCAAGAACCACATGATTATCAATTAGTGAAATTAATTGTTAATTTACTGGAATAATTATGAAAAATATTTGAGAAATATTTAGTGATGATTATTTCCTTAATTGACATGACCTCAACAATAAAATGATTAGATTTGATCTAGATCATAATTGGAAACACAATCACCAAACAACTTGCTTGAATAGGATTAGGAATTTGGTTAGCAAATTTCCTTATAATCAAAAGTGTTTTGATTATTACTATATGGTATAATTTCCGTTGAAGAACCGATGATCATCTCAAATACAAAGTGATTGGATCGGCATTATTTTTTCCCAAGGCGGATATGGTATCTAGTCGGGGAGCGTTGGGGTAGCAGGTTGCACCGTGTGCAGTCTGTCCCACTCCCACCGGTACTGGCCATGGAAGGGGTAGGGAACGGATGATTCCTGAGAGATCATGATGTATTTTCTAATTATTAAAATTGGAATTAATACGTACTTTGAGATAATACCATATATTCAAGTAAAATCAAGTTTGTTGATTAAATTGGAATGATAATTGATTTAATGTGATTAAATTTATTATATCCAATTAAAAGCACTCTATTATGAATAGATGTGTATTTCCCTTAGAATAATTAATTATATGTATATGATTCATAATAATTAATTAAAATTTGAATATGAGGTGGAGGATCACATAAGTGACATCCATGGTCTCCCGTCAAGGCGAAGGGTTCCGTCGCTAGATATTGTAAGTAGGAGATGCATGTTCGAAGTGACAGCTCTTGCATACGATCCATTTGGATCGGGCTCTTCGCTTCTTGAAAGAGTAAGGATGTATGCGTAATGACCCCAATATCGGGTCCTCATATTATTAGGGCGATATTGGATTGCACATAGTGAGTTGTATTCCTATTGACAATTGGTTCAATTAATGATGGGTCAACATCACCTTAGGGGTGGTGGGCCCGGGTGTTAAAGACCGAATTGGGAGATGCAAGTTGGACTTGCAAGGCAGAATGTGTTCCCGCTTCTTTTTATCAGAGTTACATGCTCTCATATTATTGGGATGTGACAAAGTTGAGGAAGGAGATCCCAGATCTTGCTTGAGATATATTGATAAGTATATCTCTTACATTGAAGGTGATTAAGGGAATGAACTTTCTTTGTTGACAAGGCAAGACAACTTTGATATAAAAATTCCTAAATCAAAGTAAAACATGTGTACATATATATTTATGCAATTTTCTTATTTTAGATAATCCTTCATAAACCCACTCAATACTATACTCAATAATAACCAGTGAAATATCATAGATTGGATCCATGATCAAGATATTATACTTGCAGTTAAACACATATTGTATGTGATTGCATTGTGCAAGTTTCCTCATAATAATGAGGAATGACAATTAAATAGACATTAGGACTACAACCCTAGGGTTTCTATGTCTCTATAGTCTTGATCTCATCGAATGTACTTTGGAAGTGACATGTCGATGATGATCGTAATTGTCAAATAATCCTTATAAAATCTAAGAAGATGTTTAAGGCATGCATATGTGCTCTTGACATTTTAGTCATGAATAACATGGTTCACTGCATCATGCAGAATGGTATCTCTATAAGAGATGATGTATTCAAATGGTTTGAATACCTACCTGAACCAATGTTTTAAGAATTTAAGATGTATGTAGATGTGATGAGTGTCATCATTCTGCTGTCTATACTCCAGTCATTCATGAAGCTTCATAATAGTCATATTGTATGAATTGAATGGAGCACGTATAAATGTTGAAATACTCTTACATTGAATTCTTTTGAGTTCATCATAAGAGATCCTTAGTCTTAAGCAATGGTTGTTTATAGATGAAGGGAGCACAATGGAAGCGTGGGTCTGACCCATGTGAGAAGAAAAGTCAAAGAGTTGACTATACTTCTATGACTTCCATATGATATCCAAAAAGTTGGATGAATGCTAATACTGCAACAAGCTGATGTGTTGATAGTATGACTATCGAGTCTACCTAGAATCCTTAGAGAAGGACTCCGATCGTGCATCAGAATAATCTACATATAATAATTGAAATTGACTTTCTTATTTGATAAGATGAAGTCTAATAATTGTATCTCAATCTTCTAATAACACTTGCAGTTTGTTGCATATGTATTAGAAGACTATAAAATTTGATTTTAAAGGTTTAATAGTCATCCACATGGATGTTAATGCAACTGTTGCAAGAACCTGTATTGGATAAATAGACTTCCTAATTTCAGTGGGAGAGCCATTAGTCTTAGAGAATGTCTCTATGACCTAGATATTAGAATACACTCATTGTTTATTTCTAAATGTTGGGAATAAACATGAATTTTGGAATAGACCAATCATAAAGAGTTGTGATGGAGATATTTCATACAGTAATTTAAATTCTAGTGGGCTCTACTAAATTAGAAAATTAATGAATGGTTCATTAACATTTCTAATACTGAAATTAAACATTAAAAGATCAATAGGAGAATGAAGATCATTTAAAAATGATCTAGACATTTGTATGTTGATGTGATCAATAGACTAGTAAGAGATGAAACTTTAGATTGTCTAAAGGTTCAAATCTTACATACTTGGTTGTATTCAAAAGTAAAAATGTGCAATACACCCTTCCTTGGAATGGTGTAAGATGTCAAGGTATTCAAGATCTCATACATATTGATGTATGTGAATCACCTAATCAGAATAAACATTATGGATATGTGATATCTATTGATGATTATTTGTTATATGAGATTTCTTCTCTTCACTTAAAATCCTTTGAAATGTTCAAAGATTTCACATTTTGGTTTAGAACCAAAGTTTGAAGGAAGATTAAATGAATTTGATCTAATCTAGGTAGTCAGTACCTATTAGATGAATTTATGTAATACCTTATAGAGATATGAATTTCATTTCTATCTCACTCCTCCTAATAAACCTAAACTCAATGGAGTTGTAGTGAGATACAATTGGATCATGTGTGACATGATTTGATCAATGATGATTCTTAGCATAATTACATCTTAGTTTCCAAGGTATATGTGTAGTAGAGACTACAATATATATCCTTAATAAGGTTCCAAGCAAGTAAGCTGGAATTTAACACCTGAGAGTGCTACTTCATTAGGAAAATAAAGGATGGTATTAGATACCTACTTTATGACCTTGAGATTCTTAAAAGATCTCATCTATGAGAATGTGATTCTTAAAGGATAAGACTCATGAGAATCAAGATGAAAATGAAATGAAGGAACTCATTAATCTTGAGAAGATAATGAGGCTCCTAAAATTGGAAACTAAAAGGACAATTAAAGATGAAACACTAATACCTTTTCAAATAAGTTTGAAGATGGATTCCATGTGTCGGTTGAATATGATAATGATATGACTTCATGTGATGAAGCTTCTAAAGATCATAGCATGGAACGATTGATGTTAGCAATGAAGTCTAAAGTAGAATTCATATACAAATTTTGTATATGGACCCTCGAGGATCCACCTATATGGGTAAGACCTATTAAGTTTTAAATGGATCTTCAATAGAAAGAGGGAACCTGATGAGAAGGTAGAGACCTTCGAAAGCATGGTTCGTAGCCATGAGCTGCATACCGAAGAGAAGACATCGCTTGCGATGAGACATGCTCTTCAGTGACCATGCTTGAACCAATCAGAATATTACTAACTATATCTACGCAACTGGACTATGACATCTTCAAGATGTGAGTCAAGATTGCATTCCTCTACGAATACCTCTCTAAGTATATTCACATGAAGTAGACCCATGGCTTCATGGTTGAGGAAAATCAAGATGTGCAATCTAAGGAATTCCATTTTTGGACTCAAATAATTTTCTTGTATTTGGAACATAAGATTTGATGAAATTATAAGGGTTATGATTTCAGATAGAATCTTGATGAACCGTGTGAAGCTTTGTGGGAGTGTCATTGTGTTCATCGTGCTAAATGTAGATAATCTCCTAATCATTTGAATGATATAAGGATAATAATAAGTGTTTTATAACTGGTTGTTCAATATCTTGAGATATGATCTCAATGAAGTTGTTTAGAAGCAAAGAAAGAGGGTATTGGGACCGTCGCATTAGTGGTGCAACTTGGACATATTTCTATTTTCTGGAAAATTCCAAGAAAGGCTTCTTTCCCTCTAGATATGGTACTGACCTCTCTAAAGGGATAGCACCTCAAAGAGTTGAAAAGTGAATGCTAAAACTGGTTTCCCTTTGTACATCAGTTACGAGAAGCTGAGAGTATGCTAGATGTGTACAAAAGCCAGATGTCTGCCATGCAGTGGGATTAGTAAATTGTTACTAATCCTACTATGGAGATAGAACACTTGATTACATTAATAACAATATCTTCAAAGATGACAATACTTTAGAAATAGTGATCTCTAAGTCTTATATTCAAGAAATTAAGACTTTATAAATAGTGATCTAAAAGGTCTTAACTGCCAATACCTTAGGAGATAGAGATCTCCAAGATTATGGGTATTCTAATATGGATGGAAGAAATTACATACTGGTTATAATAATGATTATTGAGTTGTATTGTCAATGACACTAACTAATAATGATGAGTATTGGTTACATAAGATGCAACTTTCGCATTGAATGCGAGAACTGTTACTAGGAGATAGGCAAGTGTCGTAAAAGGACTTGGCATAGTCTCTTAAGAACAGAGTGACTGATCAACTTACCTAGCTATTTTTCTAAATAGCCTATGATTGTCACATGAGTGCGGGTTTAAAAATTAGCCCATTAATGGATTTTTGGGCTAGTGGGAGATTGTTGGACATGCGAGCCCACATCGAGCCATTATGCAATAAATGTTATTGTGAATATCATTCCCTGATCTGAAATGAAAAATAACCAATTTGCATAATAGATCCCTTAGTACAATTAGGGTTATGTACCATGGCCATCTTGATGATCATACAGGTGTTGATTCAATTATTGAATCATAGAGGTTGGTGCTTAGATGGATATCTAAAGAATTAGATTGAGGACTCATCAAGTACCGTCAAATGATTATTAAGAGATGATCTCCAGCCTGAGAAGGAGATGGAAATCCTTTATCACATAGGTTGATATCTGACTGACCTCTTGATGTAGGTCCTCTACATAGGGATAGAGATTCGGAAGTGTCAGATTAGTTAGTCAAAGAGTTGACTTAACAAGATCGAGATAACCAAAGTCGTATGTCATATGCTGTCAAGATATAGGCACGCATCCTCTGATCGGAGACAGATGTGTTACTATATGTTTGAGTGTGTACATTTGATAGACCAATAGGTTGAAGACCTAACCAAGGTCAATACACCGACGAGCTGGTGTGCATGTAAGGGCATATGAGTAATACGATCTCTCAAAGGGATCATACAGGTTCACTTGTGAACTGGAAGACATGAGCTCACTCATGAGGTATTGGGACCGATCAAATTCCATGCATGGTCATCGTGCTTTGGAAGCATGACAAGAATTTGAAGGTATGATCGATACCGATTGCCACTGATCAAGATTGAGAAACTTGGTAATCAAACCCTGAAGATGACAATGTAAAATTGATCTATATCTTTAGGTTGATTATAGGTCTTCCAGTATGTGGGATGTACAGGTGTTAGGAATACCTGAGGGTGATTTGATCATAAAGGATTGTATAACCATGACACTTCCATTCCGAGGGAGTGACGAAATAAGTTTGGATTTTAGTGACTCCTCTCAGTAGAGAAGTAATCTAATCTTGGTCCAAGTGTTGGACATTGATCCGAATGAGATTCAGATGCAATGAGAAGATTAGATTTGCGGTCTTGATTTAATCAAGCATCTATGAGAGGTCCATGAGATCTGGATTTGAGATGAAATCTCAACATCCAAGTCACTATACGTGGAACAATGCAATCGCCCTGCCCTTATCTCCAAGTATCTTCGGAGAAAGCGCATTATTCTTGAAAGGGTTCAAGAATGATTCCATAGTTGAATTATATCTGAGCACTAAGAGATTGATAATTAAATGTGATTTAAATATCTTGATGCATGTGTATATTTATCCAATATGATTAAATGTGATTTAATTATTGAGGATAAGAATAATGTGGATAGCAATATCCAATTATTAATAATATGTTATAAATATGATTTATAATGTATTAGAGAGAGCTTGTTATGATTTATATTTGTTAATTAATTATTGGTGTGAATTGGTTTTGCACTGTATAATTAATTGAAAATATAAATTATCTTTTGGTTTTGGGCAGTGAATGTGGTTCACAAATTTCTAATGGTAAGATTGCAATATTCTCAAAATTAATTATGAATTATTTTTGTAAAATAATTCACAACAAAAAGTTGTTGGAACAATAAAGGAGATTTTCATGGAGATATGCAATCTCATGAGATTGCATGAGATTTCCTCCACTATGAAATATGTGGACGACTACCAAGTCCTATATGGAATTGGTGGCCGTCCCACATATTTTATGGGGATATATTATCTCCATGCTAACTATCTCCTTATTTGATTGATTTGATTTAAGATTGAATTGTATTTGATTTATCAAATATATTTGATCTAAATTAAAATATTAGTTGTTGGTTTTTACCAACAACAATCTTTTGACCATTAGATTAAACACAAATCAATCTCATCCATTGATTTTTGTGTGTCCCATGGATTGTGATCCATGGATCCCAAAACCCTATAAATAGAGAGGCACTCCATGCTTTCTAGGGTTATGACATGAAGAGACAATAAGCCTCTACTCTTCTATCATTCCACACGCCATCTCCTCTCTCTCCTCTACTGGTGGCTGTCCACCAAACCCTAGAGGAGGAACGTTGTCGTCGCTTCACCAACACGCTGCTGCCTCGATGTTTCTCAGTTCTCCATCTTCTTTGGAGTGCTTCGCTCTCGAAGAACTTATTTGATCTCGTGCGATAAGATCATGAGTTCATCGTGCTCGGATCAACTTCTTGGATTGCGAGGATCACGTGACTCATCCCCGCACTCGCAAGCATCTTCCCCGAAGATCGTACTTAAGACAGGAGGTCTCTTTTTGTAGAGACTCAATCAGTCAAGCTACAAGAGGTATTCCTATATAATTGATGTGGTTTTGGATGGAACGATCTGAGAATTGTTCTTGGATCATGTGGTTTCATCATTTGAAAATTTTTAAATTCCACTGCATAGAACAACTAGTCCGACTAGTCGTTCTTTGTCGTATTTGATACGATTCTCATGCTTCCATGATGTGCTTGAGGATTAGCCCATATCCTTCAGCAACCAGCTATCTCAACCCTCCCCGACTAGACACCATATCCTCCTTGGGTTAGGATAATGCCAAATTGATCACTTTGTATTTGAGATGATAATAGGATTTTCAACCAAAGTTATATCATATAATAATAATAAAAGCCATTTTGATTTATATTATAAGGAATTTCCTAAACAAATTCCCAATTACAATCAAGCAAGATTGTAATTTCACTAATTTATTAAATGACAATCACAATGTTCTTGATTAGGAATGTAATTTCCAGCAGAGATCCTTACTAACTAAAATTAGCATATCATTATAAATTTAAATCCAAATCATGCAAATTAAGTTTTTAAAGTTTGCTAATTAAATTTATAATATAAATCAAGCGATTTGAATGCACTTATAGGCATTTAAAAACAAGAACTAACTCATTAATTATGTCAAGATTCGCCATCCTCGAAACAGTAGATATATGTTCGTAAAAATGATCATATCTTGGGCAATCGGATTGAAAATCATGCAAACTCAAATGCCACCGTTTCCTTAATTAATAGGGAACATAATCTAAGAATAATTTCGTATTTAAATAATTTAAATAGGGTCGAAAAAAATTCACAAAACAGAGCTGCGCGAATGAAATGCGATTAAATTTTCACAAACCTTGATGAGCCCAAGTCATCCTAAGTTTATGGATCGCATCAAAAACCTCCAATCTGGCTCTGATTCCACTTTATGGATATGGAAGAATCCTTAAGAGCATCACATAAGCGTGAGGATCACATCATATACGATCGAGAGCGACTAGTTGCACTAGTTGCTTAGTGTTGAGGAATTTAAAAATTTTATTCGATGAAACCACATGATCCAAGAAATCTTCTTGGATCATTTCATCTAACCACATAATAGATATATGAATACCTCATATATCTTGGTTGTGATCGAGACTCTAAGAGAAAATCCCTCCTGTCTCAAGTCCGATCCATCGGAGGAGATGCTTACGAGTGCAGAGATGAGTCGCGTGCTTCTCGCAATCCAAGTCGATGATCCAAGCAGTTTATCTCCTGATCTCATCTAACAAGATAGAATGCCTTCTTCATGAGAGATGCATCAAAGAAGATGGAGATCCAAGAGTTGTCGAAGCGATAGCACAACGACGATGAGATGATGGAGGCATCCTTCTCTCTATGAGAGGAGTGGATGACCACTAAACGTGAAGGAGAAGGCTTGGTGTGAGAATGAGAGAGAGAGAGAGAGATGTTGTAATCATTCCACGAAGAGCAAGGGGTTCCTATTCTTATATAGGGTTTTGGGAGTCCATGGATCTGAATCCATGGACAACACAAAATCAATGGATGAGATTGATGTGTGTTTCTTTCAATGGCCATGATGATGTTGTACAAACACAACAATAATTAATTTAAATTAATATATATATATATCAATAAATCAATATAATTAATTAATTAATCTTGAAGATGAGAAGACTGGCCATATCCCCTAAAGGGGGGGGGGGACGACGACCCTACTTGTAATGGAGATTGGTGGGCGGCCACCTTCTTGAGGTGGAATGGATCTATCTCCTCAATATCTCATGAGATCTCATTATATCATGATATGTCCATGATTTACAACAATATTTGTTGTAAATTATTTCACAAAAATAATTCATAATTGTCTTATGAATATTGCAATCGTGCCATTGAAAAAATGTAAATCACATTCACATCCCAAAATAAAATGTAAATTATATTTTCAATTAGTGATACAATGAGAATCTAAATCACGTCAACAATTAATTAACAAATATAAATCACAATAGTCTCTCCCTCTAATATATTATAAATCTCATTTATAATATAAATGAATAATTGGATAGTGCTATCCACATTATTTGTATCCATAATAATTAAATCACATTTAATTACATTGGATAATCATTGTCATGCAATCAAATAATATGAATCAAATTCACATTATTCATGATAATTAAATCACATTTACTTATCCATTTCTGAATGCTTAGATATAACTCAAGAATATAATTATTCTTGAACTCTTTAAAGAATAATACGCTTTCTTCGAAGATACATGGAGTTAAGGACATGGCGATTGTACGTTCCATGTATAGTGACTTGTATATTGACATTACATCTCAAATCGAGATCTCATGGACCTCTCATAGATGCTTGATTTAATAAAGGTCGTAAATCTAATCTTCTCAATTCATCTAAATCTCATTCAGATGAATGTCCAACACTTGGACAAAGATCAGATTACTTATCTACTGAGAGGAGTCAATCAAATCCAGACCTATTTCATCACTCCCTCGGAATGGAAGCGTCATGGTTATACAATCGTTTATTATCACATCACCCTCAGGTATTCGTAATGCATGTACATCCTACATACTAAAAGACCTAGGATAAACCCGAAGATATGGATCAATTTTAACCTATCATATTTAGGGTTTCATCAACAAGTTTCTCATTCTTGGTCAATGGGAGTTGGTATCGATCATAAGCTTTCCAAAAGCACGTATCATACCTTCAAATTATTGTCACACTTCTAAAGCACAACGATCATGCATGGAATTTGATCGGTCCCTATACCTCATGAGTGAGCTCATGTCTTCCGGTTCACAAGTGAACCTGTATGATACCTTTGAGAGATAATATTACTCATATGTCCTCATATGCACACCAGCTCGCCATTGTATAGACCTTGATTAGGTCATCAACCGATTGGTCTACCAATTGTACATACTTAGACATATAGTAACACATCTTTCTCCAGTCAGATGATGAGTGCCTATATCATGATAGTATATGATATAGAACTTTGGTTATCTCGATCTTGTTAAGTCAACTCTTTGACCCAACTAATCTGATACCTATGAATCTCTATTCCCATGAAGAGGACCTGCATCAAGAGGTCGGTCTGATATCGACCTAATGATAAAGGATTGCCATCTCCTGCTCAGGATGGAGATCAGCTCTTAATAATCATTTGATGGTGCTTGATGAGTCCTCAATCTAACTCCTAAGATATTCATCCAAGCACCAGTCTCTATGATTTAATTATTGAATCAAGAGCTATATGATTATTAAGATGGCCATGGTACACATTCCTAATTGTATAGAGGGACCTTATAGTGCATTTATTTATTTAATCTTAGAAAGGGAGTGAAAAAATTAATAACTTTATTAATAAATCAAATATTACAATAACATTTATTGTAGGAATGGTTCACCTCGGGCAGAAGTGGCTAACAAGCTCATGTCTTCTAGTTAAGCAATGAACTTGTATGATCCCTTTGAGAGATCATATTACTCATATGTCCTTGTATGCACACCAGCACACTGGTGTTGCCGTAGAAATTTCGAGGATTGAAAATTATTGATATGAAAGTCATTGCAATCCCCAAAATCCCACGATTTGCAAACATTTTTTTTATTTTTGCTACTTATTTACCTGTATTGTGGACATGATCGAACTCAGAGAAGCTACAATTCCCGAGGGTTATTCAATTAATCTACAAAAAAATCAATTAAAAGAAAAGGAAATCTCAAAGGAAAACTATCCTTTGTTTTTGTAAAATTTCTCTTTTTATTTTTATTTTTAAATTTTTTATTTCTATTTTTTTATTTTTCGATTTTCAAATTTTTAGTAATTTTAATTTTGAATTTTTTTAATTTTCAAACAACGAACAATATGTGCAAGATAATAACTAAGCACACCAAACTCTTTTTGTATTTTCTTTAATTATATCAAAAATGCAAAAAAAATCTAGAGAAAAAATGTTTGTATTTTAAAGATTTTGAAATATATTTTAGAATATTTGTAGAATTTTCAGATATTTTTGTAATTTCTATAAGTCAAACAGTGACAAAAATGAGAAACAGTGCACAACCTGGAGTAATTTGCAACTTAAAAATATTTCAAGGGCCCAAAACTCCTGGCAATTACTTTTATGATAAAATAGGGACAATTATCTACAAATAAAGACTGAAATTACGATTTCTGGATTTTTGTAGAATATTTTATGATTTTTATAAGATTTTTAGAATTTTAGATTTTTTTGGGTTTTATAAATATAATGCACGAAATTTGGTCAGAAATTAAAAGACAATGAATTACAATTACCCTATTTTTTTAGATATTTTGAAGCAATTTTAGAATTTTTATGAATTTTTGAATTTCAAGAAGATAAGAATGACATGTTTTGATTTTTAAATAATAAGAAATGATGAAAAAATGCAATAAAAATTTTATGCAATGATCATGGATATAATAGAAGTATACACATTTTTTTAGAATTTTCATATCATAAATAGCATTTATTCCAACAAGAAAAACATGCAATTTAAAGTCTGTAAATGAAAGACGGAAATCTAAATAATTAAAGTTTCTGCATAAACAATTAACACAGAAGAAAAAGAGGAATGAACATGCAAATTACCCACAGGGGACGTGCTTTGTACGTGAGTTAATCTGGAGGGGGTCTTTTTGGAATTCTCAGAATGCCTGGGGGTCTTCAATGAAATTTTCCTAAGAAATTATTCATCCCTAGTTCTCTCTTGTTTTCTTCATTCTCAAGCCAAAGAGGAGGGAGAGGGTTGCCGCCCATCTCTGTTCTTCTTCCCAGATGGAGTCTCGTGGCGGTCGGTGCGGGTAGGCGACGCCTCCACGCGGAAGCGGAGGACGTCCTGCAGAGGAGGGCGACACACACCCTCCAAGTGTTCAGTTGGGGATGGCGGGACTCGCTCGGAGCTCCTAGCATGAGCAATGGAGGGCGCAATCGGGCAGGGCACTGTGCGACGGCACAAGCAAGTTGATGATGAAGGGAGGGGCGGTAAAAGGTGTGGTGGTCCAAGCGGTGATTGAACAAGAGGTCGATGGACGTGTCACTACGAAGGAGCGGCCACTCACCGTGGGCCGCAGGTGGCTGAGAGGAGCTTCTTCGAGGTACTGCGATGGGGCGGCGAGGGAGGTGGCTCCCTGGAGCTTACGCAGCCGTGTCGGCGGCTTGGGCGATGAAGGAGGTGGGCGTCGGTGACTGGATGCGCTTCATCCAGATGGTGATGTTGGCGGTGGCTTCAGGCACTGGAGCGAGGCTGCCACACGGGGGCGCGACTGAAGACGGCCAGTGGTGATGACGACGGAGGCGATGATGTTGGGCTGGCGGCGGGCACGCCAATTTCTGGAATAGGCGTGTCTGCTGCCAATTATTTTTTTATTTTTTTAAATTTTATTTGTAAAGCAGAAACACAAGTTATATTTTTTTATTTTTTTATTTTTTATTTGTAAACAGAACAAAGAAAACAATTTTTAATGATTTTTGTTTTATTTTGTTTTATTTTTTTATTTCCTGCAAAACAAATGTTAGAAGAAAACATATATTTTTTATTTTTTTCTTTTTATTTATAAATAAATCAGAAGGTGAATTAGGATCCGACGAAACATGAGGAATCGAATCCGGTTCTCCAACCACTGTGTGTGGTCGGAGTTGATAGATCGTGAAAATAGAAGATGAATGCGAAGAGATCAAGAAAATGAGATGAACGTGAAATTGATGGCAGATAAAATCATAATGGTTCTACAATCTAGAAAAAATTGACAACGAAATAAAAATGCGAGAGATAAAACTATAATTAATCTACGATAAAAATAAGAAAATGATGACGGATCCCACCTTAGGAGCGGCAAACTACCGTGATCGCCTCGACAAAGGCTGATTCGCTGTCACCGGATGGCTCGGAGGCTAGGCACCTTTCTCGACAAGAAGAATCTCGGAGATCGGGCTCCTCTCACCAAAGATTGATCAAGTTGGAATGATGGAGAAGGAGCCATATAAATAGAAAAGATGGAGAATGAAATTTGAATTTTTGAATTTTTGGTTGAAGAGATAAGAGAGATGAAAATTGAAATGTGATAAAGATAAAAAAAGATAGAACTAATTACAAAATTAACTAAATTATTTTGAATTTTCGTCACTTTATTTATTTGAATAAAAAATGTTGTTTTTTTTATTTTTTATGGTCGTTAATTAAGAATAGCAACTATATAAATATGTTATATACATATATGACATTATATACATTTGTAAATGAGAAAATTATATTTTTTAAAATTAATTTTTAAATAATTAGTAAAAAATATTTACAACTATATACAAATACATCATGTACAAAATACAAGGGAAAATTGCACAGACCACCCCAGAAAATCAACTTTTTACTCGTAACTCAAAAAATTATGTAAATACAACCGTTTTAAAGATAATTTAATTTAGAATCCAATGGATGTGAGATTGGTTCAACTTGAGTTCATATGGAGTCGGAATTGGTCTTTCAATTAGTGCTTAGTGGCTTTTTCCAAGTGTGGTTGCTGTTATTCTGTACATGATTTAATTGTGCAATTATTTTAATTAATTAGAACACATTTTTATTTCAAACTTTGGTTTTGAAAGTTATTTGATTTGAGGTCAATTAATGTACAAATAAAGTAGTGTATTGTACAAATATACACAGCATACAACTTTTTTGGATTTTCTAATTGAGGACCCTATCTCCCCCTACTTTATTCCTGGTCGATCAGGTCAATTCTTGACCTTTTCTCAGAGTTCGGGTCAGCCTGTATCTATTACATATATAGACACAATCTTCCTCTTTTTTTCTTTTCTTTATTTTTCCTTTCTTTCTTTTTTTATTTATTTTAGGCTAAAATAATAAGAAGTGTACAATATTTACACACAAATGCAAGTTAGTAAGAATATGGAGTTAGTGTTATATACATGTGTTTTATAAGAGATTTTAAGCTAAATTAATAAAGATGACGAATCACAGATTCATCATCCCCCTATACTTTACCTTTGCTAGTCCTTTACCAAACAGTTATTTGAAAGAATAACTGAAGAAAAAGAAAAAGAAAGGGAAAATAAAGAAAGTAGAATAATATTGAATATTAAACTTATCTTCATAAAAATGTAGTTTGGAGCTCTGTCGGACCTTTGGATTATTAGTGTGTCGGAACCCTAATGGGAGATGGATTTAAGACCTAACAACCTCTAAGTTCCACAGAACTCCGATTCAGGTCTCCTTAACAGTCACGTCAGAACAAGTCTACATACACCAATTCTTATGACTATGAATATTTACTTGTACGGTGTAAGTGAGGTATAGCTCCCCATCTCAGAAGTAGCAAAGAAACAGCCTCCCTCAACAAGGTAACTCTAGTTCCCTGATCTTGCAACTCTTTTCTCGAGGAGAGGAGATATTCCCTTCCAAGTTCAACTACAACGAGCTCAAGAAGAGGGGATGGATAAAAGAATGGACAGTAACCAATGTAGCTACCTATCCTTAGATGCATGACCAATGTAGCAAAGTCATCTCCTGCAAGCTTACAAAAATTTGTCTTTGAAGCTCTTATTATATTTTATTTTATTTTTATCCTTGTATATACACTCTGGCAGGCATTTTACTTTTCAATCAGGCATGTATACTCTTGGAGATTCTGCATTTTTCCATACTTTTTTTTTGAAAGAATATACAAGGTGTAGCATGTACATAAGGAATTTTTCCTCTTGAGCCAGTAGACTATCCCTTATTTGAAGCATTATTGCAACCCCACGACATTCTATCTTTAGACCTCAACATCACTAGACCAGGTTGAGATGCACTTCCTTCCCTAGAGGAAGACGAGAGGTTCCACCTAGATGTATGACGGGCCGCTAGATACGATAAATAATTCGAGTTCGTTGTAGCACCTGTACTTAGCGATTCAGTCAGAACCGAGAGAAGATCTCTGTGAAGAGTGTCTCGGCTTTAATTTATATCCCGGACAAGTCTGGGGTCGAACTCAGGGAGGCAAAGGAACAACTTGGGTATAATTTGAAAATAAAGATTTTAGATTTCCAAGTGGTTTTTTTAGATTTTTTTAATGCAAGAACAAATGCAAATGCAAATGCAAATGCAGGTGAATTATGACACTTAGAAAACACAAACAAGGCCAAATTAATTTTAATGGAAAAGAAGTCCAATTTAGCCAATTCGTATTTTTCCTAGAATTTTAATCCAGTGATGAATGCAAAACACATTTTTTTTGAATTTTAGGGGTTAAAATGCAACAATTAAAAATGCACACTTTTTATGTGTTTTTTTCACAATTTTTCACACAAACAGAAAGGAAAATTATGAAAAAATTACTAGAATATAAATATGATGCAAGGATGCTACGATAATTTTTTTGGATTTTTTCTGGATTTTTTTTGATAAGTTATGAATTTTTTATGCATTTTTTAGTGAAATCAAAGTGACAGTGAGTAAATAATTTCTAATAAATAAACAATGTTAAATTAGTCAGAGTGCGAATTATCTCAGAAAGATATTTAGATAAGCAATCCAGAAGATTTGAAATTTTGTAAAAAGGATGTATATGGATTTCATTAAAATTCAAATACTAAAAACACTCTACAATTTATTTCAGGCACAAGATAACTCCATTTTGATTGAAATTTGAACAGTAAATTAAACACTCTTCAAGACATCACATATACTTTTTGTGGAGTTTTTAGAGCAACCGTGAGTGAGATATTAATTTAATAGCATGGAATGGCTAAAATGTGGAGATTTTCAGTTAAACTATTTTAATTAATTACCCAGAACTCACAAAAATACAAATAAATTTTCAAATGGTAGACAATAAGTTGCTCAACACAATAACGTTTTTCCTTGAATAAAAAGATGCAAAACATATATCCAAATTGCTAGTCAAACACAGGGGTCTTTGTGCAAAAAGAGAAATTGGAATTACAATGCAAGTTATGAAGAGGGACTACTTTGTAATTACTGAAACTATAGACAAAATTTACATAATTTTTACAATAAAAAAATAAGAAAACTTTACCTTCTTCTTCCTTCGTTCTTTGCAGGAGATGAACCCAAAGGGGAGAAGCTTGAATCGGCGGAGGCGGGCGGCGCCGGCGCGCGTCGCGCGACGGGAGGAGGTCGGCGAAGGTGCGCGCGTGGCCGCGCGCGGCCGCGACGGTGACGCGCGACGGTGGGTGTCCCCGCGCGGGCGGAGCTGGGGCAGAGGGGTGATGTCAACGTAGGAGAGGGGGGCGGCGCTGGGATCTTCTGGAGGGGCCGCGCGCGGCTGCGGCGGGGGCGCGCGACCGGAGACGCCGCGGTGATGGAGGGGCGGCGGCCGGCGCTGTTGCCCTTGGAGGACGGGTGGGGCGGCAGCCGCTGGCTGCTGCTCCTTTTTTTTATTTTTTTTAATTTTTTTCTGCTGTGTGATTTTTTTTTAATTTTCATTTTTATTTTTTTTTTAAATTTTGATTTCTTAAACAGGGAACAAAAGTGGATGAGTGCAACAAAGGGAAAGATGGATGTGATAGTGATGATATGGTGTGATAATGGTGGTGAAGAAGATAAATAGGTGGTAATGTGATGTAATGTAAGAAAAATACAAAAAAAACAACAACAATGATAAAATGAAGGGAAATTTTACCTAAGATGAACGCGATCGCCTATGGTGTGCTCGCGAGAGCACGGTCTTCGCTCGAATCGCCGGCGCGCGATGAGCTCGAGCAGCACGCGGAGGCGGCTGCGATGTTGGCCTAAAAGCCAACGGATCTTACCGGAGAGAGGGCCATCGTCGCTCGACCGCGGTTGCATCCCTGTCACCGATTCAACTCTAGGAACTAGGCTCTCCTCACATAAAGATGGATCAAAGGCAAAAATGAGGAGAATGACATGTATATAAAGAGAATGGAATGAGAGGTTATTAAAGTGGTGGAGTTGAATGGGAGGTTGTATTATTAATGGAGTTGAATGGGAAGTTGGAAAAAATGGTGGAATAATGGAGTTGAATTGGTGGTAATTGTAGAGAATGTAAAATAAATAAATAAATAATATAAAATAAAGTAGGCTACTTTAACTATAATAGAATAAAATAGAAGAAAATAAATAGTGGAGAATTTACAAAAGAAGACAAAACACCATGTACATTTTTTTACTTTTCTAATATGTATTTTTTTATTAAGAGATATTTACAACAGAAAAATACAATAAAATACTACAATTAAAATACAACATAAGTATAATTTTTTTGTATTTTTAGTAATTAAGAAAGATACAATAAAAAATTGAAGATAGAATGAATATATACATGATATACAATGTATATCTAGGTCCCAAAACCCAACTTTTGCAAACGAGCTCCGATTTTAATGAAACCACTTCCGTTGGATAGATAATTTTCTAACTTGAACTTTAAAAGTGAGTTTGGTGAATTTGAAGTTCAGACGGAGCGAGAATTTGGTTTGGAAGTTGGACTTTACAGCTTTTTCTCTTTGGGATCTAGGAGCATTTATTTGAGGTGAAATTTGTTTTGTATTTTTGTATTTTTATATACATTTTTATAAACAAGTTAGAGAAAGAATTAGGCAAAAAGGAGTTGAAATGAAATTATTAAAAATACATGAAGTTTTGGGCTATTTACATATATAAAACTCCTTTATTTTTGCAGATTTTTATGTGTAATTTATTTTGTACAATCTAATATACAATAATTAATGTATTTTATTTACAAGAGTCATTTTGTTAATTTATTGATTTTATGGACATTTATCTGGGATTGTACTCGTGGATTTTGCTAAGATCAAGATATTACGATGATGAATCGCGGATTCATCATCCGCCTATACTTAAACTTTGCTAGTCCTCGAGCAAATAAAGAATAAATAAGTTGGGTTAACCCCTGACTGTGCATCTGAATACAAGACTTGATCCTTTCAAGAACTCTCGATTTTAGAGATCCTAAAATTCTAAGCTGAACCAAGCTCTAGTCAAAAGGTATCCAATTCCCCTAATGATCAGACTCTCTTTGTATACGTATATATAAGGGATATGACATTAAGTGTTGACTGCAGTTACAACAGTAGAGTCACAACGTCACCCAAAGTTCCAGTCCAAGAGACTCTCATAAGAACCCAATCCTCAACACTAGGGAATAAATCATTTCTTGCATCCAAACCACCGTCTCTTTAGTTGTCAGACTTAAAAGTGTAGATGGAAGGCCAGATGATGGAGGGCATAGGATTGTGTCATTTCTTCTCTCCCTCTCATTGGAACAAGGATTCTATCTAGTGCCTTATTACTCAACGCATTTTTTTTGGTGTTGATCAGTGCGTCCGTCAAGAGAAGTTGGAGCCGTCTACACTTGTTTTCCTGGGAGTACACCGGGGTGTGCCTTTTTTGAGTACCTATCGTACCTTCTACACCCAAACTTGTAGCATTTACAATGCAGAGCCCTTTTTTGGTGCAAGCCCGACTCCGGGTCCTAATAGCGGTGGTCCAAGTGGACACATAGAAATGGTTGGGAGCGCTCGCCTTTGGTGGAAGCTCTTTGATATTTGACTTTTTGGAATGAGAGCTTTTCTTTAACATTTCATTGCTTTGTAGTATTTTTGGCTAGCTCCACTGCTTTTACCAAGAGTTGGCGCACACTAATCAACATTTTTTTATTTTATCACACCCTGACACATAAGTAAATGTCAAGAGATAGTACAAGAACCATGTTCTCATACTGGCTAAAGATGCTGACACTCAGGTTTCATGAAGCCTTCATTGATTTTATCCCATCCTCGAGTATCATCAAATCAAGTCCAAACTCAAATCCCTCATCCCAGTTCTTCAAGTGAAATTTCAACTCATCTCATCATAAGTGCAGTCGTGTATGTGAGGTGTTGATCATATTCTTAAGGTGGAGACTAAGCATGCAATATAGCACACAAATCTTTCAAACTAGGGAAATGAGAATAATTAAGTCCAAGACCTTAATGACTAAGGCTGGTTAACTCAAAGTATCAAGACCTCATAAACCAAGTGTTCTTGAACATCACTAGTCTTGTGTGAAAGTGAATTGTGTCAGGGATTAAACCAACTTATTAGTTAGTTTTTTTTATGATTTAGAAAAAGTTTTTTTTTTCAAAAAGTTTTTTTTGACAAACAAAGGCAAAGAAGTTTTTTTAGAAAAGTTTTGCTTTTTTCTTTTTTTTTTTAATTTTTTTTGAAAAAAAAGATAGGTAAAAAGATAGGTAAATAAGAAAGGACTTTTTTTAAAGAGGATTTTTCTTTTTGAAAAGTGTTTTTAGCAAATAAGGAAAAATAGTTTTTTTAAAAGGTTTTTTTAAGAGAGATTTTGTTTTGAATTTTTTTACCCACCCCATAATTATTGTATAATATATACAAAAATACGTGAAAGTACGAGGTATGGGTAAAGTATATATGTAATATATACACCCCCCCCTATACTTAGCTTGTGCTAAGTCCTCATGGCACTAGGTGACAAAAAGACATAGCTCGTACTAAGCGTAGGAAAGCTAAAATAATAAAAAGTATAGAAGTCGATCCGCCCCCCTATACTTAGGCTCTGGACATCCTAAGTGTAGAATAAGAGCAAAAATGGGGCAGACAAGGTCAAGAGGAGAAATGGATGAGTATATACATATGGAGGGCATCGGTCCCCCCTATACTTAGGCTTTGGTCAGCCTAAGTATAGGACAAGAGTAAGTGTGAGAGCCGATGTGATCTGGAGAATATACAAGGAAGGGAGAATGTACATGAGTGATTGAATCTTCTAAGATGTTGAATCTGTATGCTGCATCTTCATGAAGAGTAATAAGATGTATCTGCTCTGTGCTCACTCTGCATGAAGTTGATGACCTCGACTTGGACTAACTGCTCTTTCGAATCAACAAAATGCTTCAACAGTTGTCCATTCACCACATGAGATTGTGCACCATCTGTGAGATCAACTATCTCTACACTTCCATTCTCGTGCACTTTCTTAACCACAAAGGGACCCATTTATTTACATTTGAGCTTCCCATAGAAAATATTCAACCTAGCATTGAACAACCATACCTTTTGTCCAGGGACAAAGTCTTTGCACCTAATGTGCTGATCATGCCATCTTTTTACTTTGTCCTTATAAATCAAACTATTGTCATATGCCCTGTTTCGGATTTCCACGAGCTATTTCAAGTTCAAGTCTCGGCAAAGCTTCCCTAGGTGACAACTCCAATTAATCTTCTAAATTGCCCATTCGGATTTATGAATCAATTCTGCGGGCAAATGGCATGGCTTTCCATAGATCATTCTAAATGGTGAAGTACCCAATGGTGTCTTGTAGGCTGTCCTATAGGCCCACAGAACTTGGTCCAAGAGCTGAGACCAGTTCTTCCTATCGGGACGAACCAATTTCTGCAAAATACTCTTCACCTCTCTGTTCGAAACCTCTGCCATGCCGTTGGACTGTGGGTGGTAAAGACTAGTAACTCTATTATGCTCAAATCCATAGTCCTTAGCTAAAGATCTCATATCTCGATTCACAAAGTGGCTACCCCCATTAGATATCAAAACTTTTGGCACCCCGAACCTAGCAATAATATGATCTCTCACAAACTTACTAACAGTCTTGCTGTCTGCGGTTCGGGTTGGGATAGCCTCCACCCACCTAGATAGATAGTCAACCGCCAACAATATGTACTCATGTCCAAGGCTGTTGGGAAAAGGACCCATAAAATCTATTCCCCATGCATCAAAAGCATCACAAATAATCATCGGTTGCATGGGCATCTCATCTCTTTGTCCAACTGTCCCTCCCATCCTTTTACAAATCGGGCACGACCGCACAAAATCAATAGCATCTCTAAACAAGGTCGGCCAATACAATCCACATTGAAGTACTTTGTGAGCGGTTCTCTTTCCCGAATGGTGTCCTCCAGCCTCAAGTGAATGACAGTATGTGAGGATTCTCTGGTATTCCTCCTAAGGAATACACCTTCTCCAAACACAATCCGGTCCTTCGAAGAAAAGGAAAGGATCGTCCCAGTGGTATCTCCTCGAATCCGACTTCAGTCGATCAATGCTGCTCCTAGTCCAACCATGGGGAACCTGCTTGGAGACAAGATAGTTCACCATTTTCGCATACCACGGGAGTGAGTCAATAACACAAATTGACTCATCTGGGAAGGTCTCTCTAATTCGCTCATGATCAGGAGAATCCTTAAGTTCAATCCGAGAAAGGTGATCAGCCACAACCTTCTTCACACTAGGTTTATCTTTTATCTCCAAATCAAATTACTGGAGGAGTAAAATCCACCTAAGAAGACATGCCTTCGCGTCCTTCTTTTCCATTAAATATCGAATGGCTGTGTGATCTGTGTAAATTGTCACCTTAGAGCCCAAAATATATGATCTGAACTTCTCGAGGGCCCATACTACTGCGAGCATTTCCTTTTCAGTCACTATATAATTTTTCTGTGTAGGATCTAATACTTTGCTCGCGTAATGGATCGCAAACGGAATCCATTCTTGCCGTTGTCCTAACACAGCTCCTATAGCGAAATCTGAAGCGTCGGTCATGATCTCAAAGGGGAGAGACCAATCAGGAGCTTGTAGGATAGGTGAGGCACAGATTTTCCTCTTCAAGAGCTCAAAGGCCTCCAGACACCTGTGATCTACAACGAACTCTGTATCTTTCCCTAAGAGCTCAGTCAGTGGGCGGGCGATCTTTGAAAAATCCTGAATGAATCTCCTATCGAAAATAACATGCCCCTAAAAATGACCGCCCTGACTTTGCGTTGGTAGGTGGATCGAGTTTCGTGATCACCTCCACCTTGGCAGGGTCAAACTCCATTCCCCTTTTGGAGATGACATGCCCCAACACGATACCCTCCGTCACCATAAAGTGACTCTTCTCCCAAGAGAGTACCAGATTCACCTATCTACACCTCGTGAGGACTCGGTCCAAGTGCGCTAAACATTTATCAAAAGAATCACCATGGACCGAGAAGTCATCCATGAACACTTCCAGGAAATCTCCCACCATCTCGGCAAATATGGCTATCATGCACCGCTAAAATATTCCCGGGCATTGCAGAGCCCGAATGGCATGCGTCTGAAAGCATAAGTGCCGAATGGACATGTGAATGTGGTTATTTCCTGGTCCTCAGGGGCTATGTCCACCTGGTTGTAGCCTGAGTACCCGTCAAGAAAATAGATGAACTCTTTCCCTGCGAGTCTCTCCAAGATCTGATCAATAAACGGTAAGGGAAAGTGATCTTTCTTGGTCGCAGCATTTAGGCGCCTGTAGTAAACACAGACACGCCACGACATAGGTACTCGTGTCACGATCTCTACCCCCTCCTCATTGGTGACCATCTGAATTCCCGACTTCTTCGGGACAACATGAAGCGGGGCCACCCACATGGAGTCAGAAATAGGGTATATAAACCCTGCTTTGCACCATTTCTCAATTTCTTTCTTCACCACTTCCTGTAGATTGGGGTTAAGTCTCCTCTGAAACTCACGGGATGGTCTCACGTTATCCTCAATAAAAATATGGTGCGAGAAGAGAGCGGGGTTGATGCCCACGAGATCCGACACTGTCCAGCCTATTGCTTTGCAGTTCCTCTCTAAGACCCCTAACAACCTAGACTCCTGTTCTAAAGTCAAGTCTGAGCTAATGATGACAGGATATCTCTCTTTGGGTCCCGCAAGAAAGGCGTACATGAGTGTAGGAGGTAGTGATTTCAATTTTGGCAAAGTGGTATCATCAATCAAATCTGGCTGAACTGAATCTGAATATGGTTCCGAGCTGCATGAAGGTGGGCTCAACTGTGTAGGACTCTCCACCAAATCAGAAGTATCGGGAGTCGAATCGTCAAAAATATCCAAACATAGGCAAGAGCCATGTCCGACTCGTCATCTATGTCCCATGATTGTTCCAAAGAGGATGGAACTGACAGATCCGGATGGATCTATATGTCATCATGAGAATAGGTTGATGCATCTCTAGCAAGATCAGACAACACCTGACAAACTGCATCATGTACTATATCCTCTCCAGATGAAAGGGTCTCGCTCTGTCCTGAAGGAATCTGTCCCCAAATCCCAACTGTGCTAATCATACTGCAATATGCCTCTGAGGATGAGTACTCTGTACTACTCTCTGAATCAGGTCGCTGACACTTGGTTTGCTTGATCTCAAGGTTCACTTCTCCACCTGGAGAGCGGAACTTCATCATTCCCGTACCATAATCGAAAGCTGCGCCTGCGGTCCTATGGAAGGGTCGACCAAGAATGATATGAGATTCTCTCCAATGATTGGGGATCTCCATGTCCAAGACTGTGAAGTCCAACTGATAGTTCTGCCCCTCAATCGATATAACGACGTTCTTCACTTCTCCCTTAGGTCTCTTCACTGAACGATATGCGAATTGGAGTAAAGTTCTAGATTTGCGAAGTGGTCCCAACTCCAATTTCTGATATAATGATAAGGGAAGTAAGTTGATCGAAGAACCATTATCTAAGAGTGTGTGTGCAAATGCAATGTCGTCAATACGACTCTCCACATAGTGAGAACCCATGTCTCTCTTTTTCTTTGGCAAAGTCTGATTCTTGAGACAATAGGTTGTGGCTACTGATAAGACATGTGACTTTATATTTCGGTTATCTTTCTTCCTGCTAACCCTCCTAGGTGTGCATCTCACCTTAAGGTATTTTTGGAAGGCAGGATGGTTAACCACATATTCATTAAATGGCACCTTTACAATGATGTTTTCTTTACAAAACCGTGCCATATCAGGGTCATCTTTATGAATCTTTTTGATGCGCTTTCCTGCCGTAAGAGCACGGGGGAAAGGGATTGAAGCTAGGGAAACAGAGGATGAAGAGTCTGAATCATGAACTGAAAGATCATTCTTTGCATTAACGGAAACAGAGTTCTTTATACATGAATCTTTTTGATGCAACATGGAATCGAAATCAAAACTATCTACTAAAGGTTGTGGAATAGAAGCTGGAGTGGTATCTGCCACAACCGGAGATGCAAGGTCCTTCGTAGACTCAGAAAAATATCCATGTTGACGATGCTGCATACGCGCTCTCCTCCTCCTCTCGGCTCCCTGAGTGGAAATCCTTGAATAGTGCTGATGGGGCTCCGAAATATGATGCCTCTCCTCCTCGTCCTCTGAAGACTCCTCAGGTAGAGCTCCAGAGATGCCCCTCCTCATGTCCCTCGCCCGGTCAGGTACGACCACAGTCCTTCCGCTCGTGAGTGACATGTGGTTACCCTCGTCACACGAAAGAATCTCATGTTAAGATTTAGGAGATGCTGAATAGTATACCTGACCAAAGTGTTGTTGAGAACTAGAACGGTTCAGGCTATTTGGGTTAGCCAGAACATGGTCTTGGATATAGGTAGAGGGTGCAGTCTGCTCGTCTCGCCATCTGTACAGGCGGTTGACATCCACCCGCAAGTCATGAATCTCATTCCTGTAGGAACATAGCTCATCGAGTATCTGCTGCTGAATATCCACGGGACTAGACGATGAAGGAAGTGAATAAGACTGGGAAGAAGAACGGGAAGACTGGCCCTGCTGGCCAGTGTACTGCCTCTGCTGCTGCTGCTGGGGTTGCGGGCCCTGCTGGCCCATCTGGTAATGGCCCTGTCGGCCATACTGCTAGTACTGCTGCCTCTGCTGCTGGGGTGGCTGGAATACAGGGCTCTGCTGTGAAGGAGGTGGTGCGGAGGTGAATGCGGTGTTGTGAAAGGTCGGGGGATGCTGATAGGTCTGTTGGTCTCCCGTACTTCCCTTCCTGGCAGGGTCCTGAGTATACTATATCCCATTCACCTCCCAAACTGGGGGAGGCTCCTCCTGGACTGTCTCTGCTAATGGAGGTGGCTGCTGGAAAGAGTGGGCATAGGATTGGTCCTGCTCCCACGGCTGGGGTTGCCCTGACACCAACTGCTCTTGAACATGGTGAACTCGGTATACAGGAGCAGAGGGTGCAGTCACGGCGGGTATCCTTATCTTAGATACCTTCTCAGTCAACTCCTCCATCTGTTTTGGAAGTTTGGAGATGCTCCGGTCTAACTCATCAATCCTCCTGTCAATCTTCTCGACTACAGTAAGCTTGTCTACAAGAAGTCCCATGCTAGGGATCACGTCCTGAGAGAGATCGACTATAGCTGATTTCCCCCCTCCAAATGAGAGTGAACTGGGGGATGGTGTATAGGCCCCGTTGGCCATCTGTGAGCGGCTAGTTTCAGCCATCTGCTCGAATACCATCCAGAAGGTATCCGCTCCTCGTGATGTATAGCTGCCTCCACAGGCAGCGCTCACTAAACCCTGCATCTCAGGGTTGAGACCAGTGAAGAAGGATTGGACCAAGATGTTGTCATCTAATCCATGACAAGGACACTTTTACAGGATGTCCTTGAATCTTTCCCATGCATCACAGAAGGCTTCATGGGGTAACTGGGAAAAATTCATAATTCGCGTCCTCATCATGTTAGTTCTACTCAACGGGTAGAAATTCTATAGGAATAGGTCCTTGAACTGGGCATAAGTGGTGATGATGATTCCAAGACTCTTTACCCAGTAATCGGCTTTTCCACCCAAGGCAAATGGAAGGGCTTTGAGCCTAATATAATCCTGGCTAACATTATTATGTTTGATATTAGCACAGATGAGCTCAAAGTCCCTTAGGAATGCATATGGCTCCTCAGAAGCATTCCCATCAAAATGTGGCAGCAAGTTCAGAAAATGCGGCTTCAATTCAAAATCAACATCGAGTTCGGTCGGACTCAAGTAGTTATGAATTTGATATTGTCCGGGGTTATACGCCGCATCCATTGGTGGTTCGACCCCAACATTTAACTGTCCTAACTGAGCTCTCAGTAATGCATTTTGCTGCTCAGATGCAGCTAATCGGGCAAGTATCATTCTCATTGGGTCTTCATGTTTCTCTTCTTCCTCTTCTTTCTTCTTTAGCATTTTACTTGAATCTTCTTTATGTCTTGAATCAGCAAGATGTTCTGGATTAGAAGAGGATTTATGAATCAAGATATTCTCACCGAGGCGATGGTCTTCCTCGGTGAGGTGGGAAGAGAGAAATGGAATGGTTTGAGAGTAACCATCCCGAGAGTGAGTGATCCTGGGCTCAAGAGGGTCATGAGTCCAGGTTGGTCCAAGCTGCGCTTAGACCTTTGAAGACGTACTTTTTGAAGGGTTCAACGAGAGATTCGCAAAGTCTGAATAAATATCCCCCCAATCAGTCATCTTCGATGTCAAAAGAACCGATTAGATCACGATAGTCAATGAGGCACTAGTTCTACGGTACACGTAAATGTGCGGAGTGAACTCACACAATTCAAACACAATTCAAACCCTCAATTTCATCAACTCAACAAGTGATGGCCGTAAGGGTTCGGCCGAATTATCTGGTCAATTGTAGTTGGTGAGAAATACAATCTTGAAAAGATTAACGAACTGTTAGGTGCCCGTATTTTCCTACAGACTGGCTTGGTTCTTACGACTAGTTTGACCTACTTTCAGCCAGTATAGGAGTAAGTACGGACCGTATAAATATGGCTACTCGTTCCTTGAGGACTAAGGTGTCCTCTAAACCTCCCACTCTGCTAAGGAAGTCCGGACCGTTTACCGGCTACCCGTAAATCCTCACTGAAAAGTAGCTAATCGCCTAAAAATAAAGAACCAGTAGTAAGTAAGAAATCCAGACTTGGCTTTATCCTAGGGTCGCCTCTCTCTCACTTGCAGGAAAAACAAACAATGAGGGCTTATGCACCCGAGAAAAAGGGTTCTTTTTATTCCAATTAATCTAATCGACCTGCTCAATTCAATCCCAATTTTAGAGTTAGGTTATCACTTGAAATTAATACGAACTCACAAGCACGTCTACCGTTCAGTCCCAATTTCCTTTTTACCTTAAGTTGTAAAACAAGAGGGGAATCAGAAATCAGAATGCAAACGAGAAACTATGATGCATGCTCAGAAGAAGGTATATTTACAGTGAATCCCAGCACTCTTCATGTGTTATGCAAAATTGAATTTGTAAATATTACACTAAATGCATGCAGGTCGAGAAAACCGCACCTAAATAGTATACTATTAGCGGGGAAGAATTGATTTGATTTTGAGCTAAGTAGTACGTGTCTATGTGCGTCTCATTATGAATCATATAACATAAGTGAATCTTCTAAGATATTTGTGGCCTAAATTACGATGGACACAATCAATTTTGATGCTATACTACCGTGTGCCTAATCCTTAATGTCGCCACTCAAGTCGAGCCCCACCCTCACCGGAGAGTGAAACAGGTGTCGACACACCACAAATAATGTCCAAGTCTTTTTTTACACATGCGAGCTCTCAAACAAGAGCCGATGTAAATGAGAAAGCCAAATAATTACAAGAATTTACAAAATTTCTCTCAAAAATGAATAAATTATCCTCGCACTTCAGCAGTCGGCGCTCCTCGCGTCTGTCGACCTCCGATGCACTCCAAGTCCACTAGGTCCTCGCACGGAAAATGAGATTTATATTAGAGAGATAAACAACAAGATATATACAAAAATATGAAGAGAAATAATTGTAAAAAAAGGAATAAATACAAGTGGCTCGGGGGTCAGACTACCCGAGTAGAGAAAATCTAAATCCAAATTTTTTAACTAATCCCTAAGCCGTTTGCCTCCCCGGCAACGTCGCCATCTGACGAGTTGCTAAATACGATAAATAATTCGTGTTCGTTGTAATACGTGTACTTAGCGATTCAATCAGAACCGAGAGGAGACACTACAAGAAAAAGCATATTTTACTACTACAATTGTCGTAGCAAAAGAGTGGTAAAATAGTTGCAAAATGATAGCAACACAAGTTTGCTACCACATGTAGTAGCAAATTCTGTAGTCACGCCGAAATGGTCGCAAACTCTTTGAGACCACACCGTGGTAGTAGTTGTAGTCGCAATAATAGTCGCAAGTAGTCATATTATAGTCGCAAAGTAGTTGTAAATTTTCAATAATTTGCGATCATTTAGGCATGACTTTGCGACTACTAAGGGACCACATATACATGAGGGCATAACAACCTTATGGAACTTGTCACAGCTGTTTACTACCACGTTGGCACTAATTTGTTACCACTTTATCCCTATAGTTCTACCATTGTAGTAGCAATGTAGTGCCATAGTAGTCGCAAATTCTGATTATAAAAGAAAAAAATAATCTAAACATGGCCCTCCCTAGGATTTTTATCCTGTAAATATTGAACAGTAATATAATACTTTCGATTCAGACTGCTTATACCATCAAATAAATCATCACAAAGTAGAAACACAATTAACATAGAGACATGCATCCAAAATTGTAATGTGCAATAGTTCATGCAGAGCTACATTTGTCATACATATTAAAAATAAAAAAAGACAAGACTCGAAGTTTTATAACATCAAATTTAAAAGATAAAATAACTAATACAAAGGTTTCTTTTTCCTCCACTTGGTAAACACACTATCTTTTTTGGCCTTGCCTTTATCCTTTGGATTTTCCTTTCTCTTCTTCATATTCTCCATATGTTCTAAAATGATAACCCCCTTCCTTTGTGATACCCTGTATGTCGTGACATCGTCCTCGTTCTCCTCATGGTCGTCAACCTCCTCCTCATTTTCTTCATCTTCTTCATCTTCATCGTCATCCTCTTCCATTTCCTCTTGATCAAGTCTTGATTACATTTTTCTACAAAGCAAAAAAGGGATATTTAAATGCTAGAAAAATAATTCATTTTTTAAACTATGATCTAAAATTGTATGATAATGAAAATGTTAGCTACATACCTCAAATGGTCAATGGCCTTAACAACCTTGTTGAAAGAGCCTAAGTTTGAAATAATATCATCCACCTTATTCACCAACACACTCACTGTCTGTGTGAGTTGTACAAACTCAATCTAGGACACATCGGATGTCGGCATGTTGCATGTTGAGGGTGTCTCAAAAAAATCAGATGCTCCATTAGAACTAGTAGAGGATGTGAACTTAGGTGGCAAACCACCCAAAGTTTGCTTTCTATTAGGCCCCACTTCACGCTCACTAATGACTTCTTTCCATAAACTATCAATGAAGTCTATTTCTTCATCGGAAATGGAAACACCAAACTTGGCTCTATACAGGTCCATGTAACGATACTACAAATTATTTTTTTAGTTTAATATAAAAGAACTAAAAAATATATAAGTGATAAGCAACATACCAACACCGCCTTTGATTCAGGGGTAGCCCAATCCCCTCCACTTGTATGAGTCACAGTCCACCATTTGATAAACGTTGGAGGACGTTTATCAGCTCCAAGCTATAATGCCAACATAATAGTCGTCAATACAAATTTACAAATGATAATGTAAAATCAAACTTTGTGATTTATACATACCAGTTCATGCCTCACAGTTCCATGGCTCTTCGATCCACTAGTTGATCTAATACTCTGTTTCCCTCTATTTATCTTTCCTGCTTCATACCTCTTCTGAAATTTTTCTTGAATGAAAAGGTCACAATAGCGACTCCACCTTGCTGGAGTGCACCACAATGGCGCGCATAATTTTGCTCTTTCCCAATATTCCGCACCATCCAGCTTATTGATTGCAGTTTTTTTTGCCCTGCAAACATTGTCCTTTACTTAGTCTGTTGCTAGCTTTACTAGAGCAAATCGATACATTTCTTTTGTATGACCAAGTGGTAGCACATATAGGTTCTGCACATCAAGTTTTAGTTACAAATAATTATTTTGAAAATAACCAATAAATAACATCACGTAATGAATCTTACATAAACACCATTTACGATTCGCTCTTGTTCCTCTGGAGTCATGCAACTCCATCTATAATCCGAGCAATCTTGCATAGCTCTAAAGGCCTTCATGAGTGCTTGGGCCACTGCATGCTGATTATCAAGTGTGTACCTGAATTTCAAAATTACTTATTACAAATAAATAAGCATGATAAATAAGCAAGCATATATAGTAATTAAAAGAACTGTTTATAAAGTAGATACCCATCTGGTAGAAATTGTAAGTACTTCCGAGGATCTTGAGTTGGGGGCGGGACTTGACTTTGAGGAGTGTCATGGGGCTGGGAAGGACCCTGAGTAATGGGTGGACCTGAACCTAGTGGAGGAGGTTGAGGACGAATCTGAGGTTGACCAGGACTATGATGATAGGTAGAGGATTGTGGAGTGGGCTTGCGAGAGCGTGTAACACTTGGAGGTGTTCCTGCCAACGAAATGTAATGTGCATATTGCGAAGGAACTTCTACACCAGTATCAAGCATATAGGAAACAAGCCTTGCGACATCTTCATTATGCTCACCTATTGTAGAAACAAGCATGTAAGAAATATAATTATTTTTTAAAAAAAATACTACTACAAGGAATCATACCATCGATGTCTGGAGTATGTCGATCTGAAATACGATCATCATCATGATGCGTTGTGCTCCCGCTCCCTCTAGAACCTCGACCACGCATCATATGCATTTCCTGTAAAGATCAACATATCATGATATGAAAAATTAAGAAAGATATACTGCAAATAAATAAATTATTAAACTTCAGCTTTAATCAACTTACAATGATATTATGGGTATATTGTTACATTATGTGGTCGCTCAAAGTCTGGAACAAGTAAAGTTGACGAGTCATCTAAATTCAGTTGGTCATTAGAATCCGTATAAATGCGTGACATTTTTTTTAAAACTGTAAAACGATCAACTCTTTTTCGCTTTTTTCCCACTATTGGAACATAACATATCTGATCAACTTGTGAACTAAGGACAAAAGGTTCAAATCTTCGAATATATTTTCGGGCAATGACATTTACAATATCATGTATATGGTCAACAACCACACCATATTGTGGATCATATCAGTCACAAGAAAATAAGAAGAGCTTATTAGGAGGTGGCATATGATATTCAAGCTCAAGCACCTCCTTAAGAATCACGTAATAATTCAAACTATCCTCACCATAACATGATCCTTTTACCATAACACCAGAGTTGTATGTAGTTAAGCTTGTAGTTGTATCGACACAATGAAATCTACATCCATTGGCAAAAAAACCACCGTACGACATCACCAAATGATTGGGACCAAGTGATAGGTCATTGAGCATCTTGTGTTTAGGATCTGCTGGATCAATCAACTTTACACGCTCTTTAAACCAATTTGATAATTTCTTCCTGAATTCATCCACAACTTCATCTTCAGTAAATGAAGGATTCTCTACCATTAACTTATCCCTGAACTCCCTACAGTTAGAGAAAATCATTTTATGAACTGATGATCTTAGCATTAAAAATAAATTGAATAAGATGTATACATACTCTGTAAATGGTGTTACTTCGTCTGTATTGTCTAGAACATAAAGCTCAACAGCTTCTTTCTCTTGGGTGGTCGTCATTCGTGATTTTCCTTTTTTAAAAGGTCGACCGCGTGTTTCAAAAATGGAGAGGCCAACAACACGTTCATTTTCAATGTACTCATTACGCATGGGACGATTATGAATGGTTTCAATGTCGTCAGACAAGTATCGAGAACAAAAGTTGGCCACCTCTTCGAATATGTACTGAACACTTATTGAGCCCTCAATCTTGTTCTTATTATGTACCTTCCTCTTCAAGAAAAAACATATACCTATATCATGTCAGTTTACATTGTTAGACAAAGTACACTAGATATACTATATTAAATAACATTATAAACCATACCTTTTGAAAGGGTACATCCAACGATATTTGACCGGTCCACCAACTTTAGCTTCGTAGGGAAGGTGCACCATTAAATGTTCCATCGAGTCAAAAAAGCAGGTGGAAATATCTTCTCAAGATTGCATAGGATAAGAACTACATTCTCTTCAAGTGTTGCCATATCTTCTACTTGTAACTTTGAAGAGCATATGCATTTGAAGAAGTTACTCCAACTCCGTTAATACATCATGTACTCCCTTCGGTAGTAATCCTCTAAAAGCAAGGGGCAATAGTTGTTCCATAAATACATGACAGTCATGACTTTTCATACCTTGAATATGTTTTTCTTCAAATCAACAAGTATTGAAATGTTAGACGAATAACCATCTGGTATTTTTAACTTACTTGGCCACTCACATACATCTTTCACTTGATCTTTACTTAAGCAATATTTTGCCTTCGACATATGAAAGCGACCATCATCAGATTCTACCAACCCTAACTCAGGACGTGCACAAATCATCATTAAGTCTCTACGAGTATTCTTTGTATCCTTTGTCTTGCCCTTCACATCAAATACTGTATAAAATACATTATCAAAGACATTCTCTCCTATGTGCAAGACACCCAAATTATGTCTGATGAGCAAATTAGGCCAATATGGTAGTCCCCCAAAAAATGCTCATTTTAGTCCAGTTGTGGCTATCTCCAAATCCAGGAAGAGGTTGTATACAATCATCAGAATCTTTTAACTGTAGCAGCCTCTGCAATATTTCAAATCCTGATAACCTTATTGGTTGATCTGAATCATCAATTGTATTTCTTTTGAATGCCATCTTTTGTTTCTTATATGGATGATCTTTCGGCAGGAACTGCCGATGGCAGTCAAAGAAGCATGGCTTGCGACCATACTGAAGTTGAAATGCTTTTGTTTTTTCATGCAATATGGACAACTTCTCTTCCCAAGCGTGCTCCAACCTGATAGCATTCCATATGCTGGAAAATCACTAATGGTCCACAATAAGCCCACTCTCATCTGAAATTTACTTTGTTGATAGCATCATAAGTTTCCTGACCTTTATCCCAATGTTCCTTTAATTCATCAATTAAAGTACGGAGATATACATCCAAATATTTTCCCGGAGATGTTGGACCAGGCACAAGCAAAGATAAGAACATGTATTGTTTCTTGTTACACAACCAAGGTGGAAGGTTGTATGGTGTAATAACAACTAGCTAGCATGAGTAATCTTTCCCCCGACCATGTGGATTAAACCCATCAGTGGACAACCCAATTACAACATTCCTCTTATCCATGGAAAAGATGGAGGATGAATCCATCAAAGCACGCCAACAAGATGAATCAGAAGGATGTTCCATATAGTCACCACGTGCATGATCTGCATGCCAAGTCATGTCCCTAGCTATTTCTTTGCAATATATAGCCTCTGTAAACGTGGTGTTATAGGAAAATGACGAAGCACCTTCTATGGAACAATTAATTTCATATTTGGTTTGAATCGAGGTTCTCCACAATCTGGACATTCAGTCGCATTCTTATATTCATCTCCATAGTATAAAATGTGATGGTTAGGACAAGCATCAATTAACTTTGCTGATAATCCAAGTGTACCCATCATTGTTTTAATCTTGTAGTAGGATCCTGGCAAAAACATTATCCTCTAGAAGCATTCTTTTTATGATCTTAATCATGGCATTGAAACTAACATCAGTCATATTATATTCAGCTTTATCGTCAACAACTCTGTAACAGCTGATAGGAGTGAAAATGTCTTGCAACCATCCCATAATGGTTCCTCTGCCTTCTGTAAGAGTTCAAGAAAGTCTTTAGATTCCTCATGGATTTATTCATCATCACAACCCTGCATAGAAGGATCAAAATTCAAGCATGATGCATCCATCACCATCTCAACAAAAGGATTGTCCGGAGTCTGAGATCTCTCTTCGTAAGTTGTACGTGTCTCTCCATGCGCATACCAAGATGTGTAATCATCGACAAAACCCTTCGTGCACAAGTGTCCTGCCACAATGTCTCTAGCTTGTTTCTTCATCAATTTGCATTGCATACACGGACAAATTATCTTCCCATCTATATTGACTATTCCATCTCCTTGGGCATATGCAAAAATAAGAAAGCCTTCTACACCTAGGAGAAATGGCATGCAAATAGATCCATTCACTTAACGATTGTACATCCAATCCCTTGCTGCATCCATTGTTCTACCTATAATGCATCCATAATAGGTAATTAGACACATGGTTTGATAAAACAAAAGATTTTCCTCTATTCGATAACATACTCACATCTAAATCAATATGCTTCCTAAATTAAGTATGCAATATAATCGCATTCAGTCCGTCCCATCAAGCATGACGATTTGATCAACTAACATTAGCATTAATGTACATACAACATTATGATATAGATGACTTTGTTTGAGATCATTGTTATATTATTTCTGCACAGTACAACTATGCATTTGTTGTCCATATCCTATATGTTATAGGACTAGAAAGTCATATTATATTACGAGAAAGGTCCTTGTGGCATATATGTGCAAATCCTTCTATGTAAGTCAAAACATCCGACTGGATAGTCAATTACCTCACTACGCCTCAGATAGTTTTTGCAAAAATACATTTATTATTTGTAATCCTATCATAATATTACATATGGGTCAAATCTACACTGATAACAAGATAGATCATTTAAAACTTGACACTGTTGATATGTCTTGGATCCTAACCATATATCCAAGCTGAAGAACCTTGTATGCTCCCCTCCTGCCTTATCATACCCCAACAAGACGGGGGTCTCGCTAGCGTGATCTATATGAGATAGCGTGGATATCGTAGAAATCATCCATTTCTACGCATTTTTGATCTCTATATGCTTCACCTTAATAGTCATCTAATAACCAGAACATCAATCTTAATGATTTTCTTTTTTTTTCAATATCGGTAACCTAATATACATACTAGTACAAAACTAATGGAGTTTGTGAGACCCAACATGTGCTATTTGTGTTAAGATGACAATGCTCTTCATTATACTCGTAATTAAAAATAGACTATTGCAGGAGTAGAATATTTCATAAATTGAAGGATGCACATCATCGAAGAAGTTTGGGTCACCTGTCCGAAGAAGATGACGACACACAACTAGGAGGCCGTCGAGAGCGAGGGGGGCTTGTCGTGGGGAGCGCTTGCCGTAAGGAGTCCTTCACGTCGGTCGCGCGCCGGCTAGGCTAGAGGGAGGGGTGCACGGGAGGAAGGGGGCATGCAAGAGGGAGGGGTTTGAAGGCTTCGATTTAGGGGAAGGGGTGGTGGAGAAGAGAGAGGTCAGGGGCAGAGACGGCTAGGGCTAGGAGGAGGGGACGTTTTGGCGGAAGGGTGTGTGCGAGAGAAGGGGTATAGGGTTTTGGGCGGAAGGGGGGCGGTAAGGAAAACATTTTTCGAAAAATTTCACCCAAATATTGGGACTATATTGCGACGACAACGTGGTAGTAACGTGGTCGCAGGTAGTTACTACCAAAAGCGCGTCTACATGTAGTAGCAACATTCGCGTTAGAATATCGCTACTACAATGTGGTAGTATGGTAATCGCAAAATAGTGGCAATATAGTTTGCGACTACATTACCACCGACCGTAGTAGTAACATTGTGGTCGCAAAAAACAACATTTTCTTGTAGTGAGATCTCCGTGAAGAGTGTCTCGGCTTAATTTATACCCCGGGCAAGTCCGGGGTCGAACACAGGGAGGCAAAGGAACAACTTATTTAATTTCAAAACTTAGATCTACATTTCCAAGCGGTATATTTTTTTAATTTTTTTTAATGCAAGAACAAATGCAAATGCAAATGCGGGTGAATTATGACACTTAGAAAACACAAACAAGGCCAAATTAATTTTAATGGAAAAGAAGTCCAATTTATCCAATTCGTATTTTTTCTAGAATTTTAATCCAGTGATGAATGCAAAACACATTTTTTTAGATTTTTAGGGGTTAAAATGCAACAACTAAAAATGCACACTTTTATGGGTTTTTTCGCAATTTTTCACACAAACAGAAAGCAAAAATTATGAAAAAATTACTAGAATATAAACATGATGTAAGGAAGCTACAGTAATTTTTTTGGATTTTTTTGACAAGTTATGAATTTTATATGCATTTTTTAGTGAAATCAGAGTGACAGTGAGTAAATAATTTCTAATAAATCCACAATGTTTAAATTAGTCAGAGTGCGAATTATCTCAGAAAGATATTTAGATAAGCAATCCAGGAGAGTTGAAATTTTGTAAAAAGAATGTATGTGTATTTAATTAAAAATAAAATAATAAAACACTCTACAATTTATTTCAAGCACAAGATAACTCCATTTTAGTGAAATTAGGAGAGTAAATTAAACACTCTTCAAGACATCACATATTCTTTTTGTGGAATTTTTAGAGCAACCATGTATGAGATATTAATTTAATAGCATAGAATGGGTAAAATATGGAGATTTTCAGTTAAACAATTTTAATTAATTACCCACAACTCACAAAAATACAATAAATTTTCAAGATGGTAGATAATAAGTTGCTCAACACAATAACGTTTTTCCTTGAATAAAAAGATGCAAAACATGTATCCAATTGCTAGTCAAACACAGGGGTCTTTGTGCAAAAAGTGAAACTGGAATTACAATGCAAGTTATGAACATGGACTACTTTGTAATTACTGAAACTATACACAAAATTTACATAATTATTACTTAAAAAAATAAGAAAACATCACCTTCTTCTTCCTTTGTTCTTTGCAGGAGATGAACCCAAAGGGGAGAAGCTTGAATTGGCGGAGGCGGGCGGCGCCGGCGTGCGGCGGGAGGAGGTCGGCAGAGGTGCGCGCGCGGTCGTGATGGTGACACGCGGCGGTGGGTGTCCCCACGCGGGCGGAGCTGGGGTCGAGGGGCGGTGTCAACCGCAGAGGAGGGGGTGACGCTGGGATCTTCTAGAGGGGCCGTGCGCGAGGTTGCGGCGGGGGCGCGCGGCTGGAGACGCCGCGGTGATGGAGGGGCGGCGGTCGGCGCCGCTACCCTAGGAGGATGGGTGGGGCAGCAATCGCTGGCTGCTGCTTTTTTTTTTATTTTTTTTTCAATTTTTTTCTGATGTGTGAAATTTTTTTAATTTTTCGTTTTTTTTTTAAATTTTGATTTCTTAAACAGGGAACAAAAGTGGCATGAGTGCAACAAAGGGAAAGATGGAAGTGATAGTGATGATATGGTGTGATAATGGTGGTGAATATGACAAATTGGTGGTAATGTGATGTGATATAAGAAAAATACAAAAAAAAACACAACATGATAAAATGAAGGGAAATTTTACCTAAGATGAACGCGATCGCCTATGGTGTGCTCGCGAGAGCACGGTCTTGGCTCGAATCGCCGGCGAGCGATGAGCTCGAGCAGCACGCGGAGGCGGCTACGATGTTGGCCAAAAAGCCAACGGATCTCACCGGAGAGAGGGCCGTCGTCGCTCGACCGCGGTTGCGTCGCTATCACCGATTCAACTCTAGGAACTAGGCTCCCTCACATAAAGATGGATCAAAGGTAAAAATGAGGAGAATGACATGTATATAAAGAGAATGGAATGAGAGGTTATTAAAGTGGTGGAGTTGAATGGGAGGTTGTATTATTAATGGAGTTGAATGGGAAGTTGGAAAAATGGTGGAATAATGGAGTTGAATTGGTGGTTATGGTAGAGAATGTAAAATAAATAAATAAATTATATAAAATAAAGTAGGCTACTTTAATTACAAATAGAATAAAAGAGAAGAAAATAAATAGTGGAGAATTTACAAAAGAAGACAAAACACACGTACATTTTTTTACTTTTCTAAATGTAAATTTTTTATTTTTATTAAGAGATATTTACAACGTAAAAATATAATAAAATACTACAATTAAAATACAACATAAGTATGATTTTTTTGTATTTTTAGTAATTAAGAAAGATACAATAAAAAATTGAAGAAAGAATGAATATATACATGATATACAATGTATATCTAGGTCCCAAAACCCAACTTTTGCAAACGAGCTCCGATTTTAATGAAACTACTTCCGTTGGATAGATAATTTTCTAACTTGAACTTTAAAAGTAAGTTTGGTGAATTTGGAGTTCAGACAGAGCGGGAATTCGGCTTGGAAGTTGGACTTTACGCTTTTTTCTCTTTGGGATCTAGGAGCATTTATTTGAGGTGATATTTGTTTTTTATTTTGTATTTTTATATACATATTTATAAACAAGTTAGACAAAGAATTAGGCAAAAAGGAGTTGAAATGAAATTATTAAAAATACATGAAGTTTTGGGCTATTTACATGTATAATACTTCTTTATTTTTGCGGCTTTTTATGTGTAATTTATTTTGTACAATCTAATATACAATAATTAATGTATTTTATTTACAAGAGTCATTTTGTTAATTTATTGATTTTATGGACATTTATCTGGGATTTTACTCGTGGATTTGCTAAGATCAAGATATTGCGATGATGAATCGCAAATTCATCAATGTACTACCCTCATATGCTACCCCAAGCCAAAAGATTCTGCCTCCTCACTACCTCATCCATGAAGAGCTACATGTAGAGTGCTTGTCCATGATAGGCCACGGTCTGAAATAATCATGTGTGTGTTGTTAAATGTTCTACTTAGACTAATTAAGATGACATGTGAACATAATCTTATGGACTTAAAGAATTAAGTCACTAGGACATGAAAAGTCTTAACTCCATTTCTTATAAGGTTCTTCTGAAATTAAGTAGATTAAGGCCCAACTAAGCTCCATTCTTCAATTTTATTCCAGACATAGTTTAAATGTTAATACTATCCTGAAAAATGCACATGCAAATGCGAGAAAATATGTACAATGCAAAGAAAGCATTTTTTGAGAAAAATGCAGATGTAAAAGAATGGTTTTCTTTTTTTCTCTCTTTTTTTGGAATTATGCAAGTTTTTATAGATTTTTGCTTTTACAGATTTTTTTCAAAAAGGAAAAGGGTTAGTAAAAAATATACAAGTATATAGAAGAAAAAATTTTTTTGTTGTTGTTTTGTTTTTTTTGTTTTTTAGTTTTTTTAGTTTTTCTTTGTTTTTTTGTTTTCTTGTTTTGTTGTTTTGTTTTATTTGGTTGATTTTTTTTTGTTTTTACACATGTGTATTTTACAAAATTATATATATAATCCCCCAAATAAATATATTGAAATTACGAGTTATGCCTAAAGTATACATACAATATATACGACACCCCCCTATACTTAGCGAGAACTATGTCCTCATAATGACCAGAGAGCAAAAAGGAAGACATAACTCATGCTAAGTATAGAAAAGTGAAAAGACTCCTATGCTACAATGACTTGAAGAAAAGATAAAAAGAAGAAGAAGTTGGTGATCCCCCCTATACTTAGGATCAAGTAATCCTAAGTAAAGTAGACTGTACAAAAGGGGAAAACCGATGAAGAGAATGTACAGACTCAAAAATAAAAAAGACGATATGAACAACATCAAACCCCATACTTAGGGTAGAGTATCCCTAAGTATAGGCAACAACAAGAGTGATGAACAAGACGAATATGAACAACACAAATTATTTACCCTCCCTCTATACTTAGGATAAAGCACATCCTAATTATAGCATATATACACACACGGAAAAGAGGTGAATGATAAAACCGGATGAAGAAAGATTGAAACGAAAGGATATACAAAAGGAGTGGATGTACAAAGATTAAGAAGGTCGAAGCGAACCTTCTTGTGGGACCGCTGAGGTATTGATCTGACAAGATATAGGTCGATATTGGGGTCGTTACTAGACATGAACTGATCAGAATCGATCAAGAATGTATCATTAGAGGTTTCAGATTGTGTAGGCCTAAACCGATTAGTGGAAGTAGTATGGTCATGTCAGTCTGGGAAGTCTCACAAATATCAATGTAAAAAGACTCAAATGCATTATCCGAAAAAGTAGGATCGATTTTAGCCTGACAAGCCTCTACTAGATCATCATCTTTATCAAAAGACCCAAATTCTTTTATAAAAGCAATCAAATCAAATTTGGCCTGATCGGTCTCATCTGAATCAGGGTGAATAGGAACAGACTCATCAGTGAAAGTAGTCGAATTATGTCCGTCATGTCTAGTCTCAGAGTCTGCCTTCTTCTCTAGGGTGTCTATCGTGTAAATCCTGCAGATGCCATCAATGCATCTCCACATACCATAAGAGGGAACTCCAAGGACTATGCTTTCCGAGTCTTCCACCTTCAAGAGGAATTCTTGGGTTTCATTATCATCCAACATATAACAAGAATCTCAGATATTATCATCAAGGTCAAATTCCTTGGGGTTGGCTAACACAGGCGGGCTCTCATGGGATGCAGGTCTCTGGTCAATAGTGGTTGTAGTGATCAACACATCGCTCCGTACATCAGAATGGAAGCGAATCTCTCCTGAACCATAATCAATAACGGCTCCCGCAGAGGCAAGGAAAGGCCATCCCAAGATGATAGGGTGCTCCACAGGGGTGGAGGTCTCCACGGGCAATACGACAAAATCCCAAGTAAAATTCATGCCCTGAATTAAGAATGACATCATTTTCTCGAATACCCTTCGGCCTCTTGACAGATCCATCAACAAATTGAACTATCATCCTAATTTTCTTGAGAGACCCAAGATGAAGAGATTGTACCATAGAGAAGGGTATTATATTGATTGAAGAACCACCCTCAAGAAGAGTGGTATCACAAAAATAGTCAGATATGGAGCAACTCACAAGAGGTATGGCAGTGTTCCCTTTCTATAAATACATACGGTGAGATATGACGTAGGTAGTAGCTATGGTCAAGATGTGACACTCAGATCGTCTCCTTCGCTTTCTCTTATGTTGAGGAGTAGATAAATCTGTCATGGTCTGTGAAGTGGGGTTTTAATGATCTCATGAAGGGTGGCGACCACTTCAAGTTCAGTCACATTTTTTGAATTTTTGGACCTCCTCCATACAAGGGAGGAGATCGGAATCAACATTTACACGATGATATTGCCAAGAGCAGTCTGTATAATGGAATCCTCGGGGTCAAGGTCAGGATATGTGGTTGATGATTGTATGGGTAAATGATCGGGAATTTGGGTCCTCTCCTCACAAATGAATCAACAATGTGTCTCCCATAATCTTTTTGGATTTTCAAAATTTTCTCCAATTTTTAAATATTTTGGGTGATTGTAAGCTCTCATAATTATCCTCAAGCGAATCCATATCCTCAAATAGTGGAGCAGTGTTTTGGCTCGTATTTATGTTAAATAGATTGCTAATCCTCGAATTCATATGCTCCATCATCCGATTCAGTGTCTCAAGTGTGGAAATCATGAAAGGTGACTCCAAAATCCCAGGATTAGGTGGGTTGAATTAGGGTGGGTGAAAATCAAAGTCCTCTAATTCCTAAAATAATGGGTTAGGAGGATATGCACAAAAATCAGGAGGAAAGTCCTCCTGGAAAAGGAAGGTGGGTTGTCTTGATAGTACGAGGTATCCACGAAGATCGAATTAAAATAACTCCAGTTGGCCATCTCTGAAACAAAAGGACAGGATCGGGAGAGAAGAGTGGTCAAGTCAAAAGATATGGAGAAAAATGTGCAAATTCATAGAAGGATCGAGTATGCACACAAGCAATCAAACACAATACAAACCCTCAGTTCACCAACTCAACGTAATATGAAGATCGTGAAGGTTCTGTCAATTATCTTGTCAATTTTAGAGTTTGGTGAGAATACAATCTATTAGAGCGGTTAAAGCGAGCTGTTAGGAACCCAATGCTCTCAGGAGACTGGGCCCAATCCTAAAGTTATGTCTTTCCCAGCCAGTATGAATTACAGACTATTTACCGGCTACCCGATTAATTCAATCTATTAAGGATGTCGCTGACCACTTTCTCGACTACCAGAGAGATACTCACTGGAGAATGACTAACCCAAGATAGTAGTCTAACAAGAGTTCAGGAGTAGTTCTATCGTAGTGTGCAGGTCGCTCTCTCGCTCAAGCGAACTAAACAATGAGGGGGTTACTCTCCCCAAAATAATGATTTTCCTTGTGTTTATTTTAGGGTCGAGTTTTCATTAACAGTCCCTTATTTTAGGCAATTATCACTTGGTTAAAATATTTTCAAAGAATCGCCTACCGAGTATCCAATTTCCTTTTTAACTTACGCAAGTGAGAACAAGGAAATGCCAATGCACGATTAAAAATAATGATGCATGTAGAGGTTAGAGATGCATACCTTGTCACCAACACTCTACACGCAAGTGATCCGCGCAGAATTTAAATAAACTATCCTATATGATGCAAGTGAACAATCCTAAATGATATCTTCTATTAACGTGCAAGAACAAGTTAATTTGACTAAGTCAAAAATACACTCTACTCTATAGGTACATGAATTATTGTTTATGGTGTTTGGACCTAATTAATTACCTGGCTCAAGCAAATTAATTAAAGCAATCATGAGGTAGCTCACAAAATCTGCGGAACAAAGAAAAATAAGGCAGCACCGGTACTTGGCGAAACATACCCCGCAACAAATGAATGCCCGTTTACAAGAGTTCAAATGCTAGAAAAAAAAATATCTCTCTCTCTCTCTCTTTCTCTTTTCGTCTCCTTCAAGTCTTCTTCTCCTCTTCTCACATTATCCTACAGCTTGGTGAAGAATCAAGACGCCTCCACATCGCTTGGGTGCTTCGGCTCTCCTTGGATCGCCTCCTTCGCTCTGCGGTCCCTCGCAAGAAAACGAAAAGAGAATGTGTAACACAATTATAAAATATGAGAAAGACAAAAATTAAATGAATGCAATGGATATGAACAATGAAGTGAATGGCAAATGTAAACAAATATTTACAACGAAGAATAGCAGGTCAAAAAAAACCTAACTACCCTCGCCGTGCCTCCCCGGCAACGGTGCCATTATGTCGACGTAGGAGATTTCGAGGATCGAAAATTATTGATATGAAAGTCGTTGCAATCCCCAAAAATCCCGTGACATACAAACATTTTTCTATTTTTCTACTTATTTACCTGTATAGAAGACATGATCGAACTCAGGGAGGCTACAATTCTCGAGGGTTATTCAATTAATCGACAAAAAAATCAAATAAAAGAAAAAGGAAATCTCAAAGGAAACTATCCTTAGTTTTTGTGAATTTTTCTCTTTTTATTATTTTATTATTTTTTTATTTCTATTTTTTTATTTTCTGATTTTCAATTTTTTATTATTTTAATTTTTTAATTTTTTTTAATTTACAAATAGCGAACAATATGCACAAGATAAAAACTACGTACACCAAACTCTTTTCTTATTTTTTAAATTATATAAAAAATGCTCAAAAATCGAGAGAAAATATTATTATATTTTAAGATTTTGAAATAATTTTAGGAATTATTGTAGAAATTTCAGATGTTTTTGTATTTTTATAAAAGTCAAACAGTGACAAAATGAGAAACAATGCACAACCTGGAGTAATTTGCAACTTAAAAATATTTGAAGTGCCCGAAACTCTGCCAATTATTTTTGTGATAAAATAGGGACAATTATCTACAAATAGAGGCTAAAATCACGCTTTTTGGCTTTTTGTAGAATTTTTTATGATTTTTATATGATTTTTAGTATTTTTAATTTTTTTTGGGTTTTATAAATAGTTAGTGCACAAAATTTGGATAGAAATTAAAAGACAATGAAATACATATACCGTAATGTTTTAGAATTTTTGGAGAAATTTTCAAATTTTTATTGAATTTTCAAATTTCAGGAAGATACGAATGGCTTGTTTTTATTTTTAAATAACAAGAAATTATGAAAAAATGCAATAAAAATTTATTGCAATGATGATGGACATAACATAAGTATACACAAATTTTTTTAGAATTTTTAGATTACAAATAACATTTATTCCAACAACAAAAACATTCAATTTACAGTCGGTAAATGAAAGACTGAAATCTAAATAATTAAAGTTTCTGCATAAACAATTAACATGGAATAAAAAGAGGAAGGAACATGCAAATTACCCACAGTGGACGTGCTTTGTACGTGAGTTAATCTGGAAGGGATCTTTATGCAATTCTCAGAATGCTGCGGGCTCATCAATAAAAGTTGCCCAAAAAATTATTCAACCCTAGTTCTCTCTTGCTTTCTTCGTTCACAAGCCAAATAGGAGGGAGAGGTCCACCGCTCGACTCTGTTCTTCTTCCCAGATGGAGGCTCGCGACGGTCCGTGCAGGCCGGCGGTGCCTCCATGCCGAGGTGGAGGACGTTCTGTGGAGGAGGGTTACACACACCCTCTAGGTGGTCAGTCGGGGACGGCGGGACTCGCTCGGAGCTCTTGGTGTGTGCAATAGAGGGCACGATCGGGCAGGGGGCCACACGACGGCACACACGGGTTGATGACGAAGGGAGGGACGGTGAAAGGCATGGTGGTCCAGGCATTGATGGAACAAGAGGTCGATGGGGGTGGCACTGCGTAGGAGAGGCCGCTCGCGATGGGACACAGTTGGCTGAGAGGAGCTCCTTCAAGGTGTTGCGATGGGTCGGCGAGGGAGGTGGCTCCCTGGAGCTTGCGCGGTCGTATCGGCAGCTTGGGCGATGAAGGAGGTGGGCGGCAGCAGCTGGATGCGCTCCACCCAGATGGTGATGTTGGTGGCGGCTTCAGGCACTGGAGCGCGACTACCACGCGGGGGCTCGATTGAAGATGGCCGGTGGTGATGCTGGCGGAGCGGGCGTTCCTGCTAATGATTATTTTTTTATTATTTTTTCATTATTTTGAAATTTTATCTATAAAGCAAAAATAGAATATATTAAAAAATTTTATTTTTTTTATTTTTATTTGTAAACAGAATAAAGAAAACCTTTTTCTAATATTTTTTTGTATTATTTTTGTATTATTTTATTTCCTGCAAAACAAATGTTAGAAGAAAACATATATTTTTTATTTTTTCTTTTTATTTCTAAACAAATTGGAAGTTGAACAGGATCCGGCGAAACGTGATCAATTAAATCCGGTTCACTGACCACCGTGCATGGTCGAAGTTGATAGATTGTGAAAGATAGAAAATGAGTGCGAAGAGATTAAGAAAATGAGATGAACGTGAAATCAATGGCGGATCAAATCGTGATGGTTCTACGATCTAAAAATATAATTGACAACGAAATAAAAATGTTAGAGATAAAACTACGATTAATTTATGATAAAAATAAGAAAAAGACGATGAATCTCACCTTAGGAGCAGCAACTATCGTGATCGCCTCGACGAAGGCCGACTTGCTGTCACCGGACAACTCAGAGGTTAGGCATCTTTCTCGACAAGAAGACTCTCGAAGATTGGGATCCTCTAATCAAAGATTGATCAAGTTGGAATGATGGAGAAGGAGCCATATAAATAGAAAAGATGGAGAATGAAATTTGAATTTTTGAATTTTTGGTTGAAGAGATAAGAGAAATGAAAATTGAAATGAGATAAAGATATTATTTGTTTTTCAATTAGTGCTTAGTGGATTTTTCCAAGTGTGGTTGTTTTTATTCTATACATGATCTAATTCTGCAATTATTTTTATTAATTAGAACACATTTTTATTTACAACTTTGGTTTTGAAAGTCATTTGATTTGAGGTCAATTAATGTACATATAAAGTAGTTTAGTATAAAAATATACACAGCACATAATTTTTTTGGATTTTCTAATTGAGGACCCTATCTCCCCCCTACTTTATTCCTGGTCGATCAGGTCAAGTCTTGACCTTCTCTCGTGGTTCGAGTCAGCCTATATCTATTACGTATATACAATCTTCCTCTTTTTTTCCTTTATTTTTCCTTCCTTTCTTTATTTTTTTTATTTTAGGTTAAAATAATAAGAAGTGTACAATATTTATAGACAAATGCAAGTTAGTAAGAATATGGAGTTAGTGTTATATACGTGTGTTTTATAAGGGATTTAAGCTAAAATAAATGAATAAAGATGACGAATCGTAGATTCATCAACCGGTATATAGACCTTGATTAGGCCATCAACCTATTGGTCTGCCAAATGTACATACTCAAACATATTGTAACACATCTGTCTCCGATCAGAGGATGCGTGCCTATATCGTGACAACATATGACACAAGTCTTTGGTTATCTCCATCTCGTTAAGTCAACTCTTTGACCTAACTTATCTAACACCTCCAAATCTCTATTCCTATGTAGAGTGCCTACATCAAGAGGTCCGTAGATATCAGCCTTTAGAGAAAGGATTAGCATCTCCTTCTCAGGCTGGAGATCCTCTCTTAATAATCATTTGACTATGAGTGATGAGTCCTCAATCTAACTCATTAGATATTCATCCAAGCACAGGATTCTATGATTCAACAATTGAATCAACATTTGTATGATCATCAAGATGGCCATGGTACATAAACCTAATTGTACTAATGGACCTATTATGCAATTTAGTTATTCTTCAATTCAGATCAGGGAATGATATTTACAATAACATCTTTTGCATAATGGCTTGTTGTGGGCTTGCATGTCCAACAATCTCCCACCAGCCCAAAGCGCCATTAATGGGTAATCGTAAACCCACACTCATGTGATAATCATAGGCTATTTAGAAGAATAGCTAGGTAGGTTGATCAATCACTTTGTTCTCAAGAGACTAAGCCAAGTACTTTTACGACACTTGCATATCTCCTAGTGACAGTGCTGGCATCCAATGCGAATGTTGCATCTTATGCAACCAATACTCAATCTCGTTAAAGCGGTTCTAATGTCTATAATACTACAACTCAATAATCACTGTAACCAGTGTGTAATTTCTATCATCCTTATCATATTGCCCTAGAGATCTCTATATCCCAAGACTAAGACCCAATCTTATGTCTTATAAGGCATATGGAGTTAAGACCTTTTAGATCACTATCTATAAAAGTATTACGTTCTAAAAGATAAGAATTTGAGATAACTATATCAAAAAAACTTGTCCTCTATGAAGATATTTTAATACTGCAATCAAGTGTTTCATATCCATAGTAGGATTAACAATATTTACTACTCCCACTGCATGGTAGACATCTAGATTTTGTACACATCTAGCATACACCTAGCTTCGCAAAGCTGATGCACTACGACATGTAGCTTTGGTATTCATATTCTAAACTCTTTAAGGTGTTATCCCTTTAGATAGGTCAGTACCATAACTTAAGGGAAAGAAGCTTTTCTTGGAATTTTCTAGAAAATGGAACATGTCCAAGATGTGCAACTAATGTCACGGTCCCAATACCCTCATCTCTTTGCTTCTAAACAACTTCAGAACTAAGATCTAAGAGGTATTATTGAGATCATATCTCAAGGTATGCAATATCTAGGCTATAAAACACTTATTATCATCCTTATATCATTCCAAATGATTAGGATATTATCCACATTTAGCGTGATGAACACACTGGCACTCCCACTAAACTTCACATGATTCATCTAGATTCTATTTGAAATCATAACCTTTATAATTTTATCAAATCTGATGTTCCAACTACAACAATCTTATTTGAGTCCATAGATTGAGTTCCTTTAGCGTGCATATCTTTCCTTCCTCAACTATGAAGCCCTGTGGCTACTTTATATGAATATCCTCAGAGAGGTATTCAGAGAGGAATGCGATCTTGACTCACATCTCGAAGATGGCATATTAAAGTTGTCTAGATATAGTTAGCAATATTCAGATGGGTTTAAGCATGGCCACTGAAGAGCAAGTCTCATCATAAGTAATGTCTTCTCTTCGTGTGTATCTTGTGGATACGAGATATGTTTTGAAGGTCTCTACCTTCTCATCAGGTTCCCTCTTTCTCTTGAAGGTCCATTTACACCTAAGGGGTCATACCCTTATAGGTGGATCCTCGTGGGTCCATATACAACACTTGTATATGAAGTCTACTTGAGACTTTACTGCTAACATCCATCTTTCTTTGTCATGATAATTATAAGCTTCATCGTATGAAGTCAGATCATTGTTAGACTTAATTAATACATGGAATCCATGCTCAAACTCATTTGGAGAGGTATGAGTGTTTCATCTTTAATTATCCTCTTAGTTTCTGATTTTAGGAGTCTCATTATCTTCTCAATATTAAATGAGTTCCTTCACTTCATTTTCATATTAAAAAAGATTCTCAAGAAAGTCATCCTCCAATAATAATATCCTTAGAGATAAAATCATTTAAGAATTTTAAGGTCATAAACTAGGTACCCAGTACCATCCTTTATATTCCTAATGAAGCAACATTCTCTAGTGCTCGATTCCAGCTTACTTGCATGGAACCTTATATATTGTAGTCTCTACTACATATATAATTTGAAACTAATAGGTAATTATGTCAAGATTCATCATTGATTAAATCATGTCACACATGATCCAATTGTATCTCCCTACAACACCATTGAGTTTAGGTGCATTAGGAGGATTTAGATAGGAATGATACTCCTTTCTCCATAAGGTATTCATTGAATTCATTTAATAGGTACTTGATACCTAGGTTAGATAAAATTCATTTCATCTTCCTTCAAACTTTGGTTCTAAACCAAAATTGTGAAATGTTTGAACATTTCAAAGGTTTATAAGGTGAAGAGAAGAAATCTCATGTCACCAATAATCATCGAATAATATCATATATCATCAATGTTCATTATGATATATATGATCCACACACATCAGTATGTATGAGTTATTGAATACGTTGACATCTTATACCATTCCTGAAGAAGAGTTTATTAGGCATTTTACTTTGAATACAATATTCACAAGTATGTAAGATTTAAAATTTCAGACATTCTAAAGTTTCATCTCTTATTAGTCTATTGATCTCATGAACAGACACTTGTCCAAGGCTTTATGCCAGATCATTGTCAAGTGATCTTCATCCTCTTATTGTTCTTATTAGGTTTAATTTTCAGTATTAGAATTGTTAATGAACCATTCATTAATTTTCTAATTTAGTAGAGTCTTCTAGATGGTAGACTACTTTCTGAAATAAATCCATCATAACTCTTTATGATAGGTCTATTCCATAATACATGTTCATTACCAACATTTAGAAATAAACAATGATTGCATTCTAATATATAGGTTATAGAGACATTCTCTAAGACTAAGGGCTCTTCCACTGAAAATATGCTCTATCTATCCAATAGAGACCATTGCAACAATTGAATCAATATCCATGGATTAGTATTAAACCTTACGATCAATTTTCTAGTCGTATAAAACATATGCACCAATTTCAAGTGCTATAAGAAGGATGAGATACATTTTTAGACTTTGTTTTTTATCCAATAAGCAAGTCAATTTCAATGATGTTATGTAGATGTAGATTATTTCGATGCATTATCTGAGTCCTTCTCTAAGGATTCTAGATAAACTTGATAGTCATACTATCAGCTTATTGCAGTATTGACATTTATCCAACTCATTGGATGCCATATGGAAGTTACGGAAGTACAGTCAACTCTTTGACTTTACTTCTTGCTTGGGTCATACCCATGCTTCCACTACGTTCCCTTCATCTATAAACAACCATTTCTTAAGATAAAGGAACTCTTACATTGAACATGTCCATAAGGGACTTTAATATAAGAGTACTTCGACATTTATAAATGCTTCATCCAATTCATATATTATGAATATTATGAGGCGTCATTGAAGACTTGATTATAGATAGTAGAATGATGGCACTCATCATATCTATATCCATCTCAACTCTTAAAGACATATTCAAGTAGGTACTCAAACATTTTGAGTATATCATATCTTATCAAGCTGCCATTCTGCATTATACAGTGAACCATGCCATTCATGAGTAAATGTTGAGAGCACATAGGTTTTCTAGAACATCTTCTTCAGTTTTTATAAGGATTATTTGACAATTACGATCATCATCGATATGTCACTTCCAAAGTACATTCAATGAGAGATCAAGACTATAGAGATGCACACAAACCCTAGGTTGTTGTCCTATTGTTAATTAATTGTCATTCCTCATTATTATGAGGAATCTTTGACATTGCAACCACATACATTATGTGTCAAACTGCAAGTATAATATCTTGATCATGGAAGCAATCCATGATATTTTACTGGTTATTATTGAGTATAGTGTTGTGTGGATTTAATGATGATTATCTGAAATAAGAAATTTGCATATATATTACATTGATTTAGGAATTTTTATATCAAAGTTGTCCTGGATTGTCAACACTTAAAGTTCATTCCCTTATTCACTTTCAATGTAAGAGATATACTTACCATTATATCTCAAGCAAGATCCGGGATCTCCTTTCTTGTCTTTGTTACATCTTAATAATATGAGAACCTACAACTCGGGTAAAAAGAAGCGGGAACATATTCTACCTTGCAAGTCCAACTTGCATCCCCAATTCGGTCTTAACATCGAGCCCACCACGAGTTTGACACGTCGTTAATTGAACCAACTGTGAATAGGAATAGCACTCGCTATGCACAATCCAATATTGCCCCAATAATATGAGGACCCGATATTGGAGTCACTATGCATACAACCTTACTCTTTCGAGATGCAAAGAGCCCGATTCAGATGTGAATGTATGCAGGAGCTGTCACTTCGGACAGACATCTCCTATACATATTCCCTGGTGACGGAACCCTTTGCCTTGACGAAAGACGTTGGATGTCACTTATGTGATCCTTCAAATCATGTTTAAACTCTAATTAATTATTATGAATCATATTCACATAATTAATTCTTACAAGAGAAATACTACTCTATTCATAATACAATGTTTAGTTAGATCTAATTAACTTAATCATACTAAATCAATTATTACTCCAATCAATTAAACCAACAAACATTTTTTAATTTCTATTTGAAGGATGGTATGCTCAAAATACGTATTATTCAAACTGTAATAATTAAAAAAAATACATCATGATCGCTTCAATCATTATCCTTTCCTTACCCGTTGTCATGGCTAGTATCGACAGGAGTGGGATAGACCGCTCACAGAGCAACTTGCTATCCGACCCTCCCCGACTAGACACCATATCCGCCTCAGGTCAGGATAATGCGAATTGATCATTTAGTATTTGAGTTGATAATCGGTCTTTCAATTGAAGTTATAATATATAATATTTATCAAAATATTTTTGATTAATATTATAAGGATAATTGCTAAAAAATCTCCAATCCTATTCAAGAATGAATGTTTGTTGGAAAGGATGTAACCAATTGCGATCAAGATCAATAATCTTATCATTTTGGTTAAGGAAATGTCATTCAAGGAAATAACCATCATATTTAAATATTTCACAAATATTCATCAATAATTATTTCAGGAAATTAACCATTAATATTCATTAAATTAATTGAATGACAATCACAACATTTATGATTGGGAAAATAATTTTCAACAGTGACCCCTACTGACTAAAATTAGCTTATTTAAATAAATTTAAATCCAAATCATGCAAACTAAATTTCTTTATTTTCCAATTTTATTTATAACGTAAATCAACTATATTCATGCATTTCTAGAATTTTAAAACCGTAATTGACTCTTAAATGCGTCAAGATTTGTCATCCCTGAAATAGTGGATATATGTTCACTAAAAAGATCATAACTTGAGCAAATTGATTTCAAATCACGCAAACTAAAGTCCCATGGTTTCCTTATTTAATTAGGAACATTATTCAAGTAATAATTTTGTGTTTAAAAATTTTTAAACAGGGCTAAAAGACATACAAAATAGGGATGCATGAATAAAATGCAATAAAAAATCAAACAACCAAAAATGCCCAAGTCATCTTAGGTTTATGGATCGTATCCGAAATCTCTGACCTATGGCTCTGATACCACTTGAAGGATATGGAAAATCCTTAAGCACGTCATGGAAGCGTGAAGATCGCATCATATGTGATCGAGAGCGACTAGTCGTACTAATTGCTCGGGGCAACAGAAAAAATTTTGAAATGTTGAAGCCACATGATTCGAGAATACTTCTTGGATTGTTTCATCTAAATCACAAACAAGTATTAGGTTTACATATTGAAGCGTGGTTGCGATCGAGTCTCTAAAAGAAGAGACCTACAGTCTCAAGTCCGATCCGAAGGAGGAGATGCTTACGAGCACGTTGATGAAACATGTGCACCTCGCAATTTATGTTGATGATCCAAGCGACAAATCTCCTATTCTCTTCACACAAGATCTGATGTCTTCTTTATGAGTGTCGCATACCCAAGGAGATGGAGGTCCACGAGCAAATGATCCGGCAACATAACGATGATGTGGCAGCGATGGTGACTTTCTCTAGTGCTCCATAGTGGACAACCACATTGAGAGAGATAGAGACTTGCCATGTAGAGAGAGAGGGGGAGAGAGCATATTTTCATTGTGTAAAGAAGATCTAGGATTGCCTCATCTTATATAGTATTTTGGGAATCCATGGATCACAATCCATGGGGAACACTAAATCAATGGTTAGATTGATTTGTGTTTCTAATCAATGGCCATGATCTTTGTTTCTTAACAAAGCAACAACAATTAATCTATATTAAATTAAATATATATATTAAATTATCATCGATATAATTTAACATAATTTAATCAATTGAGATAAGAGGATAAAGAGGGAGTCCACCTTCTAAAAATAGGGTGGACAATCACTCTTGAACAAGTCAAGGATGGCCGTCGACCACCCAAGGAAGGTGGCCCTCCTCTGTATTTTATATGAAATTTTATATCTCACATAATCTTCTAAATATTTGCAACAACATTTGTTGCAAATTTATTCACACAAATAATTCATAATTATTTTTTGATCATTGCAATCATGCCATTGGAATTTGTGAATCACTTTCACAACCCAAATTAAAATGTAGATTATATTTTCAATTAATTATCCAATGTGAATCCAATTCACTTCACAATTAATTATCAAATATAAATTACAATAGGCTCTCTCTAATATATTATAAATCACATTTACAATATATATATATATATATGATTATTATGGATAGTGTTATCCACATTATTTATATCCATGATGATTAAATCACATTTAATCGTGTTGGATCTTCATTCTCATGTGTCCAATTAATATGAATCACATTCATATTTTTCACATCTTTGGTAATTAAAACACATTTAATTATCATAGATAACTCTCGTTATAATATGAATCAAATTTATATTATTCATGATAATTAAATCACATTTAATTATCCATTTCTCAATGCTCGGATACATACATCAACAATGAAATTATCCTTGAACTCTTTCAAGGAAAATGCACTTTCTCTGCATATACTTGGAGATAAAAACGGGGTGATTGTACATTTCACGTATAGTGACTTGGATATTTAGATCACATTTCAAATACAGATCTCTGGGACCTCCCGCAGATGCTTGATCAAGTCAAGGCCATAAATCTAATATTTTCATTGCATCCGAATCACATTCAGGTCACTGTCCAACAATTGGACCAATATCAGATTACTTGTCTATTGAGAGGAGTCACTAAAATCCAAAACCGTTTCATCATTCCCTAGGAATGGAAGCGTCATTGTTATACAATCATTTATGATCACATCTCCCTCGGGTATTCCTAATACCTACACATCATGCATACTGGAAGACCTAAAATGAACTGGAAGTTTTAGATCTATTTTAGACTGTCTCCATCAGAGTTTTTTTCATTAAGTTTCTCATTTGATCATTACGAGTTGGTATCGATCATATACTTTCCAAAAGCATATATCATACATAGGTGATGATAATATACTTTCCTAAAGCATATATCAATACTACAAATTCAATCAATCTTCCAAAGCAAGACCACCATGCATGGAATTTTATTCCCAATATCTCATGAGTGAGCTCATGTCTTCCGGTTCAGCAATGAACCTATATGATCCCTTTGAGAGATAATATTACTCACATGCCCTTGTATGCACCCCAGCATGCCAGTGTATAGACCTTGATTAGGCCATCAACCTATTGGTCTGCTAAATGTACATACTCAAACATATAGTAACACATCTGTCTCTGATCAAATGATGCGTGCCTATATCGTGAAAGCATACGACATAGATCTTTGATTATCTCGATCTCGTTAAGTCAACTCTTTGACCTAACTTATCTAGCACCTCTGAATCTCTATTCCTATGCAGAGGACCTGCATCAAGAGCTCGGTTAGATATCAACCTTTAGAGAAAAGATTTCCATCTCCTTCTAAGGCTGGAGATCCTCTCTTAATAATCATTTGACGGTGCTTGATGAGTCCTCAATCTAAATCTTTAGATATTCATTCAAGCACCAGCGTCTATGATTGAACAATTGAATCAATTGTTGTATCATCATCATGATGGCCATGGTACAACCCTAATTGTACTAAGGGATTTATTATGCAAATTAGTTATTCTTCATTTCAAATCATGTAATGATATTTGCAATAACATTTATTGCATAATGGTGCATCGTGGGTTCCCATGTCGAACACCTTCCCATGAGGTCCCCTTTTTCTGTTGAAGATCTATTTGCATCCAATAGATTTTACCTCATTTGATGGATCCTCTAGGGTCTATACAGCATTCCTGTGCATGGAGTCTATCTTAGACTTTATTCCCAGTATCAATCTATCCATGTCACGATCCACAAGCGCTTCATCATATGAAGTTGAATTGTTGTCAGACTCTTCGGATACATGAAAGATGTACCTTTCAGGTGGTTGGCCCACCCTCGAGCTCCTTCAAATTGGCACATGTGTTTTATCTTCAATTACCCTCTCAGTTCCTGGTCTGGGAACTTCAATGTCCTCATAGTACTCAATAAGTTCCTTCACTTCATATTTTTCTTGGATTTTAATGAATTCATCCTTTTAGAATTTTATGTCCCTAGAGAAAAATACCTTGAGGGCCTCAAGGTCATAGAGTTGTATCCAATAACATCCCTAACATACCCTATGAAGTAGCATTCATTAGTGTGAGATTCCATTTGGCTTGCGTTCGAGTTTTTCGCATGAACTAGGCATCCCAAAATCCTCAAGTGTCTAACACTAGGATTGGTACCATACCAAATCTAATGAGAGGTTTTAGATGCAGTGTTTAATTGGATCCTTGTAAATAATATACATTGCAGTCTCTATTGCATATCCCCTATAACATAGATGTAATTGTGCTTTGCTCATCACTGATTAGACCATATCCATAATGGTCATATTGCATCTTTCAGTAATGTCATTTAGTTGGGTGATTCTTGGAGGAGTGAGAACAAGAACGATTCCTTTCTCTTTGATGTATTTCTTGAATTCATTTGGCAGGTACTCACCACCATGATCAGATTCATTTAATTTTCTTGTTTGTTTGGTTTTTAACTAAAACCATGATTTTTTTGAACCTTTCAAAGGTTTCAGACTAGAGATGCAACAAGAAAACAAACCAATATGGTGAATGATCATCAATGAGCGTCACATAATATCGATGATCATTTCGAGTCACAATACTAAATTGACTGCATGCATCAGTGTGTATTAGGTTTAAAATACCTTCATAATTTTCCTTTGTTGGAAAATGGTGCTCTGTGTTATCTATGTGAGCCCGAGGAAAACCATTTCTATAATAAATGTTATTGTCATCTTTGATATATCAATAAAAGTTATTGATTTATCTCACTCCCTGTCTAAGATTAAATGAATGAATGCACTATAAGGTCAATTAGTACAATTATTGTAATGTACAATGTCCATCCGAGTGATCATACAATTGTTGATTCAGTGGTTCAATCATAGAGGCTAGTGCTTGGATGAATATATAAAGAGTTAGATTGAGGACTTATCAAGCACCGTCAAATGATTATTAAGAGATGATCTCTAGCCGGAGAAGGAGATGGCAATCCTTCTCTAAAGGCTGAAATCTGACCAACCTCCTAATGAAGGTCCTCTGCATAGGAATAGGGATTCGATGGTGTTAGATAAGTTAGGTCAAAGGGATGATTTAACAAGATCGAGATAATCAAGTCATTTGTCGAATACTGTCATGAGACATGCATCCTCTGATAGGAGACAGATGTATTGCTATATGTCTGAGTATGAACATGTGGCTGAATGATAGGTTGATGGCCTAATCAAGGTCTATACACTGGCAAGTTGGTGTGCATACAAGGGCATATAAGTAATACGATCTCTCATAGGGATCACACAGGTCCATTAGAGTATCGGAAGACATGAGCTCACTCGTAAGGTATTGGGACCAATCAAATTCCATGTATGGTCGTATTGATTTGGAAGCTTGAGAAGAATTTATAGGTATGGTATATGCTTTTAGAAAGCATATGATAGATACCCATTCCCAATGATCGAATGATAAATTTAATCATAAAATCCTGAAGGAGACAATCTAAATGAGATATAAGACTTCGTGTTTATTCTAGGTATTCCAGTATGCAGGATGAATGGGTATTAGGAATACTCGAGGGAGTGGTGAAATATGTTTGGATTCTTGTGACTCCTCTCAGTAGAGAAGTGATCTAATCTTAGTCCAAATGTTGAACATCGATATGAATGTGATTCAATTGCAATGAGAAGATTCGATTTACGGCTTTGATTTAATTAAGCATCTATGAGAGGTCCCCAAGATCTAGATTTGAGATATGATCTCAATATCCAAGTCACTATATGTCAAACGTACAATCACCCTATCAATATCTCCAAGTATCTGCGGAGAAAGCACATGAAAGAGTTCAAGAATAATTCCATTATTAAAATGTATATTCGAGCACTAAGAGATATAGATAAATTAAATAAGATTTAATTATCATGATTAATATGAATATGATTAAGATTTAATTATCATGATTAATATGAATATGATTAATATGAATATGATTAAGATTTAATTATCATGATTAATATGAATATAGATTATATTGTTTAGATGCATGAGAATGATGATCTAAGATAATTAAATGTTATATAATTATCATATATATGAATAATGTGGATATCACTATAAATATTGATCATATATATTCTAAATAAGATTTATATTATATTAGAGAGAGAATTTGTAAATAGTATTTATAAATTAAATAATATGAATTGGATTCACATTAATTGAAAATAAATTTACATTTTATTTTTGGTGTGTGAACATGACTCACAAATTCCAATGGTCTGATTGAAATTGTTACAAAATAATTTGGAATTATTATTATGAAATAATTTGCAATAAAATTTGTGGTGAATAATTAAAGGATTATGTGATATACATTATCTCACATAATTTGAAAAGAGGGAGCCCCTTCCATATGGGGAGGGTGGACGACCACCCTTAATCCTAATTCAAGGTGGCCTTCCTCCCTTATAATTGGTAGGAGCTTGCCTCCTTTTCTATCCTTTAACGTATATTAATTTGATTGAATTAATTTATATTGATGATTATTCAATGCATTTAGTTCAACTAAACTAATTGTTGTTGTATTTTTTACAATAAAATCATGGTCATTGAAAGAAACACAAATCAATCTCGATTATTGATTTTGTGTTGTCCATGGATTGTGAGCCATGGACTCTCAGATTATTATAAAATAAGAGACAACCCTATCTCTTCTTTTAAACAACACAATTCATAAGTTCTTTCCTCTCTCTCATCATGCACCCCTCTCTTTCAAGAGTGTCCATGCACGTCTTGACCTAGAGAAGATTGTCGTCGTCGCTACACTGTCATGCTACCGCTTTGACTGCTCGTGGATCTACATCTTCCTCACTGCTTCTTTTATGCGAAGAAGACCTCAGATTTCTTGTGATGAAATCGGGATATCCTTTTCTTGGATCTACATCTTTGATTACGAAAAGGACATGTCTCATCAACGTGCTCGCAAGCGTCTCTTCCATCAGGTCGGACTTGAGACTTGTGGTCTCTTTCTTTAAAGACTTTGACCGCAACCATGATCCAAGATGTATTCCGATATCTAATTTGTGTTTTAGATGAATTGATTTGAGTATTTTTCTCGGATCATGTGCTTTCACCGCTTTAAATATTTTTAAATTCAACTGCCCAAGGCAACTAGTGTGATTAGTCGTTCCGGATCGCATTGATGCAATTTTCACGCTTATGTGATGAACACAAGGTTTTTCCCATAACCTTCAAGTGGTATCATGGCCTTGGTTGAGGTCTTCGATATGATCCAAAACCCTTGGTGAATAAGGTTTTGTAAATCAGATGCGCGGGGACTCGTCGCTTTGCATTCGATGCATAATTTGAATTGGTTTTTTGCTAAAATAAAAGCCTACTACTTGTGCACTATTTGGGCATGTTTATTGTTTATTAAAATTTATTATAATGTATAAATATGTCCTAAAAACAATAACCTAATATTGATACCAAAAGTGCATAGTTAAAATTCGAAGAGTTCCCGTCACGAATTTCTTTTTGTATGTACTTGGATCTATAATAAAATTAGTTTTTTTCCCTTTTCCCATCATAAAACATGAAATAAATACTTGAATTAAGTAGAGAATCAAACCAACAAACCGCTCGAATTTATTTCATGTGATTTTGACTCTGTTTGCCCTAGATATTCCATGCTTAGTGGAGATGGGTCAGATGATGATTGGATCATCAAATCTCTTTGCTTAATGTGTTTATCATTCAATAAAAATCATGAAAATTTTGAATTTTACTTGATTAATTTTGGTGCCTAATATTTATAAAAATAGTTGATTAAACATCGTCGACCTTTGAATGTATGTTTCATGAAAACCATAGTTTATCTTTACAATAGTTGCAGGAACTTTTACATGCAAAACATGGTTGCTTGATATGCTTAGAAATTTTAGGATCTCAAAAATTTTTTAAGTGCCTAATATATCCGAGTGATTATTATATAGTATATTACCAATCATCAAAGTTGACCGCTGGTACATTGGCATTATTTTATATTGTTCTCAATCAGAATGGTGAAGGTGTCTAGTCTGGGTATGCTGGCTTGGTTTACTAATACTTCCTCTCAGCATAACTCAAGTGTACTGGTCGGATCTATTTTTGAGGAAAAGATACTACGAGTAAGTCAAGTTGTACTCTAATTATTAAAATACAAAACAATATGTACTTGTGAGGGTGTAACCTATATAGTAATATCAAGCAAACACTAATTATTTTGTTGTTGATTGAATTGTTTAGTAATTGATTTAATATGATTAAATTATTTAGATCTAATTAAATGCTATATTAATAATAGAGTTGTAATTCTCTTGGAATAATTAATTATGTGAATATGATTCATAATAATTAATTAAAATTTGAATATGATATGGAGGATGATATAAATGACATCCATGGTCTCCCATCAAGGAAAAGGGTTCTGTCCCCATGGATTATATGTAGGTGACACCTATTCAAAGTGACAACTTCTGCATACAAGTGCATATGGATCGAGCTCTTTTCTTCTTGAAAGAGTAAGGATGTATGTATAGTGACCCTAATGTCATTTCCTCATATTATTGGGGCGACATTGGATTGCGCATAGCGACTTCTATATCTGTTGATGGTTGATTTAATTAACAATGAGTCAACATCTGCTTAGGTTTGGTGGGCTCTGGTGTTAAAGATCAAGTTGGAAAATGCAAGTCGGACTTGCAAGGTAGAATGTATTCCCACTTTTATTCGGGTTACAATTTCTCATATTATTGGGATGTGATAAAGGTGAAAAGGAGATCCTAGTTCTTGAAGCATATCTCGTACTTTGAAAGTGATTAAGGAAATGAACTTTCAGAGTTAAAAAGTCCAGACTAATCTATTTAAAAAACTTAATCGAGAATACAATTTTTGAATAATTATTTATATGTTCTAATATAGTGCATTCTTGATTTCAGATAATGAAATCCTTGGACCCACTCATCAGGCACTTAAAAGTCAATCAGTTGACTAGGCCAAATTACTCAGGTTGGATCTGTAAGTTAGATCGTGTCCTATCTAAAGATCGCATTTCTTATGTGCACCAAAGGAACAAGTACACAAATACTAGTACACCGGAAGAAACCAAGTTCAAAGAAAAATATGATGAAGATCATACATTGGCTCGGTGTTATATCCTTGATCTTTATCCAATGTGCTCCAGAAGCAGCATGTGGATATGGACTCATGCCAAGATATAGTGCATAATCTGGATGAGATGTTCAATGATGTTAAATGCACACATCACTATAATGTCACGAAAGAACTTATTCACTGCAAAATACAGGAAGGGACTTCGGTCCCGGAACATATGATCAAAATGTTTGGTTACCTCTCAGAGTTGGATACTCTCGAGGCTGAAATGGACGTAGACATGCAGTTCAACTTCATTCTATTAATTCTCCCCAAGTCTTTCACTAATTATGTGGTATCATACCCCATGAATAAAATTAAAATATATAACATTGAACTCGTAGCTTCATTAAAATCTTCATAAGATGTAATGAACAAAGAGAATCCCTCTGGTAGTGCAATGGTTACACAGGTCAAAGGGAAGCGCGGTCGGAAGAAAGGGTATCAGAAGGGTCCAGCCAGGAAAAAGAAGAAGAAGAATAAGAGTCAAGGTGTTGTCTCATCTTCTAATGCTTCCACACTTATGGTATCAAAGAAAATTAATATCTGTCATCAATGCAAGAAGTCGAGGCATAGAAGCGTAACTACCCAGAGTACCTGAAATCCGTGGAGAAAGATAAAGCCCTAGTAGGTATAAATTCTACATTCACCATTGAAACCAATTTTCTCGTAGGATGAGAAGGTAATTAGATCATCAATTTTGATGCTTCTATTCATGTATGCATTTTGTTGCATTTATTTTAGGAAAGTCGAAATCTTGATGAAAGTGAGATAGCCATTCAGATGGGATCTGATGCAACTGTTGTAACAATCACCATCGGGACCTACAAACTATCTTTATCTAGTGTAAGAGTCCTAGTACTTAAAGAATTTCTTTATGTTCCAGATGTTAGAAGCAACCCTATATATGTATCTAAGTTAGTAAGAAATGGATATTCGTTTCTATTCTGTAATAAACTTGCCATACGTCGTTGTGATAAATATATTGCGGATGGTGTTCCACTTCTAGAGGACTCTTTGAATTGTGCATTGATGAATCTGTTATGAAAGTAACTACCACTAATAAAAATCCTAAAAGAATTAGAGAGGATGTGAATCATTCTAACATGATTTTGCATCATAGGTCATTTTATTTGTTTATAAAATCAATAGATTGATAAAGGATGGACCCATAGATGTTCTACAGGTCCAAACTTTGCCTACCTGTGAACATTGTATTCGAGGTAAAATGACTACGATATCATTTCATAACAAGGTTATAAGATGCGAAGGAATTCTTAACCTAATACATACTGAGGTGTGTGGTCCCTTCACTAGCACAACCAAAAATGGATATCACTATTATTTGATGTTTTCGATGACCATTCATGATACAATTTTATCTTCCCACTATGCCATAAATCTGAAACCTTTGAAAAGTTCAGAGAGTTCATGGTATTGGTTGATATCAAACTGACAGGAAGATTAAACAGATTCGATCTGACCAAGGTGGCAAGTACCTCTTAGACGAATTTAAGGAATACCTCAAAGAGAAAGGAATTGTCTCCAATCTCACTCCTCCTGGAACTCCCCAACATAACGATGTTGCTGAAAGACACAACAAGATCATCATGGACATGGTCTGTTCAATGATGAGTAAAACACATTTACCTCTTAGTTTTTGGGGATATGTTGTAGAGACTTTAATATATATCTTGAATAAGATTCCTAGTAATTATGTACCCAAAACACCTCATGAGCTTTGGTATGGTACCAAACCTAGTGTTAGACACTTAAGGATTTGGGATTGCTTGGTACATTCGAAGAAGGTGGACACAAGTAGGCCAGAAATCTCACACTCGAGAGTTCTACTTCATTGAGTATGTAAAGGGTGGTATAGGATACCAACTTTATGACCCTGAAACTCGAAAGGTCTTTATCTCTTGAGATGTAAAATTTCTGGAGGATGACATCCTTAAGAGTCAAGGCCAAAATGAAGTGAAGGAACTCGTTGAATTCCCTGAGGATACCGAGCTTCCTAAACCAAAAAACTGAATATTTAAATGAAGATGTAACACCCGTACCTCTTTCGAGGGTGTTCGCGCCACCTGAAAGGTACGAATTCCATATGTCAAGTGAAACTGACATGATCCTGCTTCATTTGATGAAGCGCTTGCGGATCATGACATGGATAGAAGGATGCTAGCAATGCAGTCTGAAATAGACTCCATGCATAAGAACAATGTATGGAACCTAGAGGATCCACCTAGAGGGGTAAAACGCATTAGGTGTAAATGGGTCTTCAAGAGAAAAAAGGGGACTTGATGGAAAGGTAGAGACCTTCAAAGCATGGCTCGTAGCCAAGGGCTACACATAGAGAGAAGGCATAGATTATGATGAGACATTCTCTCATGTGGTTATGCTTATGTCCATTAGGGCACAACTAGCTATAGCTGCATATATTGACTACGACATCCAACAGATAGACATCAAGATGGCTTTCCTCAGTGAATACATTGAGGAGGATATATATATGGAGTAGCTGCAAGGCATCATAACTGAGGAAGTCAAAGTATGCAAGATGAAGAAATCCATTTATGGGCTCAAGCAAGATTCTCGTAGCTGGAACATCGGATTTGATGAAACCATAAATAATTATGATTTTTTTCAGAATACCAATGAACCATGTGTACACAAGAAGATTAGTGGAAGCACCATTGTGTTCATCGTGGTTTACATAGAAGACATCCTTAACATTGGGAATAATATAGGGATGATGACCGGTGTTATAATTTGGTTGTCCCATAGCTTCAAGATGAAAGATCTTGGAGAAGCCTCTTATATCTTGGGTTTGAAGCTGTTTAGAAATAAAGAAAATAGGATTTTGGGATTGTCACAACATGGGAACATTAAGAAGTTCTTGGAACTTTTCTATATGGAGAATTCAGGAAAGGCTTCCTTTCCTTAAGACATAGTATCCACCTATCTAAAGGGATGGATCCTCAAAGTGTTGAGAATAAGAAAGACATGGCTGGATGCCCCTATGCGTCAGTTATGGGAAGCTTAATGTACTCCATGATGTGTACATGGTCAGACATCTACCATGTAGTGGGAGTGGTAAGCCGTTACTAATCCTGCTATGGAAAGCAACACTAGAATGAAGTGAAGAACATATTTAAGTATCTAAGACGGACGCAATATTACATCTTAGTCTATGGAGATGGTGATCTCCAAGTCTTAGGATACATATATTCTAATTTCCAGACATATATTGATGATCGCAGGTCAACATTAGGGTTTGTGTTTTTGTTGAACGGTGGTGTTGTGAGCTGGGGAAGCAAGAAGCAGGACACTGCAACAAATTCAATAATAGAAGCTGAATACATTGCCGCATTGGATGCTGTAAAGGAGGTAGTGTAGTTGTGCAAGTTCATCCTGGAACATGACGTAGTTTCCTTTGATACTCCCATCCAGCTACTCCACGATAGCACGTGAGACATAGCTTAGGCATAGGAACCAAGATGACATCAAAAGAGCAAGCATGTGGAAAGGAAATACCACATCATTCAGGAGATACAAAAGTATGGTGACATCATCATCTCTAAGGTGGCCTCTACCAACAACATTGCCGATCCTCTTACCAAACCTTTGACACAGAATGTTTTTGACCAGCATGTTATGTGTATGGGTTTAAAGATTTTACATGAATGGTTCTCAGGGCTAGTAGGAGATTGTTAGCCATGTGAGCCTGAGGCAATCCATTTCTATAATAAATGTTATTGTAATCTTTGATATATCAATAAAAGTTAATTATTTATTTCACCCCCTATCTGAGATTAAATGAATGCACTATAAGGTCCCTTCGTACAATTAGGGTTATGTACCTTGACCATCTTAATGATCATACATTTGTTGATTCAATGGTTAAATCATAGAGGCCAGTGCTTGGATGAATATATAAAGAGTTAGATTGAGGACTCATCAAGCACCATTAAATGATTATTAAGAGATGATCTCCAGCCTGAGAAGGAGATGGAAATCCTTCTCTAAAGCATGATATATGATCGGCCTCTTGATGCATGCCCTCTACATAGGAATAGAGATTCAGAGGTGTTAGAGAAGTTATGTCAAAGAGTTCATTTAACGAGATCGAGATAACAAAGACCTCTGTCATATACTATCACAAGATAGGCATGCATTAGAGAGAGATGGATTTCTATATGTCTGAGTATGTAAATTTGAATATTGATAGATTGATGACCTAATCAAAGTCTATACAGTAGTGAGTTTGTGTGCATTCAAGGACATATAAGAAATTTGATCTCTCAAAGGGATCATTCTGATTCACTAGTGAATCAGAAAACATGAGGTCACTCATAAGGTATTAGGATCATTTAAATTCCATGCATTGTCATCTTGCTTTGAAAGCATGCCAAGAATTTGTAGATATGATATATGGTTTTGGAAAGCATATGCTTGAAACCGAATCCTAATGATCGAATGAGAAACTTAATGATAAAACCCAGAAGGAGATAGCCTAAATAAGATCTAAACTTCAGGTTGATTCTAGGTCTTCCAGTTTGCTACATGTACGGGTATTAAAAATACTCGAGGGTGATGTGATCATAAATGATTGTATAACAACGATGCTTCCATTCCAAGAGAGTGATGAAATGAGTTTGGATTTTAGTGACTCCTCTTAGTAGAGAATTGATCTAATCTTAATACAAATGTTGGACACTAATCTGAATGTGATTCATATGCAATGAGAAGATTAGATATACAACTTTGATTTAATCAAGCATCTATGATAGGTTCCTGAGATTTAGATTTGAGATATGATCTCAATAACCAAGTCACTATATATGGAATGTACAATCTCCATGTCCTTATCTCCAAGTATCCACGAGAAAAGTGCATTATTCTTGAAAGAGTTAAAGAATAATTCCATTGTTAATTAAAATATATATCTGAGCATTGAGAAATTGAGAATTAATTGTGATTTAGTTATCATGAATTATATGAATATGATTCAAATTATTTATATGCATGAAAATGATGATCCAAGATAATTAACTGTGATTTAATTATCATGGATATGAATATTGTGGATAGTACTATCCATATTAATTATATATATATTATAAATATGGTTTATAATATATTAGAGAGAGAGAGAAAGATTTGTAAATAATATTTATAAATTAAATGTTACATGAATTGGATTCACATTGACCAACTAATTAAAAATACAATTTATATTTTATTTTGGGTGTGTGAATATGATTCATAATTTCTAATGGAATGATTGAAATTGACACAAAATATTTCAAAATTATTTTTGTGAAATAATTTGCAATAAAATTTGTTTCTAATAATTAACGAATTATGTGAGATACATGATCTCACATGATTGGGAAAGAGGGAGTGCCTTCCATATGAAGAGGGTGGACAACCATCCTTAGTCCTAATTCAAGGTGGTCGTCCCTTCTATAATTTGAAGCAGCCTGTCTCCTTTCCTAATCATCTAATTTGTATTGATCTGATTGAATTAATTTGTATTGATTATTATTCAATATATTTAATTTAATTTAATTAATTTTTGTAGTACGTTTTACAACAAAGTCATGGCCATTGAAAGATAAACAAATCAATCTCAACCACTGATTTTGGGTTGTCTAAGGATTGTGATCCATCAACTCCCAAACTATTATAAAATAAGAGGAAACCCTAGCTCTTATTTTAGGTAACATAATTCACAAGCTCTTTAAGGAAATGGGAAGATCCTTAAGTGTGTCACGAATGCATGAGGATCGTATCGTATGCGATCGAGAGGGACTAGTCGTACTAGTTGCTCGAGGCAGTGGAATCTAAAATTTTCATCAATAAAGCCACTTGATCCAAGAACATTTCTCGGATCATTTCATCTAAACCACAAACAACTATTAGATTTACCTCTTGAAGGGTGGTTGTGATCGAGTCTCTAAAGGAAGAGAGGAAGAGACCTCCTGTCCCAAGTCTGATCAGACGGAGGAGATGCTTGCGGGTGCATTAATGAGATGAGTGCTCCTCGCAATACATGTTGATAATCCAAGCGGCGAATCTCCTGATCTCATCTAACGAGATCCGACATCTTATTCACGAGCGAGGTGCATCGAAGGAGATGGAGATCCACGAGTAAATAATCCGGTAGCATAACTATGATGCTACGACGATGATGACTCTCCCAAGGGATCTGTGATGGATGGCCACAGTGAGAGAGAGAGAGGGAGTTGGCATGTAGATAGAGAGAGGGAGAGAGTTTAATTCCTCTTAGAATTATATGTGTAGTCTAAAAGGCAAAGGCTACACTTCTTTTATACTCGTTGGATGTATTTGGATCTCAATTCATGTGCCCTCTTAATCCAAGGGTTTAGATTAATTGGTTATTAATCAATGGCCATGATTTGTTGCTACAGATTTGCAACAACAAATATAATTAAAATAAATTCATTACATCCCTTTATCAACATATAAATTAACTTATTTTAATTTCCAATATAATAAATAGATAACAAGAGAGGCAACCACCACCCTAAAAAGAGGGTGGTCGTCCCCCTCTTGACTTGGTCAAGGTGGGCGGCAACCTTGTTGGTGATTTTGTATTCCTTAATATATATATTTATTATATAGGATAAAATACAACAACTATTATTGCATGTATCTTCACAAAAATAATTCCAAATTAAATTTGTAAAAACATCAATCATGCCAATGATAAATATGAATCATATTCATATATCCAGCATAATATTTAAATTAGATTTACAATTAGTTGTTTATTGTGAATCTATTTCACAAAAACATATAATTTGTAATTCTATTTACAATTAAATATCTCCATCATATTATAAATCATATTTATAATATGCATGACTATTATGGATAGTGATATCCACATTAATCATATCCTTGATAATTAAATCATATTAATCATCTAGGACTTATATTCTCATGTGCCCAAATAATATGAATCACATTCACATTTTTCATATCTTTGATGATTAAATCACCTTTAATAATATTAGATAACTCACCTTATATGGCCAAATAACATGAATCAAATTCATAATATTCATGATAATTAAATCACATTTAATTATCCATTTCTCAGTGCTTGGATACATATATAAACAATGAAATTATACTTGAACTCTTTCAAGGATAATGCGCTTTCTCCGTGGATACTTGGCGATAAGGATAGGGCGATTTTATTGTTCCATGTATCATGACTTGAATATTGAGGTCACATCTCAAATCCAGATCTCGGGGACCTCCCATAGATGTTTGATTAAATCAAAGCTGTAGTTCTAATCTTCTAATTGTATCTGAACCACATTCAGATCAATGACCAACATTTATACTAAGATCAAATCCCTTTTCTATGAGAGGAGTCACTAAAATCCATACATGTTTCATCACTCCCTCAAAATGGAAGAATCATGGTTATACAATTGTTTCTGATCACATCACCCTCAGGTAAACCTAATACATGTACATCCTGCATATTGGAAGATCGAGATTAAACCTGATGTATTAGATCAAGTTTACACTATCTACTTCAAGGTTTTTTTCATTAAGTTTCTCGATCGATCATTGGGAATCTACATCAATCATGTACTTTCCAAAAGCATATATTATGCCTAGGTGTTTATCATATATTTTCTAAAAGTATATATCAAACCTTGCAAATTCAGTCAAGCTTCCAAAGCAAGATGACCGTGCACAGAATTTGATTCTTCCCAATATCCCATGAGTGAGCTCATGTCTTCCAGTTCTGTAAATGTATTGTATGATCCCTTTGAGAGATCATATTACACATATACCCTTGCATGCACACCATTGCGCCGGTGTATAGACTTGATTAGGTCATCATCCTATTGGTCTACCAAATCTACATACTCAAACATATTGGTCTACCATGATAGTATATGATATATGACTTTGGTTATCTCATTCTCATTAAGTCAAATCTTTGGCCTAACTTATCTAACATCTCCGAATTTCTATTCCTATGCAGAGATCTACATCAAGAGGTCGGCGAGATATCAGCCTTTAGAGAAAGGATTTCCATCTTCTTCTCAAACTGGATATCATCTCTTAGTAATCATTTGACGGTGCTTGATGAGTCCTCATTCTAACTCTTTAGATATTCATCCAAGCACCAACCTCTATGATTCAACAATTGAATCAATAGTTGTATGTCATTAATATGGACAAGGTACATAACTCTAATTGTAGTATGGGACCTATTATGCAAATTAGCTATTCTTCATTTCAGATCAGGGAATGATATTTGCAATAACATTTATTGCAAATGGCTCGTCGTGGGCTCGCATGTCCAACAATCTCCCACTAGGCAAAAGAGCCATTAATGGGATAGTTGTTAAACCCATACTCATGTGTCAATCATAGTCTATTTAGAAAAATAGCTAGGTAAGATGATCAATCACTCTGTTTCAGAGAGACTACGCCAAGTCCTTTTATGGCACTTACGTATCTCCTTGCAACAGTGCTCGCATCCAATGCGAATGTTGCATCTTATGCGGACAATACTCAATCATGTTAATTATAGTGTCTTTAACACTATAATTCAATAATCGTTATAACCAGTATGTAATTTTATTATCCTTGTTAGAATGTCCTTATTCCCAGAGATCTCTATCTCCTAAAGTATCTGCAGATAAGACATTTTAGATTACTATCTATAAAGTCTTAAGCTCTTGAAGATAAAACTTAGCGATCACTATCTCAAAAGTCTTGTCATCATTGAAGACATTATTATGACTGCAATCAAATGTTTTATCTCCTTAGTCATATTAGTAAAAGTTTACTACTCCTACTACATGACAAGCATCTAACTTTTGTACACACCTAGCATACCCTGAGCTTCATAAAGTTGATGCACCATGGCATGTAGTTTTGGTATTCACATCCTCAACTCTTTGAGGTGTTATCCCTTTTTAGATATGTCAGTACCATATCTTACGGGAAAGAAGCCTTTCTTGGAATTCTCTAGAAAATGGAACATGTATAAGGTGAATCACTAATGTGATGCTCCCAATGCCCTCTTCTCTTTGCTTCTGAACAACTTCAGAACTAAGATCTAAGAGGTATCCTTGAGATCATATCTCAAGGTATGGAATAGCCGGACTATAAAATACTTATTATCATCCTTATATCATTCCAAATGATTAGGGTATCATCTACATTTAGGACAATGAACACAATGATACTCCCACTAAGCTTCACATGGCTCATCAAGATTCTATCTGAAGTCATAACATTTATAATTTCATCAAATCTGTTGTTCCAACTACAAGAAGCTTATTCTAGCCGATAGATGGAGTTATTCAGCTTGCACACCTTGATTTCCTGAACTATGAATCCCTTGGATTACTTCATATAAATATCCTTATAGAGGTATTCATAGAGGAGTGCAATCTTGACTTCCATCTTGTAGATGTCATAGTCAAGTTGTGTAGCTATAGTTAGCAATATTCTGATGGGTTTGAGCGTGGATACTGAAGAGCAATTCTCATCTAAGCAATGTCTTCTCTTCGTGTGTATCTTATGCATACGAGATGTGCTTTGAAGGTCTCTACCTTCTCATCAGGTTCCCTCTTTCTATTGAAGATCCATTTACACCTAACAGGTCTTACCCTTACAGGTTGATCCTCGAAGGTCCATATACCACACTTTTATATGAAGTCTACTTTAAACATTATTGCTAACATCCATCTTTCCATGTCATGATCTTCATCAACTTCATCACATGAAGTAAGATTGTTGTCAGACTTAAATGACCCATGGAATCCATCCTCAGACTCATTTGAAGAGGTGTGAGTGTTTCATCCTTAATTGTCCTTTCAATTTCTGATTTTAGGAGCCTAATTATCTTTTCAAGATTGAATGAGATCCTTCACTTCATATACTTAGAGATGAAATCTTTTAAGAATATCAAGGTTATATAGTAGGTATCCAATACCATCCTTTATATTCCTAATAAAGTAGCACTCTCTGGTGCAAGATTCTAGCTTAATTGCATCCATGACAAAGTTATGGACCAAGCAACCTTAATCCTCAAGTGCCCAACACTAGTCTAGGTTTCAAACCATAACTTATGAGGGTTTTCAGTTTCAGATGGAATCTTATTAAGGATATATATTGTAGTATCTACTACATATATACATATAAACTAAGAGGTAATTATGTTAATTTTCATCATTGATCAAATCATATCACACATGATCCAATTGTATCTCCTTATAACTCTATTGAGTTGAGGTGTATTAGAAGGAGTGAGATAGGAATGACATTCCTATCTCAATAAGGTAATCCTTGAATTTTTCTAATAGGTACTTTCTACCTTGTTTGGATTAAATTCATTTCATCCTTCTTCAAAATTTGGTTCTAAATCAAAATTGTGAAATCTTTGAACATTTCAAAGCTTTCTAAGGTGAAGGGAAGAAATCTCATATCACAAATAATCATCGAATGATGTCACATATCATTAATGTTTGTTATGATACATATAATCCACATACATCAATATGTATGCGATCTTGAATACCTTGTCATCAAACACCATTCCCAGAGAAGAGTGCATTGGATATTTTTACTTTGAATACAATATTCACAACTATGTAAGATTTGAAATTTCAGACATTCTAAAGTTTCATGTCTCTTGATCTCATCAACAGACATATGTCCAAGACATGATGCCAGATCATTGTCAAATGATCTTCATCCTCCTATTGATCATTCATGGTTCAATTTCCAGTATTACAAATGTTAATGAACCATTCATTAATTTTCTAATTTAGTATAGTTGTCCAGATTTTGTATTACTATCTGAAATATATCCATCATAACTTTTTATGATAGGTCTATTCCAGAATTCATATTTATTTCCAACATTTAGAAATAAATAATGAGAGTATTCTAATATCTAGGTCATAGAGACATTCTTTAAGGGCTCTCCCACTGAAATTATGAAGTCTATATATCCAATAGAGATTGTTGCAACAATTGCATCAATATCCATGTGGATGAATATTAAACCTTAAGATCAAATTTTCCGGTCTTCTAAAACATATGCAACTAGTTGCAAATGTCACTACAAGATTGAGATACAATTATTAGACTTTGATATTATCTAATAATTAAGTCAACTTTTATGATGATATGTATATATAGATTATTCCAATGCACTATCTGGGTCCTTCTATATGGATCCACGATAGACTTGATAGTCATACTATCAACACATCAGGTTGTTGCAGTATTGGCATTCATCCAACTCTTTGGATGTCTGATGAATCCATGATTCATTAACATCTCTATCGCATTTTATCTTAAAACCATTAACAAATACATGTAAATATTCATTAATTTCCACATTTTATCAAAATCCTATTCATGAATAAAAATGCACTTTTATGCATTAAAAATATGTAAATAAATAAAGAATAAAAATAAAGAAAAGAAAAGAAAGCAGATTGTAGATATGTATATATGTACAAAATGACTTAGAGAATATAAATATAGCTGAAAGACATATTGATATAACATAACCCCCGAGACCAAGTCAGAATGGATTGGTCGACAAACCAATAAGTAGGGGGATATAAGCGAAGAAAACCAGAAAAATAATTAAAGAACACTGCACACATTATTCACTATCTATCAAATAATTATCAAATCTGCATTGATTTTAAATTAATTCATATGAACATATTATTCACCAAATTCTTTTCTTAATTATTTCTAAAAATGTATATAAAAATATAAAAATAAGTTAAAGATATTATCTTGTATGTATGCCAAGAAATCCTACTTTTAAATTATCAAATTTTCAACTTCCGAACATCATAACTTCCTCATACGAACTCCAATTTCACTCTACTCACCTTTAAAGTTCATAAATAATAATCTCTAATTAATAGAGATGATTTCATTAAAATTGGAGTCCGTTTGCAAAAGTCGATTTTGGGACCTAATGACAACGGGGTTTATGGGCTATTTATTTTATTTAGAACACATTGTTTATAGATTTATTAATTTTATAATTTCTTAATTATTTAAATGATATTGTATTTTCACCATGATTTATTTTAGATCTTTTAGAGCTTATTTATTATTTTATTAAAATCCAAAATCCTAATTTATAGATGAAATTAAACTATCTAACTTATATCTATATTTATTAATATATCTAAATTATTTTTTTTAAAATCCACAATAATTCAGAAAGGCATTAATTATTCTAATAATTAGGAAAATATAAAACTAATAAATATTTAAGTATTTATTGAATTAAAAATTCAATACCTATTTATTAAGTATTATTTATACTTATTTATTAATATAATACTTTTATTTCGAATAATATTTATTATTTCCAAAAATTATTTACACCATAATTAATAATTTAATTATCTATATTTTTCATTTTTATGTCTACTTAAAATAATGTAATTTATTATTTATTACATAATTTATAAGCATTTTGCATATCTGGCCAACCAGGTTCTGACACGTGTCAGCACCTGGCTCTTCTTCTCCAAGAAACTGGTGCAGAGGCTGTTCTAACCGGCCTTCTTCAACAAATTATCCAGCTCACTCTCTAACTTCCTTGCTCGACCTAAGCCATCTAACTTCTTCCCCTAACAACCTCCGTTCACGCCAGCCCTTAGATCTACCTTAGAGCTTATTCAATCCGCCTATAAAAGCTCATCATGTTGACGCCATTAGACAGTCTTCTCCAACTACCTGAAAGCCACCACTTCCAGAACCGACCCCTCTCCTTCCAAGCTCCGTGCCGGCCAACTCCGGTGGTGACAGTGCCAGTCAGTCGCCCTGCGTGGAAGACAATTGTCGGATTAGAAGCTCCAAGGTGCATCACCACCTTGCATCGCCGCCTAGCGTCGTGTTCATCTCCGGGAAGATCGACCGTCGAGCCACCGTCTGAGGTAAATAAACCTCTCTTTACAGATCTAATCCTCTATCTTTGCTATTTCATTTCTCGAAGATCGTGCCATATTTAGGGTAGTTAATCATGTCATTAGCTTCATTAACCATCCCTCTTAGATGCCCATACAAATAACTTATTCCATACAATTCGAAATCAAACCATTTTGTGATTCAATTATGCTACTTTTCACTACGATTTTCATCTATTCTGGAAACAATATTTATCTTGCAATCCTTATTCCTTTGGCCGATTTCTTCGCAAAATAGAGCACATACACTCATTATTTGCAGATCCAACTTTCATCTGGAGCAATCTCAAAGCAATTGGAACTCCCAAACGCAAGGAATGAGTCATTCAAAGAAGGCACAATAACTTGACATCACGTCTAGGACTAGTGCACCGTTAACTTCATCACCGGAGAGCCACCGTCTTCCACCTCCCTTGGAGGATCACTACCGCGGGCGAGCTCGAGAGGTGAAGGTGTCACTCCTCTGGCCCCGCCGGAGGTCCAAAGATCAACTCATTTTCCGACGATAATTGGAAGAAGGAAGCCCCGTCATCAGCCGCGCACCAGAGCTCAAGAACAACACAAACACCAGGACGTACATGCTTCCGACACGTGTCTAGGACGGATGGTGAAGATTGTGCCCGATGTTCTAATCATAGCCCTCTATTGCGAAGGGGTAGAACAATTGCTACATAAGCCCGGCAAGATCCAGAAATTCACATCCGCCTCCAAAGTTTCCAGAAATTGTATTTAGGTCCCCACGTAGGGACCTAAATGCAATTCTCTTAGTTTCTTTTTCATTTCAGTACCTACAGGGACCTTTCTATAATAAAACTATTTTTTTTACAGTTATGCCCCTGGCTTGTAGCGGTTGTTTGGACCTCATATTTTTCATATTTTTCCGCGATTTTTTTGGGTAGCTTGATAACTACCCAAGATATTTTTCGAGTATTTTTCCTGTATTTTTCATCGCTTTGTTTTGTTGTTTTGATTTTCAACATCTCGAGTGATTTTCAGCCATATTTCTTTTAATTTTCTCCCTTCTTGTAATCAAGAATAAATGAGGATTTTCTTGGGAATCTTTCATTGACTCAAAAACCGTAGTTTAAATATTCTGCCTCCTTGAGTTCGACCCAAGCACACTCACCTGTTAAAATTAGTAGTGAACAATAAAATAAGAATTTTCATCTATTTTTATTGTAATTTTTGTTTGATTCAACACGGTTCCCTCTCTGTGGCTTTTCTCTCTACACTGACAACATATTAAACCGCAGGTTGAGACCACATTATCAATGTCATATGGAAGTCACATAAGTACAGTCAACTCTTTGATTTTCCTTCTATCTTGGGTCCAACCCTTACTTCCACGACACTCCCTTCATATATAAACAACCATTGCTTAATACAAAGGATCTCTCATGTTGAATTCAAAGGATTTCAATATAAGAGTATTTCAACATTTATACATGCTTCATTCAATTCATATAATATGAATATTATGAAACATCATGAATGACTAGAGAATAGGTAGTAGAATGATAACACTCATCATATCTACATACATCTTAACTCTTAAATACTTGGGTTTAGGTAGGTAATCAAACATTTTGAGTACATTATCTCTTATCGAGCCACAATTATGCAAAATGCAGTGAACCATGTCATTCATGATTAAATGTCGAGAGCACATATGTATGCCAAAATATCTTCTTATATTTTATAAGGATTTTCGATAATTACGATCATCATCGACATGATACTTCCAAAGCACACTCGATGAGAGATCGAGACAATAAAGACATACAAACCCTAGAGTTGTAGTCCTATTGTCTATTTAGTTGCTATTCCTCATTATTATGAGGAAACTTGCCCACTGCAACCACATACATTCTGTGTCCAACTGCAAGTACAATATCTTTATCATGTATCAAATCTATGATATTGTACTATTTATTATTGAGTGTAGTTTTGGGTGGAATTAATGAGGATTATATGAAATAAGAAATTTGCATAAATATATGTAAATATATATTTTACTTTGATTTAGGAATTTTTATGTCAAAGTTGTCTTGCCTTGTCAACACTGAAAGTTCATTCCCTCAATCACTTTCAATGTAAGAGATATACTTACCATTATATCTCAAACAAGATTTGGGATCTCTTTTCTTACATTTGCTACACCCCAATAATGTGAGAACCTATAGCTTGGATAAAAATAAGCGAGAACACATTCCACCTTGCAAATCCAACTTGCATTCCCAAATCGCTCGCTAATAGCGGGGCCCACCACCCCTATGGTGATGTTGACCTGTTGCTAATTGAACCAACCATCAACAAGATTAGAACTCGCTATGCGCAATACAATATCACCCCAATATTATGAGGACTTGATATTGGGGACACTACACATACAGCCTTACTCTTTCGAGAAGCAAAAAGTCCGATCCAGATGTGCTCGTATGCAAGCGTTGTCACTAAGGACAGGCGTCCCCACATACAATACCTAGCGACGGAACCCTACGCCATGACGGGAGACCATGGATGTCACTTATGTGATCCATCATATCACGTTCAAATTCTAATTAATTATTATGTATCATATTCACATAATTGATTCTTCCAAGGGAAACACTACTCTATTCCTAATAGAGAGTTTAATTTTAATTGGATCTCATTATTTTGTCATATTCAATCAAATATCAATCCAATCAATCAATAAACAAACAATTTTTAATTGTTGCTTAAAGATGGTATAATCTCAAAATACGTATTATTCAAATTTTAATAATTAGAAAAATATATCACGATCACTTCAAGCATTATCCTTTCCTTACCCGATGTCATGGTCAATACCGACGGGAGTGTACCACACCGCTTACAGAGCAACCTGCTACCAAAACACTCCCCAATTGGTATTTGAGATGATAATCAGTCCTTCGACCGAATTTATACCATATAATAATAATCAAAACATTTTTTATTAATATTATAAAGAGATTTGCTAAACAAATCCTCAATCCTATTCAAGCATCAATATTTGTTGGAAGGTTCATGTAACCATCTGTGATCTTGATCATATCTAATCAAGTTTTGGTTATGATCAATGTCATTCAAGGAAATAATCATCATGTTTAAATATTTCACAAATATTCACCAATAATTATTTAAGGAAATTAAACATTAGTTTCCATTAATTTATTTGAATGACAATCACAAGGTTCTTGATTAAGAATATAATTTTCAGCAGTGACCTCTACTTACTAAAATTAGCATATCTCAGTCAATTTAAATCCAAATCAAGCAAAATAATTTTCCATAGTTTTCTAATTTGATTTACAATAGAAACCAAATGATATTAACATATTTCTCGGTGTTTCAAATCGTAATTAACTCTTTAACTGCATCAAGATTTGCCATCCCCAAAACAGTGGATACATGTTCATTAATATGATCATAACTTGAGCAATCATATTTGAAATCACGCAAACTCAAATCCCACGATATCCATATGTAATGGGAATCATTATACAAGTGGCAATCATGTGTTTAAAAACTTTTAAAGATGGCAAAAATGAACTAAACAGGGTTGCATGAATGAAATGTGATGAAACATGACACAACCAAAAAATATATAAGTCATCTTAGGTTTACGGATCATATCCAAACCTCCAACCTGGCTCTGATACCACTTGAAGGATATGTAAAGATTCTTAAGCGCATCACGCAAGCATGAGGACCGCATCGTATGTGACGATAGTGACTAGTCGTACTGGTTGCTGGAGGCAGCAAAAATTAAAAATTTTCAATGATAAAATGATATGATCCAAGAATAATTCTTGGATTGTCTCATCTAAATAACAAACAAGTATTATATTTACCTCTTAAAGTATGGTTGCGATGGAGTCTTTAAAGAAAGAGATCTAATGTCTCAAGTCCAATCCGACGGAGGAGACGCTTGTGAGCGCATTGATGAGATGTGTGCTCCTTGTAATCAATGTTGATAATCCAAGCGACGAATCTCTAGGTCTCGTCTCACGAGATCCGACATCTTCTTCACGATAGATATGCACCGAAGGAGATGGAGATCCACAAGAAAACAATCCGATAGCATAACGACAATGTTGCAACGATGATGACTCTCTCTAGGGCTCCATGGTGGACGACCACAATGAGAGAGAGAGTTGGCATGTAGATAAAGAGAGGGAGAGAGTTTAATTACTCTTGGAATTATATGAGTAGTCTAAAAGGCAAGGGATGACCTTCCGTTCATACTAGTTGGATGTATATGGATCTCAATCCATGTGCCCTCTTAATCCAACGGTTTAGTTAAGAGGTTATTAATCAATGACCATAGTCTGTTGCTACAAATTTGCAACAACAAATATAATTAAAATAAATTCAATAAAACCCTTTTATCAAGATACAAATTAATTGATTTTGATATCAATTATAATAAATAGATAATAAGGGATGCAACCACCACCCTAAAAGAGGGTGGTCGTCCCCCCTGACTTGGTCAAGGTGGACGACCACCTTGTTGTTGGTTTTGTTTTCCATAATATATATTTATTATATAGGATAAAATGCAACAAATATTATTGCATTTATCTTCAAGAAAATAATTCCAAATTTAATTTGTGAAAATAAATCATGCCATTGATAATTATGAATCATATTCATATATCCAACACAATATAGAAATTAGATTTACAGTTAGTTGTTTATTTTGAATCCAAGTCACAACAACATATAATTGTAGTTCTATTTACAATTAAATCTCTCCATCATATTATAACTCATATTTATAATATCCATGATTATTGTGGATAGTGATATCCATATTAATCATATCCCTGATAATTAAATCATATTTAATCATCTTGGATCTCTATTCTCATTTGCCTAAATAATATTAATCACATTCACATTATTGATATCTTTGATAATTAATTACATTTAATCATCTTAGATAACTCTCCTTATATAGCCAAATATGTATCAAATTCATATTATTCAAGATAATTAAATGATAATTAGTTATCCATTTCTCAATTCTTGGATACATATATGAAAAATGAAATTATACTTGAACTCATTCAAGGATAATGCGTTTTCTCCGCGGATAATTGGAGAAAAGGACATGGTGATTGTATTGTTCCATGTATAGTGACTTGGATATTAAGATCACATCTCAAATCCAGATCTTGGGGACCTCCCATAGATGTTTGATTAAATCAAAGTTGTAGATCTAATCTTCTAATTATATCTAAAACACATTCAGATCAGTATGCAACATTTGGACTAGTATCATATCACTTCTCTATGAGAGGAGTCACTAAAATCTATACATGTTTTATCACTCCCTCGGGATGGAAGCGTCATGGCTATACAATCCTTTATGATCACATTACCCTCAGGTATTCCTAATACATGTACATCCTGCATAATGGAAGACCCAGATTAAACCTGAAGTATTAAATCAATTTCACATTGTCTACTTCAGAGTTTTTTCATTAAGTTTCTCATTCGATCATTGGGAGTCAGTATCGATCATATACTTTCCTAAAGCATATATCATACCTAGGTGTTGATCATATACTTTCCAAAAGCATATATCAAACCTTGCAAATTCAACCAAGCTTCCAAAGCGAGATGACAGTGCATAGAATTTGATTCTTCTCAATATCCCATAAGTGAGCTCATGTCTTTCAGTTCAGTAAATGAACCTGTATGATCCCTTTGAGTGATCATATTACTCATATGCCCTTATATGCACACCAACGTGCCGGTGTATAGACCTTGATTAGGTCATCACACTATTGGTTTGCCGAATGTACATACTCAAACATATAGTAAGACATCTGGCTCCGATCAGAGAATGTGTGCTTACACATGGAAGTATATCATATAGGACTTTGGTTGTCTTGATCTCGTTAAGTCAACTCTTTGTCCTAACTTATATAACACCTCCTAATCTATATTCCAATGTGGAGGACCTGCATCAAGAGTTCGTTTAGATATCAACCTTTAGAGAAAGGATTACCATCTCCTTCTCAAGCTAGAGATCCTCTCTTAATAACCATTTGACATTGCTTGATGAGTCCTCAATCTAACTCTTTAGATATTCATCCAAGTACCAGCCTCTATGATTCAATAATTGAATCAACAGTTGTATGATCATTAAGATGGCCAAGGTTCATAACCCTAATTGTACTAAGGGACCAATTATGCAAATTAGTTATTCTTCATTTCAGATCAGGGAATGATATTCGCAATAACATTCATTGCATAATGGCTTGTTGTGGTCTCGCATGTCCAACATCTCTCTCTCTCTCTCATCATACACGCCCCTCTCTCTCTCTCTTCTAAGAGCGGCCATCCACCTCTTGGCTTTTAGAAGATCGTCATCGCTGCAACGTTTTCGTGCTACCGCTTTGACTGCTCGTGGATCTTCATCCTCCTCGGTTCTTCTTTTATGTGAAGAAGAACTCAGATTTTGTGTGATGAAATCAGGATATCCATCTATCAGATCTACATCTTGGATTGAGATAAGGACGTGTCTCATCACGCTCGTAAGCGTCTCATCCGTCGGATCGGACTTGAGATAGGTGGTCTCTTCCTTTAGAGGCTTCGATCGCAACCACACTTCAAGAGGTATTCCGATATATACTTTTTGATTTAAATGAAACGATTCAAGAAGTATTCTCGGATCATGCATTTTAAAAGATTTAAATATTTTTTAAATTCTTCTACCTCGAGCAACGAGTGTGACTAGTCGCTCCCTATCGCATATGATGTGATCTTCACACTTCTATGATGCACTTAAGGTTTTTCCCATAACCTTCACTTTGGTCATTTTCCCTTCAAGACAATCTTCGTAGGTAGGTAAATTCTGAACCTTTAGGAAATCTAGTGGTCCGTCTTTCACAACTCTATTGATCCTATCAACAGACATATGACCAAGCCATTGATGCCATACCAAGTTGGAATGATTATCTTCCTCCCTAACTCTTTTTGGGGTTCTGTTTGTGGATATCGCATTCACAACACAATAATTCACATTTAATTCATAGATACCACCATATGTAAGGAAAGCTTCTGTTAAAACTTTACCATAATGACTTATGAAAAGTTTATTACATAATATGAATTCATATCTGTAACTAACTAGCTTAGATATAAATACTTGGTTCCTTCTAACATCGGAAACAAAGAGACATTATATAAATATAAGTACTCCACTACTAGATAGTAATAGATTTACTATCCCGATGGCTTCCGCTGCAACACTTGCATCAAAACCCATCTGGACAACTATCTCTACCGGTTCAAGCCTTTTGTTTCCTGAAACATAAGCAATACATTGCAAATATGATCATATGCACCATAGATAATAACCCAGCTATCTTCTCGTATAATGAGAAAGCTTATTTCTATTATGAATTTATATTTTATATCAGATTTACCATATGGATCTTTACCTTTGCCCTTCTCAAGGGTCTTGTGGTAATCTGGGCAGTTACGCATCCAGTGCTCCGGCTTGTTGCAATGATGGTAGACATCCGACTTCTTATTGGAAGTCAGATTTCAGAAGTAGAAGGCTTTCCAAGAGCCTGTCCCTTTATCTTCTTCTTCATCTTCTCCTGGGGTGGAACCTTTTGCAACCCATGCTTTCTCCGTTGTTTGCCTTTAACCTATGCACCCATTGCACTACCAGTGTGACCTTGCTTCTTCATCACATCATCATCAGACATTAGTGAAGACAACAGTTCATAATTTGTCAGTCTTAGCTTATTCATGTGGTACAATACCACATATTTTGTGAAGGATTTGGGCAGAGACATCAGAATCAGATCAACCTGAATATCCAATTCCATCTGTCCTCCAAGAGACTCCAGTTCAGCAAGGAGTCAAGTCATCTTTATGACATGGTCTTCTACAGAACTCCCTTCCTGCATGTTACATGAATTTATCTCCTTCAACAGATTATAGCGTTGAGTGCGGGTGGCTGATGAATTTGCATTTCATTACATTTATTCATTTTATTTAGCTTAAAATTCCTTATAAAACACCTATAAATATTAATAAATCTATTCCTTTACTAATCCTCATTCTTCTGTAAATATTGTATATTTTTCACCATTTTAACCTAAAATAAAAAACTAAATAAAGGAAAAATAAAGAAACAAGAAGACTCTATATATGTAATAAATACATGTTGACTTTAACCCGGAGAGTAGGTCAAGACTTGGCCTAGTCGACAAGAAATAATGTTGGGGAATGTAAGGCATATTAACCAAAATAATCAAGAAAACCAATCTTTGCTTGTGTTTATTCATTTCTTGTACATCACTAAATATTTAATATTTATTTACTTACTACTAAATTCGTTCAAAATAAAAATGTTTTCTCCTTGGAACTTGTACATAAAAATAAGTTCTAAATATTAAAAATAACTGCAAGAAGAATCATTGTACAGTTTGTAAATAACAAAACTTTGAAAAAGCTGCAAAGTTAAACTTTTCAGATCATTATATTCTCAACAAAAAACTCAGAATAAACCAAATTCACTTTCATTGTATTTCAAATTAAATAATCTTTAAAATGGAATCGGTTTCATAAAAACCAGAGTTAAGATGTGAAATGTGGCTTTTTGGGGTGATATTGTATATTATACCTATTGATGAATCCACGATTCATCATCTTTATTATTTTATTTTAACTTCATTTCCTTAGTCAAACACCTGTAAATACCCACTAATTTCATGAAAATACCTTTTTGCATGCATTTGTTAAATATGCATTTTTAATACATATTAACATTCAAATAAAAGAATAAAGAAGAATAGAAAAAGAAAAGAAAAATAAAGGAAGAATTTATGGAATAAATGCACACTGACCCGTACCGTGAAATAAAGTAGGGGGAGATAGGGTCTTTAATTCAAAAATCTAAAAATAATTTGTAAATATTTTTCCTTGTATATTAGTACAAAACATACACTATTTTATTTGTCTATAAATTCACCTCAGATTAAATATTTTTGTAAACAAAAGTTGTAAAAATAATGTGTTGTAAATAATAAAAATAATTGCAAAATAAAATAATGTACAGATTAGAAATAATTACACTCAGAAAAAGTTGTATAGTGACAATTGAACGATTAATTCCATCTCTGTACGAACTCAAATTGAATCAAGCACACTTCCATTATAACCTAAATTAAATTATCTTTCAAATGGATATGATTTGATAATTTTTTGAAGTTACAGTTAAAAAGTCGATTTTCTGGGGATGGTTTGTGCAGTTTACCACATACTTATTGTATATATTCATTCATATTTATTTATTTTATACATAATATACATAATTGTAAATATTATTTTTATTAAAAATAAAATAAAAAATATAAATAATAAAACTAAAAATAATTTAAAAATAATTTAAACATAATTTCCTTATTTATGCATATGTATATTGTATTATATGTATATAATACTTGTATACAATTAATTTCCTTATATAAAAATCACCAAAAAATTAATTACCTAACATTAATTAATTAGTTAACTTAATTGTGAAATTTGCATTTAATTATTTAATTTATTCAATTATTGGATTTGAAAACATGCCTTGTATATAAGATATTATTCTATACCTTAAATAACCACCATAAAGGTGGATAATTAATTTTTATAAATTAATTAATTATTTATTTCAAATCCTGAAATTCTTTTCTAATTAATTATTTAATTAATTAAATTAATTATTTAAATAACCAATAAAAACATTCCTCCTTTGTTCATTCCTTCCTTTTTTATTTTTTCTTCTCTTTTTATTGGCTTCCTCCTCCCTCATTCATTTTTTGATCAATCTTTGGTGGAGAGGAGCCCGATCTCGGAGAGTGAACTTGTGAAAGAAGGGTGCCCAGCCTCCGAGCCGTCTGGTGACAAAGAGTCGGCCCTCGTCGAGGCCATAACGGCGTATCCGATCCCGAGGTGAGATCTAATTTTATATTTTGTCTTTCATTTAGATTAGTTCTAGGTGTAGTTTTTAGTGTTAAATCTTAGGTAAATTTCCACCACAACTAGATTTCAAATGCGATTTTCACCTCAATTTCATATCCTCACATTTCACATTCTACCTCACACGACCTATCACCTTCGACCACGTATGTGGGTCGGAGATCCGGATCTATCTTCCACATAGCCAAGATCCACAACCATTCACGCACCATATTCTATTCATAAATAAAATAAAAAAATGAATTACATATTTCTTTTTGTTTAACATTTGTTTTGCAGGATAATAAAAAACATATAAAAAATTTAAATAAAAAAATTATTTATGTTGATCTACTGTTTCTGTTTAAATTCAAAAAAATTATAAAAAATTATATTTCTGTGTATAGTTGAAAAAAATAAAAAATAAAAATAAATAAAATCTCTAGCGCAGCGGACGTGCCTCCTGCACCTCCGCTGCCACTACCACTGCTTCGCCTCCACCTGGAGGTGCCTCCCCACCGACGAGGCATGACCGCCTCCTACTCCATGCACGACCTCCCCATCGCGAGTGCAACAGCACAGCCAGCCACGCATCTCTTCTTCGACTTCAACCGCGCCCCAGAGCGGGCCCCATGGTCTACCCTTTACCGTCGCGCGACCGTCTCATCCAGAGCGGTCCCCATCGCGCCGACCACCGCACCCTTGCATGAGTCCATCAAGCGAGCTCCTAGGAGAGACGCTCCACCGCTCAATCCACCAGCCTCACCGCCAGAGACAACTTCCCGACGGAGCTCCTCCCTTGCGAGCCCTTCTCCGCACTATCGCAGCATCCTTCTTGGAGTTGTGCCATCATTCATCATCTTCGAGCCACCTCCACCTGGGCGAGTGAAGGAACCAGGAGGATCCTTAAGCGCATCACGGAAGCGTAATGATCGTATCATATACGATCAAGAGCGACTAATCATACTAGTTGCTCGGTGCAGCGAAATGTTTTTTAAAAAATCAAATCATAAGATGAAACCACATGATCCAAGAACATTTCTTGGATCGTTTCATCTAACTACAAAGTATTATAAATACCTCTTGAAGCGTGGATGCGATCACTTGATCTCCAAAGCAAGAGATCCTCCTGACTCAAGTCCGATCCACGAAGATGGCACTTATGGGTGTGATAATGAGACGTGTGCTTCCAGCAATCCAAGATTAAGATCCAAGCCTTGAATCTCCTGATTTAATCCAACGAAATCTGACGTCTTCTACTTGTGTGAGAAGCACCAAGGAAGACGGAGATCCGACAGCGCGACGGCGTAGCGACGACTGTAGTTCTCTCAAGAACTCAAAGTGGACGTGTACTCTTAGAGAGAGAGAGAAGGGGCATGAGAATGAGAGAAGGAGAGAGAGCACTTCATGCGTGTGTAGAAGGGCTAGGGTTGCCCCTTCTTATATAGTGGTTTGGGAGTCTATGGATCACAATCCATGGACACATAAAATCAACGGTTAGATTGATTTTTGTTTTTAATCAATGGCCATGATCATTGTTGTTTAATAAAACAACAACTATTAATCTGTATTAAATTAAATATATGTTGCATTATCATCAACATAATTTAACTCAATAAAACTAATCAACAAAAGATAATAAAGAGGATAATAATCTCCTCCTAATAAAGGGGGGCATCACCCATGAACAATTCAAGGGTGATGTCACCTTTTTTATTTGGTGATTTTTATCTCCTTTATGTTATCTCATTATCTCTTAATTATTTGCAACAATATTTATTGAAAATATATTCAATAAATTAATTCTAAATTAATTAGCGAATATTTCAATCATGCCATTGAAAAAATGTGAATCACATTCACAACCCAAGCAAAATATGTAAATTATATTTTCAATTGATTGCTTAATGTGAATCCAATTCACATTAGTAATCAACCAGTAAATATTATTTACAAAATATGCTCTCTACAATATATTATAAATCATATTTATAATATACATTGGTATATGGATAGCATGGATAGTACTATCCATATTATGCATTTCCTTGATAGTTAAATCTCAAATATATATCTTGGACAATCATTCTCATAATATGAATCTCATTCATATCATTCTTTATAATTAAATCTCATTTAATCATCAATATCATGTTGTTGGGATACATAATTCATCAAAGGAATTATTCTTGAACTCCTTCAAGAATAGTGTGCTTTCTCCGCAGATACTTGAAGATAAGGACAGGGCGATTATATTGTTCCACATATAGTGACTTGGACACTGAGATCATATCTTAAATCTAGATCTTACAGACCTCCCATAGATACTTGATTAAATAAAGTCCGTAAACTTAATCTTCTCATTGCATCTGAATCTCATTCAGATCAATGTCCAACACTTGGACTAAGATTAAGTTACTTCTCTTCTGAGAGGAGTCACTAAAATCCAGACATGTTTCATCACTCCCTCGGAATGGAAGCGTCATGGTTATACAATCGTTTATGATTACATCACCCTCGGGTATTCCCAATACCTGTACATTCTACATACTGGAAGACCTTCTAATAAACCCGAAGTTAAAGATCTCTTTTAGATTGTCACCTTCAGGGTTTTATCATTATGATTCTCATTTGATCATTGGGTTTTGGTATCGATCATATGTTTTCCAAAAACATATATCATCCCTCTAAATTCTGTCAAGCTTCAAAAGCGAGACGACCATGCATGGAATTTATCGATCCCAATACCTCATGAGTGAGCTCATGACTTCCGGTTTAGAAGTGAACATGTATGATCCCTTCAAGAGATCGTATTACTTATATGCCCTTATATGCACACCAGCGCGCCGGTGTATAGACCTTGGTTAGGTCATCAACCTATTGGTCTTCCAAATGTACATACTCAGTCATATAACAATACATCTGTCTTCGGTTAGAGGATGTGTGCCTATATCGTGACAGAATTTGACATAGGACTTTGGTTATCTCGATCTCGTTAAGTCAACCCTTTGACCTAACTAATCTAACACCTACGAATCTCTATTCCTATGCAGAGGACCTGCATCAAGAGGTCAGTCAGATATTAGCCTATATGAGAAAGGGTTGCCATCTCCTACTTAGGTTGGAGATCATCTCTTAACAATCATTTGACGGTGTTTGATGAGTCCTCAATCTAACTCCTTAGATATTCATCCAAACACCAGCCTCTATGATTCAACCATTGAATCAGCAACTGTATGATTATTAAGATGGACATGGTACATAACCCTAATTGTACAGAGGGACCTATTATTCAAATTATTTATTCTTCATTTCAGATCAGGGAATGATATTCGCAATAACATTTATTGCATAATGGCTCGCCATGGGCTCGCGTGTCCAGCAATCTCCCACTAGCCCAAAGATACATTAATGGGGTAATCACTTAAACCCACACTCATGTGATAATCATAGGCTATTTAGGAAAATAGCTAGGTAAGCTGATCAGTCACTATGTTCTCGAGAGACTATGCCAAGTCCTTTTACGACACTTGCATATCCCCTAGTAATAGTGCTCGCATCCAATGCGAATGTTGCATCTTATGCAATCAATACTCAATTTTGTCAGTTATAGTGTCCTTGACACTACAACTTAATAGATATTATAACCAGTATTCCATAATCCATATCAGAATAACCTTATTCTTGGAGATCTCTATCTCCTAAGGTATCCATAATTTAGACATTTCAAATCACTATCTATAAAGTCTTAAGTTCTTGAAGATAAGACTTTGAGATCACTATCAAAAAATCTTTTCATCTTTGAAGATACTGTTATCACTGCAATCAAGTGTTTTATCTCCTTAGTAGGATTAGTAACATTTACTACTCCCACTGCATGGCAGATATCTAACTTTTGTACACATCTAGCATACACTTGGCTTCTTGTAACTAATGTATAAGGGAAAGTAGTTCTAGTATTTAATTCCTCAACTCTTTGAGGTGCTATCCATTTAGATAGGTTAGTACCATATCTTAAGGGAAGGATGCCTTTCTTGGGATTTTCCAGAAAATAGAACATGTCTAAGGTGTACTACTAATGTGACGGTCCCAATACTCTCTTCTCTTTGCTTCTGAACATCTTCAGAACTAAGATCTAAGAGGTATTCTTGAGATCTCATCTCAAGGCATGGAATATCCAGTCTATGAAACACTTATTATTATTCTTATATCATTCCAAATGGTTAGGATATCATCTACATTTAGCACGATGAACACAATGGCACTCCCACTAAGCTTCACACGGTACATCAAGATTCAATCTGAAATCATAACATTTATAATTTCATCAAATCTTATGTTCCAACTACAAGAAGCTTATTTGAGTCCATAGATGGAGTTGCTTTAGCTTGTACACCTTGCTTTCCTTAACCATGAAGCCCTAGGGCTACTTCATGTGAATATCCTCAAAGAGATATTTGTGGAGAAATGCAATCTTGACTTCCATCTTGAAGATGTCAAAGTCATGTTGTGTAGCTATAGTTAGCAATATACTGATGGGTTTAAGCAAGGTCACTGGAGAGCAAGTCTCATCGCAAGCGATGTCTTCTATTTAGTGTGTAGCTCATGGCTACGAGCCGTGCTTTGAAGGTCTCTCCCTTCTCATCAGGTTTCCTCTTTCTCTTGAAGATCCATTTACACCTTAACGCGTCTTACCCATATAGGTGGATCCTCGAGGGTCCATATACAATACTTGTATATGAAGTCTACTATAGATTTTGTTGCTAACATCCATCTTTCCATGACATGATCTTCAGAAGCATCATCAGATGAAGTTCGATCATTGTCAGATTTCTCTGACACATGAAATTCATCCTCAAACACATTTGAAGAGGTATTAGTGGTTCATCTTCAATTGTCCTTTTAGTTTCCGATTTTTAGGAGTCTCATTATCTTCTCAAGATTAAATGAGTTCCTTCACTTCATTTTTTTATCTTGATTCTCAAGAGAGTCATCCTCTAAGAATAATATCCTTAGAGAGGAGATCTTTTAAGAATCTCAAGGTCATAAAGTAGGTATCCAATACCATCCTTTATTTTCCTATTGAAATAGCACTCTTTGGTGCTAGATTCCAGCTTACTAGTATGGAACCTTATAAGGATATATAAAGTAGTCTCTACCTGGAAACTAAGAGATAATTATGCTAATATTCATCATTGACATAATCATGTCACACATGATCTAATTGTATCTCCCTACAACTCTATTGAGTTTAGGTGCAGTATTCCTTTAAATTCATCTAATAGGTACAAGCTACCTAGGTTAGATTAAATTCATTTCATCTTCCTTCAAACTTTGGTTCTAAACAAAAAATTGTGAAATCTTTGAACATTTCAAAGCTTTCTAAGGTGAAGGGAAGAAATCTCATATCACAAATAATCATCAAATGATATAACATATCATCAATATTTATTATGATACAGTTGATTCTCATGCATCAATATGTATGACATCTTGAATACCTTGGTATCTAACACCATTCCTAGAGAAGGGTGTATTGGACAATTTTTATTTTGAATACAATATTCAAAAGTATGTAAGATTTGAGATTTTAGACATTCTAAAGTTCATCTCTTACTAGTCTATTGATCTCATCAGCAGACTAATGTCCAAGGTCTGATGCCAGATCATTGTCAAATGATCTTTATCCTCCTATTGATCTTATAAGGTTTAATTTTCAGTATTTAAAAATGTTAATAAACCATTCATTAATTTTCTAATTTACTAGAGTCCTCCAGATATCAAAATATTATATTAAAATATATCCATCATAACTCTTTATGATAGGTCTATTCCATAATTTATGTTTATTTCCAACATTTAGAAATAAACAATGAGTGTATTCTAATATCCAGGTCATAGTGACATTCTCTGAGACTAAGGGCTCTCCCACTGAAAATATGAAGTCCATTTTTCCAATAGAGGTTGTTGCAACCATTGCATCAATATCCATGGATGATTATTAAACTTTAAGATCAAATTTCAGTCTTCTAATACATATGCATCCAATTGCAAGTGTTATTAGAATAATGAGATACAATTATCAGACTTTGATCTTATCAAATAAGAAAGTCAATTTCAGTGATTATTTGTAGATGTAAATTATTTCGATGTACTATCCGTGTCTTCTCTAAGGATCTAGATAGACTTGGTAGTCATACAATTAACACATCAGCTCATTGCAGTATTGGCATTCATCAAAGTCTTTGGATGTCATATGTGTGGAAACCATAGAAGTACAATCAACTCTTTGACTTTTCTTCTAACTTGGGTCTGACCCGTGCTTCCACTGCCTCCTTTCTTCTCTAAACAACCATTGCTTAAGATAAATGATCTCTTATGTTGAATTCAAAAGATTTCAATATAAGAGTATTTCGACATTATGAAGCTTCATGAATGACCACAATATAGATAGTAGGATGATGACACTCATCATATCTACATGCATCTTAACTCTTAAAGACTTAGGTTCAGGTGGGTATTCAAACATTTTGAATACACCATCTTTATAGAACCACCATTCTGCAAAATGCAGTGAACCATGTCATTCATGATTAAATGTCAAGAGCACATATATATGCTAACACATCTTCTTAGAATTTTATAAGGATTATTTGACAATTGCGATCATCATCGACATGTTACTTCCAAGTACATTCGATGAGAGATCAAGACTATAGAGACATACAAACCATAGGGTTGTAGTCCTATTATCTATTAAATTGTCATTCCTCATTATTATGAGGAAACTTGCACATTGCAACCACATACATTATGTGTCCAACTGCAAGTACAATATCTTGATCATGGATCCAATCCATGATACTTTACTAGTTATTATTGAGTATAATAATGAGTGGGTTTAATGAATGATTATCTGAAATAAGAAATTTGCATAAATATATATACACATTTTACTTTGATTTAGGAATTTTATATCAAAGTTGTCTTGCCTTGTCAACAGTGAAAGTTCATTCCCTTAATCACTTTCAATGTAAGAGATATACTTACCATTATATCTCAGCAAGAACTGGGATCTCCTCTTTATCTTTGTCACATCCCAATAATATGAGAACCTGTGACTTCAATAAAGAGAAGCGGGAACACATTCCACCATGCAAGTCCAACTTGCATTTTCCAATTCGATCTTTAACGCCCAGGCCCACCACCCCTAAGGTGATGTTGACCCATTGTTAATTGAACCAACCATCAACATGAATACAACTCGCTATGCGCAATCTAATATCACCCCAATAATATGAGGATCCAATATTGGGGTCACTACGCATACGTCCTTCCTCTTTCAAGAAGCAAAGAGCCCGATCCAAATGGATCGTATGTAGGAGTTGTCACTTCGGACTTGCGTCTCCTACATACAATATCTAGCGACGGAACCCTTCACCTTGACGGGAGACCATGGATGTCACTTATGTGATCCTCCACCTCAGATTCAAATTATAATTAATTAGCATGAATCATATTCATGCAATTAATTTTTCCAAGGGAAATACACATCTATTTATAATAGAGTGTTTCAATTGGATGTAATTAATCTAATCTCATTAAATCAATTATCAATCCAATTCAATCAACAAACATGATTGTTACTTGAATTAGTGGTATTATCTCAAAGTACGTATTATTCGAATTTTAATAATTAGAAAATACATCATGATCTCTCAGTCATCATTCGTTCCCTACCCGCTGTCATGGTCAATACCGACGGGAGTGGGACAGACCACACACGATGCAACCTGCTACCCCAACGCTCCTCGACTAGACACCATATCCGCCTTGGGAAAAAACAATGTCGAGTCAATCACTTTGTACTTGAGATGATCATTGGTTTTTCAACCAAAATTATACCATATAGTAATAATCAAAACCATTTTGATTATAAGGAAATTTGCTAGACAAATTCCCAAAACTTATTCAAGTAACATGTTTGATAAAAGTGTACCAAGTAACCAATTGGTGATCCAGATCTAATCTAATCATTCATTGGTTGAGGCAATGTAATTTAAGGGAATAATTATTTTTCTAGTATTTCCCAAATATTATCCATAATTATTCCAGAAAATTAACTATTAATTTTGCAAATTTCTTAAACAACAATCACAAGGTTTTGGATAAACATGCAATTTCCAGCAGTGACCCTCACTAAATAAAATTAGCATATCTCATTCATTTTATATCCAAATTAAGAAAAATCAATTTCCAAAGATTGATAATTTGATTAAAACTAGAAACCATGTGATAAACACGTATTTCCAGGTGTTTTAAAATAGTAATTAACATCTTAATTATGTCTCTAATCGCCATCCTCGAAACAGTGGACATATGGTCATTAAAACGATCATATCTTGGGAAAACAGAATCCAAATTATGCAAACTCAAATTCCACATTTTCCTTATATAATGGGGAATGTTATATAATGATAAATTCACGTTTAAACATTTTAAATAGGGTCGAAAAATCATCACAAAACATGGCTACGAAAATTAAAATGCTAAAATCTTCACGAACCCAAACGAGCCCAAATTTTCGTAGGTTCATGGATCATATCCAAGATCTCCGTAAACTTGGCTCTTATACCAGTTGAAGGAACCAGGAGGATCCTTAAGCACATCACGGAAGCGTGGTGATCGTATCATATACGATCAAGAGCGACTAGTCTTATTAGTTGTTCGGTGCAGCAGAATTTTAAATTTTTTTTTAAATCATAAGATGAAACCACATGATCCAAGAACATTTCTTGGATCGTTTCATCTAACCACAAAGTATTAGAAATACCTCTTGAAGCATGGTTGCGATCACTTGATCTCCAAAGCAAGAGATCCTCCTGACTCAGTCCGATCCACGATGACGGCACTTGTGGGTGCGATGATGAGACGTGTGCTTCCTGCAATCCAAGATGAAGATCCAAGCCTTGAATCTCCAGATTTCATCCAAAGAAATTCGATATCTTCTACTTGTGCGAGAAGCACCAAGGAAGACGGAGATCCGACATCGCGATAACGAAGCTTCGACTGTAGTTCTCTCAAGAACTCAGAGTGGACGTGTACTCTTAGAGAGAGAGGGATGGGGTGTGAGAATGAGAGAAAAAGGGAGAGCACTTCATGCGTGTGTAGAAGGTCCAGGGTTTCCCCTTCTTATATAGTGGTTTGGGAGTCCTTGGATCACGATCCATGGACACATAAAATCAATGATTAGATTGATTTGTGTTTTTAATCAATGGTTATGATCATTGTTGTATAATAAAACAACAACTATTAATTTATCTTAAATTAAATATATGTTGCATTATCATCAACATAACTTAACTCAAAAAAACTAATCAACAAAAGATAATAAAGAGGATAATAATCTCCTCCTAAAAAGGGGGGCGTCACCCATGATCTATTCAAGGATGACGTCACCTATTCTATTTGGTGAATTTTATCTCCTTTATGTTATCTCATTATCTCTTAATTATTTGCAACAACATTTATTGCAAATATATTCACTAAATTATTTACAAATTAATTAGCGAATATTTCAATCATGCTATTGAAAAAATGTGAATCACATTCACAACCAAAATAAAAAATGTAAATTATATTTCCAATTGATTGCTTAATCTGAATCCAATTCACATTAATAATCAACACATAAATATTATTTACAAATGTGCTCCTCCAATATATTGTAAATCATATTTATAATATACATTTATATTATAAATACCGTGGATAGTACTATCCATATTATGCATTTTCTTGATAATTAAATCTCATTTAATTATCTTGGACAATCATTCTCATAATATGAATCTCATTCATATCATTCTTGATAATTAAATCTCGTTTAATCATATATATCATGTTGCATGGATACATAATTCATCAAAGGAATTATTCTTGAACTCCTTCAAGAATTGTGTGCTTTCTAAGCAGATACTTGAAGATAAGGATAGGGTGATTGAATTGTTCCATGTATAGGACTTGGACATTGAGATCATATCTCAAATCCAGATCTTTCGGACCTCCCATAGATGCTTGATTAAATCAAGTTTGTAAACTTAATCTTCTCATTGCATATGAATCTCATTCAAATCAATGTCCAACACTTGGACTAAGATTAAGTTACTTCTCTACTGAGAGGAGTCACTAAAATCCAGACATGTTTCATCACTCCCTCAGAATGGAAGTGTCATGGTTATACAATCATTTATGATCACATCACCCTCAGAATGGAAGTGTCATGGTTATACAATCATTTATGATCACATCACCCTCAGGTATTCTCAATACCCGTACATCTTTCATACTGGAAGACCTTCTAATAAACCCGAAGTTAAAGATCTCTTTTAGACTGTCATTTTCAGGGTTTTATCATTAAGATTCTCATTTTATCATTAGGATTCGGTATCGATCATATGCTTTCCAAAAACATATATCATACCTGTAAATTCTATCAAGCTTCATAAGCGAGATGACCATGCATGGAATTTATCGATCCCAATACCTCATGAGTGAGCTCATGCCATCCGGTTTAGAAGTGAACCTGTAAGAACCCTTCGAGATATCGTATTACTCATATGCACTAATATGCACACCAGCTCGCCGGTGTATAGACCTTGGTTAGGTCATCAACCTATTGGTCTGCCAAATGTACATACTCAAACATATAGCAATACATCTGCCTTCGGTCAGAGGATGCGTGCCTATATCGTGACAGCATTTTACATAGGACTTTAGTTATCTCGATCTCGTTAAGTCAACCCTTTGACCTAACTAATTTGACACCTCTGAATCTCTATTCTTATGCAGAGGACCTGCATCAAGAGGTCAGTCAGATATCAGCCTATATGCGAAAGGGTTGCCATCTCCTACTCAGGCTGGAGATCATCTCTTAACAATCATTCGACGGTGTTTGAGGAGTCCTCAATCTAACTTCTTAGATATTCATCCAAACACCAACCTCTATGATTCAACCATTGAATCTACAGCCGTATACTTATTAAGATGGCCATGGTACATAACCCTAATTGTACAGAGGGACATATTATGCAAATTATTTATTCTTCATTTCAGATCAGGGAAAAATATTCGCAATAACATTTATTGCATAATGGCTCACTGTGGGCTCGCATGTCCAACATCGAGTCCACCTCACACCACCTCCTCCAGCATCCAAGTCACGTGTCCCCACCTGTCATAGCACCGCTACCATCCTCACGATCTGAAGAGAGGGGCGGCGACCCCCGTTCTGCTCGAGGGAAGAAGAATTAAGAGATGCATGCCATGCTAAAAAGAAAATTATAATATATTATATTGTGGGCAATTTGCTTGAGCCCCTAGAGGTCCTTTGAATTACAAATAAACCCCTGCCAACATTCAATCATAGTTTTTGGGTAAAGTGAATTAAAGTTCCTGGAAGTTTCAAAAATCGCAAAGAGACTCCTGCCAGTCCAACGAACGTGCAACACACGTTTTTACTGGGTAACTTGAATTTTTACCCTTGCTTTTATTTATTTTTATATTTTTATGCACGAACATTAAATAATTGTAGTAAAGTCCCTGTCTTCCAGAGTTTTAAATTGCATGTTCTTTTCATTTAAATAAATAGTTAATTGTACATTAAATTCTGCTAAAATTGTGAATGCTCCTGCTATGTGCTTGATCATTGTGTAAAATTTTCATCGTGTTTAAAATTAATTTGATATTTTAAAAAATTCAAAACAAAGTCTTTTCTCTGACTAGATTTTGAAAAATCATAGAAATTGAATATTGCTCTAAAAATTCCAAAATAAATAGATTAGGTGAATTTTAATTTTTTTCCAATTTTCACCCAATAATTATTTATAAAACCCAAAAAATTGTGAAAAACAAAAATTAAAAAAATTCATATGAAATTGTAGAAAAATCCAAAAATTCTAATTCATGTCTTTGTTTGTAGATATTTTAATTGTACTTTCGCATAAAATTAAGTTCCATGAGATTTGGGCATTTAAATTAATTTTATGTTGCAAAATACTCTTGATTGTGCATTGTTTTCTCTTGTTCCTACTATTTGATTTTTATAAAATCACAAAAATATTAGAAAAATTTGAAAAAATTTCCAAACACATTTTAAATAATAAACATTTTCTCTGGAATTTTTTGAGCATTTTTTAATATTTTGAAAAATACAAAAGGATTGTGTTGTGTATATTTTATTCCCTTGTGCATATTGTCTTGTGAGCTTATTTGGAAAACAAGAAAAGTGAAAAAAATAAAAAACCACTAAAAATATCATCTTTGAAATTTTACTACTTAGTTTTTTTAAATCGTGCTCCTTGTGTTCGACCTTGGTCGCTATAACAGGTAAATTTAATAGCGAAGACCGCTTGCATTTCGTTGCTTAATTTCTTTGAAGTGGCTTATAAATTTTTCTCGTTGATCAGATTTATTGGTTGAGAACAACGACATTGCGTACTTATTTAAATCTCGACCGCATCGAAAATCCGGTATATTAGAATGACATCATTATCGGGGAGCACAGCTTTGTAGTCATCTTTCAGTTTTATTCTCTTTGTCTCTACAATATTATAATTATTTTCTGACCATCGTCTGGTTTAATTTTTGTGTGAGGAACTTCTTGGAGGATGACTCGAATTCTTATTAGAGAACATGCACAGGAGGAGGATCAGAAAAAGAGTAGGAGGCAGTTGTTTTATTTTAGAGAACATTTGAATTATTGTTGTAATAACTAACTGTGAATTGTAGTTGGACTTGGACATTATTCGGGGTCTGTTTTGCAAAGTGTCGGTGCACTTGAGGGACCTCACCACTGTTTTCATATTTTCTTGATTTCATCGCCTTACTTTCTATTTGATTCTCGCGGATTTAGCCCTTAGACGTAGGATTTTGATTTATTGTGACGTAATTAGCTAAGGCCCAACACCTAATTTCTTGCCTATACCTATAGGATGTAATTGGACCTAGCTAAAATAAATTGAAAAAGTTAACTTAATCGTTTGAGAGGCCACGCACCACTAGAGGTCGTATACAGTTTTGTAAGGATCCGTTGTGGCAGACACCAATCGACATCTGAGACCAGACCTAGGCCTCTCTCTGATTAGTTAGCTATTTGTTCTTCACGATCAATAGAAGTTGCTCGTCTAAGGTCGATTTCCTCGTGCATCATATAGTTATTTTACTTTCAGTATTTAATTTATGCAGGGATCATATTGCATGTAGATTGCTGTAGCAAGGTACGCATTTTCTATCTCTACATGCATCATTGTGTTTGACTGTGCATCGGCTTTTTCGACTTCCTCCCCCTGTTTTTGGACTCCAATTAATCAAAGAGGAAATCAAAAAGCTCGTTAGCTTTTTTTTTGAAAAAAATCCAAAAAAGCTGAAAATAAAAAAAATTAAAAATTGAGACTGCTAGTTGGACTTGACTCTTAAAATTAAACGTAATTGATTCATCATTGTTTTGGGAGAGCAATCCCCTCATTGTTTGCGTTTTTAATTGCTCGCGTACACAATAAGGAGTTGTTCCCAAATTCCATTAAGTCTCCTAAGTGTTTGTACAACTTTTGTCTGATCACTAAACTCTAAAATTGAAAAGAGAAAGACCGAACTCTCACGGTCAGATTTGTGTTGAGTTAGTGAATTGTGGGTTTGCTTTGTGTATTGGATGTCTTCGGTGTGATATGGTTACGTTCATCTTCTCTACATCATAAGAAGTCACCTTCTATCTCCTTTACTCTCATTCTCTTATCCCACCCTCCCTCCCTTCATTTCCCTCTCTTCATGATGGGCCACACTCCATTTCAATCGGATTTTGAGGCTTCTTCTTCTTTTCATTGCCATCATTCTCTCCCACTCTCTTGGGTGGTTGGGACCTCGATCGACCTCTTGTCTACTTATCTTTCTGCCCCCTCCCCATTCCCTTTTTATACTGGGCATGATGTGCTTGACACCCAAAGAGTTCAGATTGACCAAATACAAAACATGAGTGATCACCTTGCTGAGATGAGAGTGCATTCCATTGGAGATCACATGAAGCAGTTGCGAGTATTAGATGCTCATGATTCTGGGATGATTGAACATTATTTAGGAGACGAGCAGCGACACTTAGGAGCGCAGTCAGGGTCTACATTGAGTCCCTTCATTCTAGATTTAGAGTTCATTAATCTACTGCCAAAGTTTTTAGGGGAAGGGAACGAGGAGCCGTATCTTCATATATCTGAGTTTGAGGATTTTTGTGGATCACGAGCTTACCAAGATATCACTTTTAAGGAGATGATGCTGATGACCTTTCAATTTACACTTCAGGATAGAGCCAAGAGTTGGCACAGATGATTGGGAAGGAAGTTCACTACGTGGGGAGATTTACGATCATTGTTCTTACAGAGATTCTACCCCCAATGTAGAGCAGATATGACGCGATCTTGCATTGGAGATTTTTCAGTTGACCCCCAGGAGACATTGAGAGATTCATGGATTAGATTTGTTGACCTATTGAGGAGATTTCCAGATCATGGAATCTTGACGACTGACTTTGTGCAGATCACCATAAGGGGGATGACCACAGAGCAAATAGGATTGGTAGTGACCTCATGTGTTGGTTTATACCATAGTCCCAACATGGATTTATTCAAGACCATCTTGAGAGAACTTTCATACATTCCATCAGATGATTTATTTGGGACAACACACGAGGATGATGCAATACCAGTTAGGTGTGCTACACTTCATGAGGATCCAACCATTACACACAATCTAGAGGACATGGATACTTCACCTACACAGACGAGCGACGATGAGACAGTTACTGTGACTTCCCAAACACTGATCGATTTTTCGTTGGTTCTCCAGCCAGAGTTTGAGTCAGTCCCGTACTTTCATGTCGAAGATTCTTGGATTCTAGATCTTCTAAAATCCCATGAAATTGAGGAGGATCCTAATTGTTTCAATGATCCTTTCAATCATTTCAGTGTCCATGTCCAGATGATTCAGTTTTCATTCTTCAGAAAATCTTCTCAGATTTAGATGTACATTTGCTCCCATCCCAGCATATAGAGCTTGATAAGGGACGCCATTTTGATTTGACTTATACAGATAGTCCAATATTTGAGCCTTGTGTACCCCCATTTGATGAGGTCGATACATTTTTGGAGGACCTGATACTTGGCAGCATAGATCCCCAGTTCTATTCTTATTCTACATTACTTCATGAGGGTTATCTGCGAGAGGATGCCATGTACCCTGCGTACTCGGTTTCACATTCTGGGAGTGTGTCCGACCTGTCAGATCTTATGGTAGTTCTGATTTCCCTATGTTTTCTCTCCTCGACGACCCTCATAAGGATGACTCGATCTTCGAGTTATTCGATGTTGATTCTGATTTCTCTATCCTATATACATCAGATATTGATTTTTATATAGAGTCTCACGATCTTGATCTCCCTTATCTATTCGAGAGGGTGATTGACGTGGAGAATTCCCTGACATATCCTTCCTTTTGCACGTTCGACTTCTTCGGCTCTGCCCTTTCACTCCATTCAGACCTTGAGCCGATAATTTCTTTTGTGCTACCAGAGCTCGATTTCATCTTCCCATATCTTTACCCGATAGAAGACACCCGCTTGATAATTTACCTGAGTGTCGTAATTTAATCTGTTGACTTCATTATTGTTCTCCCACCAAAACTGCGACGACCATACATTATTCGCCTCACAGATACAATTTTGAACCTTGATATTGCGTTTTCGTAGCCATTGCACTCAACTAGGGGCGTAAGCTCTAGCACTTGTTGAGAGGCACCTCAACATTGTTCACAGTTGTATAGATCCATTCTGTCCATATCATTCATCCTTTTGTCTAATACCCCATTTCTATCTCATGATTATTCCATACTTAGGGTGTACTTTACCCTAAGTATAGGGGGGTGTCAGACTTTTGATTATTCTTTTGATTCTTTTTACCTCTATTTTTCTGCCTATACTTAGGGATATTTAAGTATAGGGGAGGTAGACTCTGTACATCCTATCACTCGGTAGTCCCCTTGTGTACAGTCTTATATACTTAGGGTTGCTTAATCCTAAGTACAGGGGGATCACCGACTCCTATTGATTATATTCTTTTAATCATCGTTGTAGCATAGCATTCTCTTCACTTCCCAATACTTAGCATGAGTTATGTCTTCCTTTTGCAGCTCTTTGATCTCTATGAGGGCATAGTTCGAGGTAAGTATAGGGGAGTGTCATATATATTGCATATATACTTTAGCCATAACTCATACTTTTGTATTTTTAATATGGCTAAAATAATGTACAAATACCTGTAAAATTCAGTAAAACCAACAAAAAAAGATGCAGATATTTCCTCAAAATTTTTTTTTGTATATACTTGATTAATTAGTCAGGTTAAAATGTTTTTAAAAATATTTTGAAAATAGTTTGAAAATCTACTTGAAAAATGTTTGAAAAATAATTTCAACTTTTGTAAAAATCTTTTGGCTTATAAAAAATTTCTTTTCTTTGTGTGAAATAAAATTATTTTGTAAAAACTAGTTGCAAATGTTTTGAAAAATGGTTGAAAAAATATTTTGAAAATCTATATATACTGTTTGAAAAATGTTTGCAAAAATGTTTTCAAATGTTTATAAATGATTGTAAACTAGTTTGAAAATTTATTTTGGACTATAGTTTTCAAAATTATTTGTAAAATTATTTTCAAATAAGTTTGAGGAATATATGCATCACACAAAAAATGTCTAACTATATATATACTTGTAAATCCTTTCATCTAATTCTTGTAAATAATTAACTTACTCCCGTGTAAATATCTGTATCGTATCTACTAAGCCTAACCCTTATTTAAAAAAATTATAATTGTACATACTTGTATAATACTAACCTTTTTTCGTAAAAAAATCCCCAGAAAAAACTACAAAACCTAAAATTCCATAAAAATTTGCATAAAAAAAACTTTTTGCATGTGCACCATTTTTCAAAAATACATAAAAAGTTCAAAATTAGAAAATTGTTTCACAAAAAGATTTTGCTTTCTTTGAAGTAATTGCCTGATTCTCGTACTAAAACCTTGATATCTTCCTCATCCTACATCCGATTTAATCCTACTCACTTTTGAACTAATGTACATTCAATTATCTTAAAAACAAGACCAAGTTCAAGTGAACCGGCGCTCATACGTGAAAGTTGAGTTTTGGGTCTCTTTTGTACATTTTATATTTTAGCGGTTTTTAATCTAATATTTTCTTTACATAACTCATTATATTTTATTTCTTTTTCATTTATTTTCTTTAATAAAAGTTTTATAAAAATGCACAAAAATCCAAATCCAAAATGAGCTTGAAATTAAAGAAATTAACTAAGTCTGAGTCTTCACTAACTATTTGTACAAAAGTTACCATTTTCGTATTTTATTTTATTTCTCTTTTTTTATAATTAATAAAAATCTAAAAAAATAGATTAATGTGTTAATATTTACCTTTTATTTTATCATAGTTTTCTCAGATTTTATCTGGTTGAAAAATAACAAAAAATTAGGAAACCTAAAAATCAAGGTATTCTATGTACACGGGATACCCCAAAAATATCACTTTGTGCAAATGATCGATTTTGGCTTTGGTCTCTTCATAATAGTTGTAGATCTCATCGAGATGAACAACTTTTGTGGAGACAATTATTTGATACAAGGTCATATGCTATTTCTTTTTGAATTATCTTTATATTTAATTTTTTGAATTTTCTAGGACTGACACATAGCAACTCCTGGAGCCGCCATGTGCCAACCATTTTTGACTTTTTTTGTTTTATTTTTTATTAAAAATTTAAAAAAAATTAAAAAACAATAAATTAAGTTGCTGCCACATGTCCGCACTAGGGTCGTTCGATCTCGATCGATGGGACAACACCTTTGCGTCCCCTTCCTCCGTTGTCTCCCCAACATTCCCAATCGAGAGCTCTGCCACTACCACGAAATCATGTCAACTCCACGGGTTCCGCACCCGATCTCCTTATTGTGATCCTCGTCCCCAACCCCAATCAAACCAATCTCCGATCCCATCTTCCCCTGCGAATCGCTCCTACCCCACTCAGATCAATTTCGTGATCCCCATCTCCGGATCTTTCCCTTTCAAACCCATCATCGAATAAATCTCTGATGATCCCCAAGAGCATCGATCGACCTCTCTCATCCGATTTAAGAACCCCGCTGGACCTCATTCTCCCCATCCGCTATTTTCCAGCAGTCGAAGGATCCCCGAGCATGGCAGTGACAACGCCACCACATCGTTCCGCTGCGGCGAGATCCGATCCTCCCGACCGTCACAGCTTGCTCCGCAAAGCAGTTACTTGCTCTGGCATTCGCGTGTACTATTGTCAAGCATCATCCCCCAGGTACTTCCCCTTCCGCTATCCTCATCCATCACCCTCTGTCGCACTCGTTTCACATACCCTCTATTCCTCTGACACTTCGCGTCATCCCCCAATCCCATATCCCTTCGCCCGATCGACACCACTATCCATCTGCGCCTCTCCGGACCTCCACCATTGAGCCCCGACACTTGAAGCTCCACCAAGCACTGCTGCATCATCGCCTTTAGTAACCAACGAGGAATCCCCTGCATCGCCCAGCAGTCACTCCAAGATCCACCATCATCATCGACACCTTCGATTGCACCTCCCATCGACAAACGCCCCTCCTCATCAACACCCATCGGCCGTGTGTCGACCTCTAACTTTGTCTCTATGTCGGCTCTCCACTACATCGGGTCCTCTCTCCGCCTTCAGTGTTGTCGTCCTCCAAACCTCCGAGTCCACTCTCCACTACGCCAAGTTTGCTCTCCGCCTCCAGCACGTCCAACCACCCCTCTCTGCTGCATATTGGAATCAAACCCTCACGTTCCCCGCACGTGAGGTTTGAAGAAATTATGAAGAAGCGCTAGACTAGAGGTCATGTGCACCGCACATGACCTTCTGGAAAGATTGCAAGAAGGCCCTCTTACTCCGGCCTTATTACATAGAAGAGTCCCGCCATCTAAAGGGTACGTGCCACGCATGTGTCCCTATAGAAATTTTGCAGATCTTCCCCCAATAGTTTAGGTTATTCCATAATAGTCCCTCTGCATTTTTCTATTTTTTAATTATTATAATTTACGCTGAGACCTTTGTGTTCTCCCTTTATTATGAACCGCTTTATTGCATCATTTTATTATTTAAAAATTACAGGATGTTTCTCAACTACTTCTCTACAATATGGAATGTTTGTGACATTTTATGCACTGTGGGTAATTAGTAATAATTAATTCTGTAAAAATTTGTTTATTTTACTCACTCTGTGATTGGAAATTCATGGATAATCATAGCGCCAAAAATTACCGAAAATTCACGGTCAGAATAATTAATTGTGGTTAACATCGTGCCCAAAAAGAATTGCATTTACATGCATCATTTTCGCAATAAAAATCATTTTGTGGATTTCAGTCTTTAATTTTTAATAGGTATTAAATCTCGTATTTTTAAGATTTAAGACTTTTCTGAGATCAATCATGTAGTGATAGATCTTGGATAGGTTTAACCATTGTAAATAAATAGTTTTAATATTTATTATAATTGAATATTAAAATTCACTTTGTTTGCATTCATAAATTCATAAAATATTTATCTTGCATCCAAAACTCCCAAAAAATTACAGTGCACTCATTTCATCATAATTGACATCTCAGCAAAATTTCATATTTTTTTGATATCATTTCATTGAAAATTGCATTTTGGTTCTAAAATTGGTCATATTTGCATTTTACATTCCTAAATTGCATTAAAAATACAAAAAAATACTATCTCGAAAACATGAACAAATTTTAATAAACAAAATTCTAGGTTGTTCCTTTACCTCCTTGAGTTCGACATTGGGACTTGCTGAAGTAAAATAAACATAAAACCACGTCGAGTAAAAATTTATTAATTACCTGTTGTTATTTCTTGATCGATTCTGAATACCCGCCTACAACGAAACGACAAATTTAAATGATAATTCACGTAACTTAAGTAAGGTATCTTCGGACTCGTCAGATAGCGTCGTTGCATGGGAGGAACACAGATTAGATTTTGTCTAAAAAATATTTGTGCTGCATTTTCCATATTCAGGTAGCCTGACCCCCGATTCTTCACTGTATATTTTCCATATTTTTTTCTCTCTACATTTATTTTATTTTCATCATTTATTCCCTTATTTTATTTTTAATTAATTTTTGTGTCACTCTCTTAAACACTCTCTCTTATTTTTCTTTCGAGGTATCTAATGTACGAGGAGCGATTTCTCACTAACGTATTTTCATCGACAATCGAAAAACCGAAAATAAAATTAAGATCGAGTCATGTTGTGAGAGAGCATAGATTCTAGGATTTATTTTCTGCAATTTTAATTATTTGTAATTATTTTCTCATATTCATCAGTGTCCGTTTGGACTCTCGCGAGTGTAAAAAGACCTTGAACATTTTTTGTGGTGTGTCGTGGCCTATTTCACTCTCCGGTGAGGGAGGGGCCCGACTTGAGTGGCTCGTACGTTAGACCTACACATATGGCTATTAGAGCTTATAGAATTTTTGATTGTGCTCGTAGAACCTAGGACCACACTTCACATTAATTGAGATGCACATTAGAATTTTTAACTTAGTCAAATTCAAATCAATTCTTCTACAGCTAATAGAACTTCCTGCTAAGTGTGGTTTTTATCTGCTTGCATTCATATAGAATAAATTTCACTCTTGTATTGTATCCCATATGGAGACTGAAAGGAATCACTGTAAGGACTGTATTGTATCCATGTGCATTCATATGGCTAGTCACTTTCAGCCATCATTGTTTTCCATGTGCATCGACTTTTCCCGAATTTCTCCCTCTTGTTTTGTCTCTTAAAATTTTAAAAGGAAATTGAGACTGGACGGTAGACGTGATTTTTTTCATCTAATATTTCTGTGATCACCTAATTAAAATTGGGAGTGCTAAACAAAACTGACTAAATTAACTCATAAAATCAAGAATTTTTGGGGAGAGCAACCCCAACCTTGTATTCATTTACCTTACGGAGAGGAGAGAGAGAAACACTAGGATAGAGCCAAGCCAGAATTTTTTTATTAATTCTAAAAAATGATTGGCTACTTCTCAGTGAGCAATACGGGTAGCCTGTAAATGGTACAGATTTCTTTAGTAGAGTGGGTGGTTTAAATGACATTGTGTAAGACTCTGTCCATAAGTAACACGGCTAGTCATTTTACGGTCCGTACTTACACCATACTGGCTGAAAGTGGATGCAACTAGTCGTAAGAATTCGAGCCAGTTTTAAAAAAAAATCCGGCACCGAACAACTCGCTTAAACGATTACAAGCTTTGAACTATCACCAATTAAAATTGACAAGATAATTGGCCGAACTCTTGCGACCTTTACTGTGTGAGTTGGTGAAACAAGGTTCTGGATAGTGTTTGTTTTGTGCGTAGATTCAGGATAATCATCGAATACCGCACATTTGTGCCTACATCATGAATCATAAGCCTTTTCCAAATCATTTGAAATAGAGAATGGAAGATCATGGTGAATTTTGTCGGACTCTGCGAACTCTCCACTGACCATCACAAACTTACCAATCTCAAAGGTTCGGAGACACTCTTACTCCATACCACAGTGGGTTTGTGGACCCTTTTCTCATGAATCCTCTTCCTATAATTCCTTCTTCTTCCTTGCAAGAGGTCAAAACCAAACTGTTTCTCTCTCTCTCCTAAACACATCGTGGAAAACTCTCACAACTATGATTCCTGTTTAAATTCATTCCACTCGATTAACTCAAATCTATTATATTCTGAAAGTGAAGAAGAAGAGGAGAACCTACAGAAGATGCCTCCCAAGAAAAGAGATCCCGAAGATGAACCAAATGAAGACCTGATGCAGATGAATTTGGCAAGTATGTTTGCATTTGAGTAGCAACAACTTTAACTAAGGGAACAAATAGAGCAATTAAATGTTGGGGGAGAACCGCTAATGGAAGCAGCATACAACCCTGAAAATACAGAGTGAGAAAATATTTGTAGCCACTCAGCCAGAAATAAACTATGAACTGGAACCACATGTCTTGAACCAGCTGCCAAAGTTTCATGATAATGCTTCCGAAAAACCATATGAATATTTACGGGAATTGGAGCTAGTATGCTCTAATCTGAGGCATCCCCAGGTCAACCAGGATTACATTCTTCTCACTACACTTCCTTTCATCTTGAAAGGAAAGGCAGACTAATGGGTAAAGAATTTAGGAGTGATGGTGACCACCTATGATCGGTTCAAGGACATGTTCTTAATAATAATTCTACCTTTGAGTAGAACCAATAAGATGAGGACGCACATCATTAGTTTCTCTCAAATTCCTAATGAACCACTCTGTGACTTATGGGACAGATTTAAAGGTTTAATACCAAAGTGTTCGTGCCGTGATCTAGATGACAACATCTTGGTCCAGTCCCTCTATTCTGGACTCATCTACGAGACACCGGGATTAGTGAGCGTTGCCTACATGGGGAACTATACATCATGAGGTGTTGAAATCGTCTGGAAAGTATTGGAGAAAATGGCTGAGATAAGCCGCTCACAGATTGCCAGTAGGGTGTATACTGATTCCTTTAAGACACTTTATTCGAAAGGCAGAAAGCAAACTGTTGCAGAAATAGATGAGGATTTGATTCCAAACATTAGCATAATCGCTAATAAGTTAGTGGTTGTGGATCAGATTCACAAGAGGATGAACAACATCGGCAACAAGATCTCCCAGTTTCCAAAGCAAATGGAGGAGCTGACTAAGAAGGTATCCAAGATTAGGGTACCAGCTGCAGATACATCCGTTGTTCCCATTTATTGAGTGCATCATGTCCATGAGAAGCTAGGGTCAGAACAACAACAACAATGGGCTCGGGACCAATCGTATGCCCAACCTTTCTAGAAGTCGCCCTCACCAGCTGAGAATCGTTGAAGAGATCACACCTTCAGTGTTCGAGGTGAACGACATCTGGTATACTAAAGACCCTGTTCGACAGGGTAATATGGGGGACCGTCAACCTTACCAACGTCCCACCACTTTTTATAATGTCGCATTTCCACCTGCCCCACAACACACTCAAAATACTGCCCCATCCCAACATAAGAAACAACAGCAACAACCGTACAACTACCATAATCAATACCATCATGCATCCCAGCAATACCGACAATAATACCAAGCACCACAAGGTCATTATTGAAAGCAACCATCCAACTCTCAGACAAAACTTGTAGATATCCAGCAGCAGATGCTAAAGGAGATTTGCTGTTTTCAAAATGAATTGCATGTACGAATTGATGTTAATCGCTTATCCCGTTGGAGAGATAAACAGACAGCCCATGCTACAACCATTCCCGCCCAAGTTCAAGCTAACCCTAATTTCTTGATCAATCTTCCCAACAAAATGACCAGGTATCCTACTCAGACTTTCCCATATCTGAACATGAGATCCTTTTGTTTGACGATATCAATGCTTTGTTACTTAGGAGCGGAGGGATCATGGACATGCCTGACCGGGGAAGAGAGATGGATCAAGAAGACTCGGGAGATTAACTGGAGGATACTTCTGAAAGTGAAGAAGAAGGAAATCTGAATTCAGTACCAGTGAAGATTCCAGCACATGAGAAAGGAAAAGCATCCATGGAGTCTACAGAGGACCTTGCACCTCCAGTTGCTGTGAAAATACCTTTGTCATCTTTTCTACAACATAATTTTGATTATTATCACCACAAAGATAAAGATGATTGTAATAAGAACTCCATTTCTAATAAAGATGATCTTATTTATGATTCAGGTTCTTTATCTTTTGTCTCGACTGCTTCCATTCCTTTCCCCCACGCTCTTATGGAGGAAAATGCAAACCAAAGAAAATCATTAAAGATGACCCAAAATGGCATGATTTTTCCAAGAAAACATTACAGTCAAAGTACCATTTGATCAATATGTGGATAACAATCCTGTGTTTAAAAGATACTTGAAAATTAAATGCACTCCCACACAGACTCGCAGGAAGAAACCGAGTCAATTTGTGGAGACTCATATCTTGACAGTGGCAACTACCGATGTGTCAAAAATCAGCATCTGTCAAGAAAAAAGAGGGTCATGGATGCTTACTATGTGGAGAGTCGCATCGGTGGCATTACATTTGCACACACACTATTAGATTATGATTCTTCAATCAATCTTCTACTCTTAGCCTTATACTACAAATTGGAGTTAAGACCTTCCAGAAAATCATTATCTCTACTCCAATTTCCAGATAAATCCATTAAAAGGCCTAAGGATGAAGTGAAGAACATTGTTATCTTGGTTGAGGGGACATAGTATAAAGTGGATTTCACTATCCATGATATGAAAATGACAAATCTTTGGAGAGAATCTCACATCATTATTGGAATATCATTTTTGCGGACCACTGGAGCATTATTCAATTACGGTACATGAATGATGAAATTTAGCTCTCCATGTGGAGAGGTGGACTTGGAGATGAAGCAGAGAAAGTGGCAAAGACCTGACTCTGAATCTACCACTGATTACTCAGAATCTTCAGAATGAAAGTTCATTTTCACTAATGAGCCTTGGCATCAACTTCCAAAAGTTCAGAGTGAAATCCCCTCATAAGAAGAAGAAACAGTACACAATGCAGTTTACCAAGAGATGCCACAATTATTTAGAAACATAGATATCTATACACTTGATGACATAGTAATGAATATGCATTTCATCATCTTTATTCATTTATTTTAACTTAAAATCCCTTATAAAACACATGTATATAATACTAACTCCATATCTTTACTAACTTTCATTTGTGTGTAAATATTGACCACTTATTACCATTTTAACCTGAAATACATAAAGAAAGAAAGAAAGGAAAAATAAAGAAAAGAAAATAAAAAAAGAAAAAAAAAGAGGAAACTGTATATATGTAATAGATACAGACTAACCCGAACCCCGAGAGAAGGTCAAGACTTGACCTGATCGATCATGAGTAAAGTAGGGAGAGATAGGGTCCTTAATTAAAAAAATTCCAAAAAATTGTGTGTTGTGTACATTTGTATACTTACACTATTTTATTTATTCATAAATCGACCTCGAACAAAATAGTTTTAAAAACAAAAATTGTAAAAAAAATGTTTCCTAATTATTAAAAATGATTGCTCAATCAAATCATGTATTAGAATAAAAGCAACCACACTTGAAAAAAGTCACTAAGTGATAATTGAATGACCTATTCTGGCTCCATGTAAACTCAAATTCAACTAAACTCACTTCTATTGTATTGTAAATTAAATTATCTTTAAAATGGACGTGATTTCATAATTTTTGGAATTACGGCTGAAAAGTCAGTTTTCTGGGGTGGTTTGTGCAATTTTCCCATGTATTTGTACATATTGTATATGTAAATATTTTTACTAATTATTTAAAAGAAAAATAAAAATATATAAAAATTATAAAACAAAAAACTAACTAATTTCCTTATTTAACTACGTAAGAAATGTACCATATGTATATAGTTGCTTTTCTTAAATAACCACCACAAAAAATTACAAAATTAATTGATTTTTGTAAATTATTTTAGGGATTTTTACCCGAAAGACCCTATAATCTTCGTCAATTACCTCTACGACATTTGAAACTACACAATTGCTCCCTTACCACCGTAAACTTGTTAACGTTTACCCTACAGACCATGTGGTTACCCTTCATCCATTTAACTGTTAATGCTAACCGGATTCTGTTATCTTGTTTTACAATATACCCATTTTATTTATCAAATTTACTATAGGTGTCACTCCCCCCTCCCCGGGCATCACCTCCCCTGCTCGAGCCCCCCTACCGCCAACTGTTCGAAGCCCCCCAGCCCGCCTCATCCCCTGCTCGCTCCCCACCATGCTGCCTCTAATAAATCTCAGATTCATCACTCTAAATCTCATTTATTAAGCTCAAATCCCTCAAAATCATCAGTATTTTTGCATCTATTCTGCATAATTAGCATTCATGCATGTTTTCATAAGAATTGCATTTTAGCACTAATTTTTGCACAAAATAAGAAGCCAAAAATCCAAGCCAAAAATGGCCTGTAAATAGCCTATCTTCCAAGATTTTTAACTCCTTCATGCTAACTGCGAATAATCCAAAATTACCTCCATTATGTACATATCACTAACAAGAATAAATGAAAAATACAAAAAAAATCACTAACCCTATTAAGTGGACAAAAACCCAAACCCTAGTTTCAGGATTTCCAGTAAAAAAGCCCCATATCATCCCCATCCAGTGTCCGTTTTGATCCTACTCACTTTTGAACTAATGTACATTCAATTACCTTCAAAACAAGACCAAGTTCAAGTGAATTGGAGCTCATATGTGAAAGTTGGGTTTCGGGCCTCTTTTGTACATTGTGTATTTTAGCGGTTTTGACCTGATATTTTATGTGCATATTTTCTTAATTAATAAAAATCCAAAAAATTAGATTAAGGTGTATTTATTTATCTTTGATTTTCCATATTTTTTATGGATTTTTATCAGGTTTAAAAATGACAAAAAAATACAAAATCCAAAAATCAAGGTATTCTATGTACATGGGATACCCAAAAAATCATTTGTGCATTTGATGGATTTTGGTTTTGATGTCATCGAGACAAGCCATTTTCACGAAGAAACTTTTGCGATCTGAGGTCATTTGTTGTTTATTTATGATTTTACAAAATATTTATCTGTGGATTTTTCTTGTGTTGACACATGGAGGCCCCCGGGGCCGCCATCTGTCAGCCATTTTTGGCCTCTTAATAATTCGTTTTTATTAAAAAAATTAGAAAAATAATAGGCCTCTGCACGTGCGTTGCACGTACCCCGCGCCTTTCACACATCCATCTTCCATGTGGCACCACAGGAACCGTCCGATCGCGCTCGATCATACGGCGCCCGTGCGTCGGCTTCCCCCCTCAATTCGGAATCCCCCCCACCCTGAGATCTCCGCCAACGCCAACCACCTCCGCCCGCTAATCTCGCCATCACCTGATGCTGCAATCTCCGCAACCTCCTACTCTGCATATCCACCTTCGCCACCTATTTAAGCAGCGTCGTCGACCCCAACTCCCTCATCTGCCGATCGAGGAACGCCTCCGGGGTGACAGACCGATGCTCTTTCTTCCCGACGAGATCCGAAGCTTCTCCCCGGCATCGTTGCAGGTGCGGCCAACTTCGCCTGTTGCCTACGCTCCGATTCCACGTTGAGGCACCGCTATCCCCTGAAAATAAGTAGGTTTAATATTTATTATAATTAAATATTGAAATTCATTCTGTTTGCATTTAAAATTTCATAAAAAAATTAGATTGCATCTAAAAATTCCAAAAAAAATATAGTGCATTCATTTTGTCATAATTATCATCTCGGCCAAATTTCATATTTTTTGGACATCGTTTGATCGACTTTTACTTTTTAGTCCCTAAAATAGGCTGAATTTGCATCTTGCATCCCTTATTGCATTTAAAAATTCCCAAAAAAGGACCACCTCGAAAACCGCGCATAAATTTTGATAGACATAAGTCTAGGTTGTCCCTTTGCCTCCTTGTGTTCGACCTTGAGATTTTTTCAAGTAAAATAAACATAAAACCACTCGATTAAAAATTGATTAAATTATTTTGTGGTTATTTCTTGATCGACTCCGATTGCCGCCTACAACGAACGACACATTTATTTTTACGCACGACGATAAATACAACTCTCTTCTTAACTAGTGGATTTCGGAACTGTCAGATGGCACCATTGCTGGGGAGGCAAACGACTTCGTTTTTTGTTTTGAAATTTTTTCGTTCGATTTTCCGTATTCGGGTAGTCTGACCCCGAATTTCTTATTGTGAATTCCATTTTTTTTCTGTATTTATTTTTCAGCATTTATTTCTTTTCTTTTATTTTTTATTTATTTTGTGAGTCACTCTCTTACATTCTCTCTCTTATTTTTTCTTGCGAGGTACCCGGCGTACGTGGAGCGGTTTGTCAAGAAACCAATGCATCTTCATCAACTTCCGAAAAGACGCAATTAATTTAAGATCGAGTCGAGTCGTGAGAGAGCGTAGAGTCTAGGTTTTTAATTTCTGCAAATTTCAATTTCTGCTCATTTATACCGGTATCCGTTTGGACTCTCGCGTGTGTAAAAAGACCTTGAACTTTTGTGTGGTGTGTCGTGGCATGTTTCACTCGCTGGTGAGGTGGGGCCCAACTTGAGTGGTGAATAGGATAGATCTACACATACGACTCTCAGAGCATTTTAATTTTTGGTTGTGCTTGTAGGATTAAGCCACACTTCACTATTAATCGAGACGCACATAGATCGTTCAACTTAGCCAAATTTAACTCAATTCTTCCTCGTTAATAGAACTTTCTGCTAGGTGCGATTTTTCATCATCTTGCATTCATTTAGAATAAATTTTCAATTTATGTCTATCATCCCACATGGAGATGGCGAGGATTCACTATAAGTCTTATAACTGAGCAAACATCATTGTTTTCACATGCATCGACTTTTCTCGAACTTCTCCCTCCTGTTTTATCACATAATTTTAACGGAAATTGGGACTGGACGATAGATGTGTATTATTCTACTCACTTAATTCTTCAGTGATCACCTAATTAAAATTAGGACTGCTAAATATAGCCGATCTTAATAACCCATAAAATCAAGAATTTTTGCGGAAGAGCAATCCCGACCTTGGGTGTTTTTATTTTTCTGAGTGAGCGAGAGACGACACTTAAGGCTAGAGCCCAAATCCGGATTTTCATATTGACTACTGATTCTACCTATAACGATTAGCTACTTCTTAGTGAGGATCTACGGGTAGCTGGTAAATGGTCCGGATTTCCTTAACAGAGTGGGTGGTTTCGAGGACATTGCGTAAGGCTCCGTCCTCATGTAACACGAGTAGCCGTTCTACGGTATGTACTCACACCCATACTGGCTGAAAGTAGTTGCAACTAGTCGTAAGAATTCGGTCCAGTCATTACGAAAACTTCAACACCTAACAGCTTGCTAAATTTTTGCCAAGATTGATTTATTACCAACTAAAATTGAAAAGATAATAGTCGAACTCTTACGGCTTCATTGTGTGTGTTGGTGAACCTGGGGTTTGATTTCTGTTTGCATTAGTGTGCGTGAACCGATATCGAAGATCATTAGCCGCACATTTGATAAAAAATTTTTGACTATCCCGTGCAATCATCTCTCTCCTTTCTTGATTTAAACCTCATCATGGAACTCTTGTCCAAAAAATCTTGCAAACCCAAACCATCATTTCTTTCAACTCTTTCAAAAATGACCGAATATTTATTGGAAAATCCATCGGAGCTATACTATGAAAGTGAATTTGTCTCGGTTAGGCCCAAAGGAACTAAATTCTCTTCTTTCAATAATCATCCAACATTTGTGGGAGGCTTTCACACGCGGACGAATTCGGCCTCCTCATTGAATTTCTACTCGAATCATCTATCACACATGACCATCTACCATCTTGGTCTGAACCATCTTATTCTCATATTCTTGCTGATGAGCCATTTCAAGAACAATATACCATTGAGTCTCATGACTGACCGAGAAACCAAACTCTGATGGAAAGACCCGCACTTAATGATCATCAGCGTTGGATTGACCATGACAAATACCTTTTCAGACATGATACTCATACGTAAGACTAGACGGACCACGATTCAGGAATCTGGGGATGATTCTGATAGTGTCACTTCTGCATATTATTCCCCTAGAAATGACTATGCATCAGACTTCCACTCTGAACATCAGAACCCCTGCTCATTTGAGGAGTACACCACATCACCACACAACATAAAAATACAAAAAAAATTGGAATATTCGAAAATCACAAAAAAATCAAAAATCTCGAAAAATTCAAAAAAATGAAACTGAAGAAGATCTGAAGAATTTGGATCCTGCTGTACGGGAAGCACTAGGAAAGAAATTGATTTTTGAACTTCCCTTTCTACAGGCCATTGAACACTTCCCCGATCTTAAACGATTTGTAAAGGACAAATTAACTATGAAAAAATCAGGCAGGATTAGAACAAACACCGAAAGACATATCTTATCAATGGCCTCCTCCTTGGTGTTGAGGAGAAAAACCAAGAGCCGCATAGTGAAGCGGTTGCCCAGATTTGATTGTGAAATCAAAGACACGATTTTCACCCATGCTCGAATTGATGATGATTCACCGATAAATATCCTCCCGACCTCTGTATTTCACGAACTCAAAGTCAGACCGATCAGGAAATTACGAGAGACTGTTCAATTGACAAACCGATCGATAAAGCGACAGAGAGGAATCATTTCTGTCATCATGAAATTCCAAGGTGCTCCGCTCAAAGAGGAATTCACGATCATTGATATTGAGCATCAAGGAGAATTCACCCAGTCTTCAATCATTCTCGGAAAGTCGTTCTTAGCATTGGCTAAGGTAATTATTGATTGTGAGACTCGGGAAATCATTTTCACAACATTGGAAGCACTTAGATCTGACCCTGTCTTTGAGGAACCATGATCTTCTGAGGCAGTCCACGAAGTCCCCGACAACCGTAACCATGAAGCGGTAGAAGAGCCCTACCTTGCAGCTACACCTAAGATAGCGGTTGTTGATGAGACTATTGGCTTAGAGAATCTCCCACCTGCTCCATTCTTCGTTGCTCTCACCATGGAGAATAAAGTACATGAATCATATGATGCTGAGACATATGCATGGTCGCACCATGGAGCAAGCTTCCTTGAATACGTGGACCAAATCATCCCAAATCAAGAGTGCACCAACATTCAGAAGACAAAGAAAAACCACACAACCCGAACATCAACGAAGGAAAAGAATTCCAATGGCTATTCATCTAGATACTCAAGTGAACCGACACCTTCACGAAACAAGAAAAAGAGAGTTACCTTTGACCTTTCGGAAGAGGAATCAACTGATGATCCCTCATCAGGTCCGGAAAAGGTAGTCTACATGAGTGAAGTCTGTTCAGTAGCACTAAAGCCATATCTTCGCAAGGATCCAAAATTCAATTCCCATTGAACAACTCCTGTTCCTAACTACTATTCATCCAAAGCTGATGCTCCTGCCATCTTCAAGTACACTGGAATTATTTCGTATGAGCTGACTGAGACCGGTGCTTCTGAGTATTTATCAGAGGACAAACCGATTGACTCCAAGAAGGAACGAATTCAGAGGAAAAAAATGAAGAAACAAAAAGACCAGAATATTTGGAGTATGTCCACTTTCGAATACTACTCCTCAGAGGATAATTCCGATGATGGATATCTTTCATCTGACTCAAACACATCATCCACTATCCATCATGATTTTTCTGAAGATGACACTGATAATTAGTTGGGAATCGTATGCTTCATCTCCGACTCGTTATTCTGATCTCCCATCGCAAGCTCACAAGAAGATCAGCCGAAAACTGCCTTTATCATCGGCTACCCACCCTCCCTCCCGACCACATCAGTCTCCTTGTACAGCTTCATCCTCTACTTAGGCCAAGGCCTAAGTATAGGGGGGACCGATGCCACATGTATATACCATTTTCCCACGTCACACTCCTTCTCCCGATCGCTCCACTTTCTCCCTTCTTCTATACTTAAGCTGACCAAAGCCTAAGTATAGGGGGAACCGACACTCTTCTGTATATACTCTCCTCATTCACATATCCCAACTGCCTCAATTTTTCGCTCTTCTTATATACTTAGACTATTCACAGCCTAAGAATAGGGGGCGTTCCGATCCATCTTTTCCTTTTTCACTCTCTTACGCTTAGCCCGAGCTATGTCTTCTTTACGCTTCTTGTGCTCTGAGGACACAACACTCGCTAAGTATAGGGGGGTCTATTAATATACTTTGTATATATTTTAGACATATCTCGTACTTTCGCGTAACTCTATATGTATTTACGGGTTGGGTTATTAATTTGAAAAAAAAACAAAAAAGAAAAAAAGAAAAACAACAAAAAAATAAAACAAAAAAAAGAAAAAGTGTTTTGCTACTAACACTGACTATGCCCAACATTTTTTTAAAACAAAAGGCTTCTCATCCATTTTTGCATAAGAAAATCCCTTGCATAAAATTTCAAAAAAATCAAAATAATCAAAATAAATAAATAAATAAATAATTTGTGCATTTCACACACCTGCACTTCATCCAGCATCACATTCATTTGCATCTGTGAAAATTCATTGGGTTCTGAACCGAGTTATGAGCAGAAACTGAGAGTGGTCTAGACATGACCTTAATCCACCTAATTTTCAGAGGAACTTCACCGAGAAATAGGATTTTAGAAACTTTGGTCTTTGACTTAATTCTTTGAGTTCGACATAAAAATGTGCAGCGTTTGACTCTTAGTGTCTTACCTGGTCTCATCATTCTGGGTACAACTCTGGAATAGAGAATTAATTTGTACTCTCGTACTATGCACTTAGCTCAACTCAGACGGGATGTTGGAAGACTGTGTGAGTTTCTTCTCTAGTAGCGTAGAAATTTAAAGATCGGAGTACGGGTTGAAATAAAGCTTCAGAAAAGAGATGGATGGCTGGGCACAATTTTTTCTAAGACCCTAAAAAATGTACGGAACAAAAGATTCTATATCCATAGGGGCACAACAAGATCCAAGCAGAACCACCAAAAATTCCAAAGACAAAGAAGCAACTACCAAATAAAATCTGACCAAAATGGTCCAAGCTTCAAAAACCTGCAGATCATGGTGGAAGCTACATTGGCCATCTTCACAAGGAGAGGTGACTACACTGGCCACCCTCCAGTTCTTTTCCCCTTTTTCTATCTTCTCCCCCAATTCGATTGTGAACACAACATGATAGACCTTAGAAGGAATAACCTGACTCCCCGAGGACGAGTTACTAGAGAGGAGAGGAGCATGGTAGTCTGGCATTCTAGATGGGAAGATCTAAAACCTTTCACACACCTGAGTCGGTTGTTCAATGTTCACAGGGTATACTTTGGGAAGAGGATTGATCTAAGATGACTTCTGAGCCGAAACTGTGACAATGATGTGTAGAACTTGAGGGCTGTCGATTTTAAAATTCTAAGTCTCACAGAAGTTCTGCCACACTAATAATCCAAAGGTCGAGTCTAGTTTCATTTTTACCTTCAGGTCATGGTCTTGGTATGGAACCCAATCTCATTTCAGCTCATGGCATTTCTTTTTGATGCTCAGGGATGAGCATGGTTTAAGTATAGGGGGATGATGAATCTCGGATTCATCACTCTAAATCTCATTTATTAAGCTCAAATCCCTCAAAATCATCAGCATTTCTGCATCTATTTTGCATAATTAGCATTCATGCATGTTTTCATAGGAATTGCATTTTAGCACTAATTTTTACATAAAATAAGAAGCCAAAAATCCAAGCCAAAACAGGCCTGTAAATTGCCTAACTTCTTGGATTTTTAACTCCTTCATGCTAAATTTGAATGATCCAAAATCACCTCCACTGTGTACATATCACTAAAAGAATAAAGAAAAATACAAAAAAATCACTAACCCTGTTAAGTGGACCAAAAACCCAAACCCTAGTTTTAGGATTTCCAGACAAAAAGCCCCATATCTTCCCCATCCAGTATCTCTTTTAATCCTACTCACTTTTAAACTAATGTACATTCAATTACCTTCAAAACAAGAACAACTTCAAGTGAATCGGAGCTCATATGTGAAAGTTTGGTTTTGGGCCTCTTTTGTACATTGTGTATTTTAGCGGTTTTTGACCTGATATTTTATGTGCATATTTTCTTAATTAATAAAAATCCAAATAATTAGATTAAGGTGTCTTTATTTATCTTTTATTTTTGCAGATTTTTTTTCGGATTTTTATCTGGTTTAAAAAGGACAAAAAATACAAAACTCAAAAATCAAGGTATTCCATGTACATGGGATACCCCAAAAATTCACTTTGTGCATTTATCAATTTTGGTTTGGATGTCTTCATGAAATTTGTATATCTCATCAAGACGAGAAATTTTTGCAAGGAAACTTTTGTGATCCGAGGTAATTTTCTATTTATTTTTTATTGTACAAAATCTTTATATGCGGATTTTTCTGGTGCTGACATGTGGTAGCCCCGGGGATGCCACGTGTCAGTGTTTTTTGGCCTCTTTATAATACATTTTTATTAAAAATATTAAAAAGCCTTCGCACGTGCCTTGCACCTTTCACACATCCATTTGCCACGTGGCACCACAGGAACCGTCCCATCGCGCTCGATCGGACGGCGCCTGTGCGTCGTCTTCCCCCCTCAATTCGGAACCTACCCCCCCCCCCCCCCCCTCGAGATCTCCGCCAACACCAACCACCTCTGCCTTCTAATCTCACCATCACCTAATGCCACAATCTCCTCCTCCGCATATCCACCCTTGTCACCTATTTAAGCAGCGTCGCCGACCCCGACTCCCTCACTTACCGATTGAGGAACGACTCCGGGGTGACAAACCGGGGCTCTTTCTTCCCGACAAGATCCGAAGCTTCTCCCCAACTTCATTGCAGGTGCGACCAACACCCCCTACTGCCTCTACTCTGATTCCACGTCGAGCCACCGCCCAACGCCATCGTCCACCTTCAACTTTGCCTGCGCCAGCTTCTTCTCCACCGTACGTTGCCGCAACGCCCTCTCTACCTCCTGGCCGGAGCCAAGAGTCGCCTTTATCGACCTCCACCAACACAAATGCCTTCGCCTATGTCCGCAACTCCATCTCCGACAAACTTCATCGCCTTCACCGTTCTTCTCCGACCTTCGCATCCGCCATAGCCGCATGGAGCTTCACGCCCATCGACAATCATCTCCATCGAAAACTCCAGCGAAGCTTCCACACTCCAGACCACTTCGCCCATCGCCGGTCTGCCAGGTCTACTCCGCCTCTCATGACCATCGGCCGACCACCTCCTTAGCCACTCTCTCGTCTCAGCCGCAGGAGCACGGCCGGAGCCTCGTCCTCCGCCTCTATACACCGCCTACAATCGGGTGCCTAGCCCGTGGCCCTCCCACGTGAGGAGCATGTGCAGGAGGGACCTATTTACATCAACACATGTCAGCCAGGGGTTATGTGCTCTGTATGTGACCCGCCTTGTTAATTACAAGGAAGCCCCTGAAGATTTAGCTATTTGCACTTTCGCCCAACAGACCAGAGGGCACGTACTACGCACGTGCTCCTTTAGATATTTTGCGCAAAGCCCTCGGAGTTCTCGATAATTACAAACCAATCCCCCCTGCATTTATTTATTTATTACAGATATACCCCTATGTTCTCCTTCATTTTTAGACATGTCCAGTACATTATTTTATTATAAAAAAAGAGCATGATGCTCCTCATTTAATTCTCTACATCTGGACATATTGTGGATATCTTTGCGATTGATGGTTAATTAGTAATTAATTATTTTGTGGAAAACTGCATATTTTGCCCATCTTATGCTCTGAAATTTACAATTGATCAACTGTTTCTCTTAAAATTCCTGAAAAATCACATATTGTAGAGTTTATTGTGCTTGACATTGTTATTAAAATGGTTTGCATTTGCATGCATAGATTGCCCTGTAAAAATCATTTTACATATTTCACTGTTTGATTTTTAATAGGTATTAAATCTCACATTTTCGCAGTTTAGGATTTTTCTGAGATTCAGCACCTAGTGATAGATCTTAGATAATTTTATCCCCTGAAAATAATTAGGTTTATTATTTATTATATTTAAATATTGAAATTCATTTTGTTTGCATTTAAAAATTCATAAAAAATTCATATTGCATCTAAAAATTCCAAAAAATTATTATGCATTCATTTTGTCATAATTATCATCTCAGCCAAATTTCATATTTTTCGGACATCGTTTGATCAACTTTTACTTTTTAGTCCCTAAAATAGGTCGAATTTGCATATTGCATCCCTTATTGCATTTAAAAATTCCAAAAAAAAGGGTCCCCTCAAAAACCACACACGAATTTTGATAGACATAACTCTAGATTGTTCCTTTGCCTCCTTATGTTCGACCTTGGGACTTGCCCAAGTAAAATAATCATAAAACCACTCGATTTAAAATTGATTAAATTATTTTGTGGTTATTTCATGACCGACTCTGATTGCCGCCTACAACGAATGACACATTAATTTTTACGCATGACGATAAATACATCTCTATTCTTAACTAGCGGATTTCAGAACCGTCAGCCTCCCCTGCTCTAAGCCCCCCTGCGCCTCCCCAGGTCGAAGCCCCCACTCCCCTGCTCGATGCCCCACCACCCCCCGCACCTCCCCAGTTCGAAGCGCCCCCCCTGCGTGCCTCCCCCGGATCAAGCCCCCCGCCGCCTCACATGTTGAGCTCCTACGCCGTCTCCCCTAGTCGAGCCCCCACGCCACCTCCCCAAGTTGAAGCCCTCCCCCTCGCCATGTGGGTCCCCTGCTCGAGCCCACACCGCCACACGTGCCTCCCCAGGTCGAGATCCCATGACGCCTTCCCATGTCGAGCTCCCACGCTGCCTCCCCAGTTCGAGCCCCCACACCGCCTCCCTAGGTCGAGCTCCCATGCCGCCTCCCTAGGTCGAGCCCCTCCCCACCACCACCCCGACCGTTGCTCGAAGCCCCCTCACCCAGCCCCGCCACCTCCCCTGCTCGAGCGCCACGCTTGTTTTTTTTCTTGGTAATTCTAGCCGTCTAATCGTGGTTTGTTAGATTAACTCATTTTTAACTCAAGGAAGTTAACTATAGATTTGTCAATATAATAGTAGGTTTCGTGGGGTAAGACGGTGCAAGTTTATGGGTGACAAAGGAATTAGGTACTTTCAAAGGTCCTAGAGGTAATTGATGAAGATTATAGTGTCTGCCGAGTAAAAATCCCATAATTTTAACATTAATCTCTTTCTTATCTCTATCTCATTTCAATTTTTTCCTTATCTCTTTATATCATTTCAAATATTTGAATTTCAAATTCTTATCTTTTCTATTTATAAGGCTCCTTCTCCCTCATTTCAGCTTGATCAATCTTTGGTGAGAGGAGCCCGATCTCCGAGAGTATTCTTGTCCCAGAATGGTGCCTTGCCTTCGAGCTGTCCGGTGATAGCGAGTCGGCCTTCGTCGAGGTGATCACGATCTTTACCGCTCCTAAGGTGAGATCCACATTTTCTTCTCTTATTTTTTATCTTAGTTTTATTTTTTGCCTCTTTATTTCGTCGTCATTTTTTTATCTAGATCTTAGAATCCATAACGCTTTAATCCACCACTGACTTGATTTTTTATTTTACATCTCGATCTATCCGCGTTCTTTTCTACCTTACACGATCTCTCACCTCTGACCACGTACGATGGTTGGAGATCCGGATCCATTCCTCATTTTTCGTCGGATGCCCGTTCACATCTCTGTTTGATTTTATGCATTTCGAATAATCGAGATCGAGCTGTCATGCTCGTGTCCTCATTTTTTGTAAATAAAAAATAAAAAAATATTTTTTTGTTTCTTCTATCATTTGTTTTACAGGATAAAAATAAAATAATAAAAAATGTTTACAGTTCTCGTTCTAAAAATAAAAAAGAAGAAGTTTTTTTATATTTTCATTTCTATTTTTACATTTGTAAACAAAAAAAATAAAAAAAGAAGGCAGTATCCTAGGCGTTGCTCTGCCATATGCAGTCAGCATCACCTCCTTCCTCCGTTACCAATGCTCTTGAGAACGGCTACTCGACGCCCATCCACAGCACCAGTGGCACTACTCGCCCATCGGCAGCCTCTCCTACAAAGGTCATCGCTGCACCATTACGCCACTGCATCTCCATCATCCCCAGCCATGAGCGACACCCTCCACCTGGAACTGCCCAACACCTCACGTGAGCAGCCCGCGCCCGCGAGCGTCGTTAGCATCTGCCTTCAACCTATTTTTGTTGTTCCTCCATCCGTCGCCGTCGTGCGCTGGAGCACGTCGCCACTGCTCTTTAGCCACACACACGAGCTTCCCAAGCGCCGTCCACCGCATGCCAGCCAGGGCCTACTGCTCATTGCCGTCGTCCGCCATCTTCGCCTGAAGACACCTCCGTGTCGACCTTCGACTACTCCCACATGCCAGATCCACTCACAGCTGCACGTCCTCCTTGCTCGGAGGAGAAGAGCAACAAGGGGCGACGGCCCTTCCCTTTGGTCTTGGCTTGAAACGAAAGAAAAGGGAACAAGGAACCATAGGAGAATTTACAGTCACACCCTCAGATGTTCTGGAAATTACAAAGAAGTGTTATTTTAGAACCAGATCACGTGCTTGAAATGTATTGACTAGGTAAATTGGGACATTTCCCTTGCATTTAAGTTTTGTTATTTTTTTGCGAAAATAATAAACTATTTGCAAACTAGTCCCTGAATTCGATAACATTATTTTTCTTGCTTTTATTCATGAAATAATCTTTTCTTGCTCAATAAATTATGAAAAAATCATGCTATGCTCCTAATGTGTGTATCTTTCTAACATAAAATTTTCATTACAATTTATTTTCCATTGATATCATTAAAAATAGTGTCATTTTCTCCTCTTAAAATTCAAAAATTCATAAATATTTGAATATTTCTCTAGAAATTCCAAAAAAAAGATTAGTTTTATTTTGATGTGTTTTAATCCCTATCCAATTTTCGTGCATTCTCTTTTCAAATCGCAAAAAATTGAAAAATATCAAAAATCTTAGAAAAATCATAGAAAATTTACAAAAACCCAAAAATTATCATTTCACTTTTTTTGTAGATATTTATCTATAGTTTAGTATAAAAAATTTTTTTAGAAGTTTTGGGCACTAAATATTTTAAAGTGTAAATTACTCCATGCTATGCATGGTTTATCATTTTTGCCATTGTTTGATTTTTAGGTAAAGACCTGAAAATTCTACAAAAATCCTCAAGAAACAGTTCAAAACCTTTAAAACCCAAAAATGTTTTCTCTAGATTTTTCTGAGCATTTTTGACATAATTGAAAAATACAAAAAGAGTGTGGTGTGCATATTTCTTCCCTTGTGCACATTGTTCATTGTTAGAAAATTAAAAAAATTACAAAGTTAAAATCTCTAAAAATTTAAAAATAAAAAAATAGAAATAAATAAATAATTAATTAAAAGATAAAAAATTCCACAAAATCGAAGAATAGTTCGCCTTTGAGATTCCTACCTTTTCTCTTAATTGATTTTCTTTCGATTATTTGAATAACCCTCGAGAATTGTAGCCTCCTTGAGTTCGATCATATCTGCTATACAGATAAATAATTAGCAAAAATATTTCTCTTGCTCCACCTTACTCTTTGTAATTATTTTGCAGCGAGAGAAGAAAAAAATGTTTGTCTGTTGACGCTTGATTGTGTTGCAACGACATTGTTCATATTTAATATAACTAAAACCCCTAAAAAATCTTGAACAACACATAGAAATCCCTTTGGATTTGTAAGTCCCATCTTGTTTGGGACAGTCAATGAATATTATTGATTACTCGAGCGCGGCTTTGACGAAATTACCACAATATTTTTGCAATCCGACTGACCTTGCATCAGAATTGGTAGCCAGCACATCTTAGATTGATCCACCTTCATATAACACAAAGCTGGACTCAAAAGCCATTCCATCAGACCTAATGGATGATTCAGATTCGCCTGAGCTGAAATCACTTCCTCCTACACTCAAATATGCATTTCTTGCGGGGCCCAAGGATAGATTTCCTATGATCATTTGCTCGTCATTAACTGAAGACTAGGAATCTAGATTGCTTGAAGTTCTTGAGCAGAATCGCAAGGACATTGGTTGGACTGTGTCGGATCTCGTGGGAATCAACCCGCTCTCTGCTCACACCAAATATATGTTGAAGAAAACACAAGACCTTCTCGTGAATTTCAGATAAGAATAAACCTTAATCTCCATGATGTAGTTAAGAAATAGATTGAGAAATGATGCAAAGCAAGGTTCATATACCCTATTTCAAACTCCAAGTGGGTGGGCCCCCTTCATGTTGTTGAGAAGACGTCGGGAATCCAGATGGTCACCAACGAGGAGGGGGTAGAGATCGTGACACGAGTACCCAGGTCGTGGTGTGTTTGTGTCGATTATAGGCACCTAATTGTTGCAACCAAGAAAGATTACTTTCCACTGCCATTTATTAATCAAATCATGGAGAGACTTGTATGGAAAGTATTATTTTGTTTTCTTGATGGGTACTTCGGTTACAATCAAGTAGCCATTGCTCCCGAGGATCAGGAAAAGACCACATTTACATGTCCTTCTTGTACTTACATATTTAAGTGCAAGCCATTTGGGCTTTGTAATGTCGTGGGAACATTTCAGCAGTGCACGATTGTCGTATTTGCTGAAATGGTGGGCAACTTCCTGGAAGTCTCCATGGATGACTTCTCGGTCCATGGTGATTCATTTGATACATGTTTAGCGCACTTGGACTGAGCCCTCAAAATATGTAGGGATTTTAATTTGGTACTCTTCTGGGAGAAAAGTCACTTTATGGTGATCGAGTTTGTGTTGGGGTGCATCATCTCCAAAAAGGGAGTGGAGGTTGACCTTGCCAAGGTGGATGTGATCAAGAAACTGGAGCCACCAACCAACGTAAAGTCAGTACGATCATTCTTGGGGTATGTTGGATTTTATCGAAGATTTATTCCTGATTTTTCAAAGATCGTCCGCTCATTGACAGAGTCTTAGTAAAAGACACCGAGTTCATTGTAAATCATAAGTATCTATATGCCTTTAAGCTCTTGAAAAAGAAAATGTGTGAATCGTCGATATTACACGATCTCGACTAGTGACTTCCTTTTGAGATCATAACTGATGCATCGGATTTTGCTGTCGGGGATGTGCTTGGACAAAGACAGGATGGGATACCTTATGCGATTCACTACAGGAGCAAAGTTTTGGATCCTTCACAGAGAAATTATACGATGACAAAGAAGGAAATGCTTGCGGTAGTTTGGGCCCCAGAAAAATTCAGATCAAATATGTTGGGCTCTAACTTGACAATTTTTGCTGATCACACAACAATCAGTAATCTAATGGAAAAGAAAAACTATGTCGTCTCCATGAAAGTTCCCTTAGGTTGGATTAAGAACCGAATTGACCGACTGAGGTCAGATTCGAGAAAATACCATTGGGACGATCTGTTCCTTTTCTATGAAGAACCGGATTGCATTTGGCGAAGATGTATTCCTCAGGAGGAATATCGGAGTGTCCTCACACATTGTCATTCACTTAAGGCTGGAGGAAAACATTCGGGAAAGAGAACCGCGCATGAAGTACTCCAATGTGGATTTCACTGGCTGACCTTATTTAGAGATGCCAATGATTTTGTACGGTCATACCCGATTTGTCGAAGAATAGGAGGGATTGTTTGATATAGAGATGAAATATCCATGCAACCAATGATTTTCTTTGTTGTCTTCGATGCATGGGGAATTGATTTTATGGGTCCTTTTCCAAGTAGCTATGGTTTTGAGTACATCTTGTTAGTAGTTGATTATTTGTCAAGATGGGTGGAGGCTATCCCAACCCTAACCACATATATGAAAATCGTATGTACTTTTATCAAGGATAATATCATTGCAAGGTTCTCCCAAATGTTCTTATTTCAGATGGGGGTAGCCACTTTATGAATAGAGATGTAATGCACTGCATTACTAGAGTACAATTGAAATGTTCTCATCTCAATACCATGGTACGATATAAGTTTTCAATACACTGTTTCTACATTATACAATTTAATATCAACTTAAGATTTTACTTATAATTTTGTGATATTTAGGTTCAGTGTGGCATGGAGTGTTGTAACATTCGTATTTGAAAAAAAATATTTCTCTGAGGCTGCAAATAGGGTTGCATCACATACAGATATAATGTATGAATGGGAGAGCATATTGGACACGGGTATCTATAGAATATGAATATTAATGATATGTAAGTTAAATATATATATATATATATATATATCACGCAATATGGGGGTGCCAATACACATGAACGTAAACAATGACAGGGGTATTCTTATAATACTCTAATGTAATCATAGTCATATGTGATACTTTATGTGATAGGAATACTGGAAGAATCCCGAAATATCCGTGGGGATTTTAGCGATAATTCTGAGGACAGGATAACGCAAGGTCTAGATTGGTGCTATTTTAAGGTGCACGTGTAACATGTAGGATGCATGGACCTTGCATGGGAGAGAAAATAAAAGGGGGACGGAGACCGATTGGGGAGGCATCACCGACTAGGTTTTAGGTACCAGAGAAAAGAAGTTGAGTTGCGACCTTCACGTTCTGGGGAAGGCGAGGCTTGCTAGGTAAGACCCCTTATCCTTATAGTATTGTTACATAATTGTTTTCCTTTTTAAAGCATATGGATCTATCATCAAGTAAGCATGTGGTAACAAAGGATACATCTTTAATTAGCTCTAATGTTGGAAGATAAAAAGAAATCATAGAAATTTTCTTAGATGCTTTCAGATACACACACTACGGTTTGCTGGGATTAATCGATACTGTTAGTAATTATTCAAATAAAATAAGGGAAATAAAATATGGTGGGTGTAGTATATTACAATCAGTACATGTTAAGGGCACACATGTATATACCCAAGTATTAAATGGAAGTTTTGACTATGAATTATGTAATGGTCCTCTAAAATATATGCGTATGGCGTTCAAAGAGAGAGAGAGAGATTTCATCATATTGCCTTGTTCTAAGCAACATCTAATCACTTTTGCATTAAATTTTCAATTAGCTAAGCTTGTAATTAGGGTTTTACTGGGAAAAAAAAGAGAAAGGTAATAGGGTTATTTATGAAATGATAAATGGATATCCATGCAGGATGAGTAACTATATCTAATATTTTTATGGGCTATTGCATAGCCATCTTCTAGCAAAATAAGGATATCTTTATCTCTATGTAAATAGTTAGCAGAATGTACAAGAAAAGAATTCAAAATCTAAACATTGATTGGAATTTATTTATAATTAATACCGTTGACTGAATCTTATTATATATATATATATAAATATCCGGAGAACAAGGACCTGCTATATAACCGAAATCGACATCAAGTTGGGATTGCATTTGCATTTTCATCTTGTTAGATATGAGATACATATATATTTATAATATTTATGAACTTTAGGAAACGTGATCTAAGATGTGAATGGGAAGAGGAAGGCTTAAGATGGATAAATAGAGGCAAGTTGATAATTAATCCGCAAAGTATTCTATCGAGCTCTTTTCTTAGGTGAGTGGTTCCAAGTCATTTTTTAATATAAAAACTGGTTAGTTTTGCTCAATTTTATAGCAGTGATGTTTACAAGATTTTCCAATGTTTATGAAGATTCCTACAGTAATTAGTTAGTTATCTTGATATTTTATTTACCAAGTTCAATCATGATTTTCATATTGCAATATAGATGCAGTGTATGATTCATGAATGTCAGCTTTACATGATTGTTTATGGTTATGCAGTCAAGATTTCTCAAGATATGATATAAGATTAATGCACACTATGGCCTACTCCCCAGAAAAGTCATGAACAAATCACTACATGTTGGGGTAGGTATATCCTCGTGATAAACCTATGGCCTACTCCTTGTGACTTTGGAGGGCTTTGGGCCCGCATTTCGTATACTAATGGGCTTTGGGCCGTATGCGAAATGTACTTGGTCTTTGGGACCATTACCACGAAATGATAAGATTTTCACGGTCTTGGGTTGAGTTTCTCTCCCTAGACAATTTTACACGGTTCATGACTTAGTACGACATGTTGGGGTAGTGTGACATTGAATATGATATGGTAAGATTGTCAAGATTTTTTTTATGTTAATTCATGTCATAATTATTCAATGATACATGTTGATTCATGCATATATTTTTCTATGTTTTTTTTAGCAAAGAATTATTTGATACAATGTAAATTATGTTGATAAAGTAGTTTATTAAAAGCTTGAGATCCACTCACTGGGTCTAAGCTCATTCATGGGTTTAGACTTACCATTCTATTGTTATATTATTACAGATAAATCTTAAACAGGATGCTTGGAAGAAACGTGCATAGCTCCATATCCCTAGTCGGAGGTTGTGCCATCAAAGACTTTAGATTTTGGTAACTTTTTGATATCCTTTGCAGATACTTGACATAAATAGAGTTGTGAATTTTGTATATATATGAAGGAATGGAGTTGGAAAGATGTGAATATATGGAACTTGTGTATATGTAAACATGAAGAAGGTGTCACTTTATTTTGAATAGTTCGATGAGATCTTGGTCGGAGTTTTAAAGATTGGTGATGGATGATTTTATAGGTACGATGGATAATATTTCAGGTACAGGTTGCGATTGGGAGATCCATATCATAGAGGAAACTCGGTCAAAAGTTTTATGTTAAAAAGGAAAAGATTATAATAGATTAATGATTTAATAGGAGGTTTATAAATAGGTTCATGTCGCGCTCGTCTCGCATAGCGGGACGGGTCGTGACAAGAGAAATGAGTTCAATGGCTAAGGAATATAAATTCGAGCATAGAATAACCAATCCTTACAACCCACAATCTAATGGCATTGCAGATGTTTCTAGTAGAGAGATGGACTTTCTAATAGAGAGATGAAGAGTATTCTTCAGAAGTTGGTTCGTCATGATAGGAAGAACTGGTCTCAACTTTTGGACCAAGTTAAGATTGCCTATAAGACTCCACTCGGTAGTTCACCTTTTAGGATGATCTATGGCAAAGCATGCTACTTACCCACAGAGCTAATTCACAAATCAGAATGGGCGATAAAAAAGCTTAATTAGAGTTGTCACCTTGGGAAATTATGTCGTGACTTAAATCTGAATGAGTTAATTTAAATCTGAAATCAGGCATATGATAATAATGTGATCTATAAGGACGAGGTTAAGAGATGGCATGACAGATACATTAGGCATGAGACCTTTGTCCCTAGGCAGAAAGTGTGGTTGTTCAATTCCAGTTGAAGATTTTTCATGAGAAACTCAAATCGAAATGGATGGGTCCCTACATTGTCATCGATGTGCACACCAATGGAAGTGTTGATATTGCCGAACTCAAAGATGGTGTACAACCTTTTTCAGTAAATGGACAATTGCTGAAACTATATGTAGAATCATCAAAAGAACAAACAACTCAAGTTGAGGTCATTTACTTCATGCAGAGCGAGCACATTGAAGACTCATCAGATCACCCTACATTAGGAAAAGTAGTCAGACACAAGTTGTACAGATCATCTTTATTCTTCACAACCTACCTTCCAACCCCATCGGTCTCCTTGTACATCTTCTTCCTCTACTTAGGCCAAAGCCTAAGTATAGGAGGAATTGATGCCCATCTGTATATACTCTCCTCATTTATCATCTCCCGACCGCCTCATTTTCGCTCTTCTTCTATACTCAGATTGTCCACAATCTAAGTATGGGGGTGGGCCTTCTCCTATTATTTTTCTTTTTCACTCTCTTACGCTTAGCCCGAGCTATGTCTTCTCTACGCTTGTTGTGCTCTGAGGGCACAACACTCGCTAAGTATAGGGGTGTGTATATATATTGTGTATATATTTTACCCATAACTCATACTTTCACGTAAGTCTATATGTAGTTGGGTAACTAACTTGTGTGTATATATACTGTGTATATATTTTACCCATAGATCGTACTTGCACGTAAGTCTATATGTATTTATGGGGTGGGTAACTAACTTGAAAAAAACAAAAAAAAGGAAGAACAGCTAAAAATTTTGAAAAAAATAGCTTTTTATTCCTTTTTGCAAAAAAAGTCTACATTTCACGCACTTACACTTCATCCAGCATTACATGCATTTGCATTTGTGAAAAGCCCTTGGTTTCTGAACCAAGTTATGAGCAGAAACCGAGAGTGGTCTAGACTTGACCTTAATCCACCTAATTTACAGAGGGACTTCGCCGAGAAAAAGGATTTTAGAAGCTTTAGGTCTTCGACTTAATTCTTCGAGCTCAACATGACAATGTGCAGCATTTCACTCTTAGTGCATAACCTTGTCTCTTCATTCTGGGTACGACTCTTGAATATGGAATTAATTTGTACTCTCGCACTATGCACTTAGCTCTACTCAGACGGGGTGTTGGAAGATTGTGTGGGTTTCTTTTCTGGTAGCGTGGACATCTAAAGACTGGAGTACAGGTAGAAATAAAGCTTTGGAAAAGGGATGGATGGTTGAACACAATTTTTTCCAAGACCCCAAAACATGTACAAAAAAAAATCCATATCCGTAGGGACACAACAAGATCCATGCAGAACTACCAAAAATGCAAACGCAAATAATCCTACTACCAAATAAACAGTTAACCAAAAAGGTCCAAGCTTCAAGAAAACCTACAGATCTTTGTAAAGAATTGGCTAAACCGACCGGCTTCACAAGGAGAGGTGACTACACTGGCCACCTTCCATTTATGATACCCCCAGGGATCCAAATACTCAGTAATACATATACACACACACGATTCTACATTCGAAATACCAAGCTATACAAAACTTGGAGGAGGAAAGTAAAGAAGGAAGAACTGCATTTTTTATGTTCTATTTTCATTTCCATTCAAACATCATGTCCACAAAAATTATACACCGTGCTCTAAAAGTGTAGCAACAAGTATACAATACCACAGAAGAATAAAAACATGGATACATTACCATGCACTTATAGCCACGGGTTTACATCACCATCATGTCTCTCAAAAAGAAATGCATGTACAGCTAAAACTCGAAAGAACAGGAACTCACTGTACCACAGAAGAAGGGTTGCAACCAAGTCAACAACTTGCCACCTATCTCTACAGCTATTGCTCCTACAAGCCTGTCGAATTCACACAAATAGGTTTTTGAGAAAAGCACCCAATACAGATATAAAACAACTAGAAAGGTAATAGAAAGTGTACAAGAAGTAGTTGTGAAAACTCACAGGTATAAACAACTTCTCTGTTTCTAACTTCCACTAAGAAACAACACCTCACAAAGAACAACATCTCGTAGAAAGTGACTTCTAACAACTCGACTTATAGTCCCGACCCAAATGTGAATATCTAGTGTACACAAATTGTAACTTATAAGAGAGTAGGACCACGCTAAAAAAATAGTTCAAGTTGACATTCCATCAATCAGGTTCACCATAGAGGGCACGATTTGATTCAACACATTTGATCCTGGACAATCGTTACTAATTAAATAGTTTTACAACTTTTTATTTAATAAGTCCCGGTGTCTTTCCTCACAAAGTTGCATCCGGGTACTTATACGTGGGGCCAACACCTATAAGTACCTAGAAGTCACGTCGATAAGAAAACATGAGCCTGGACTTTAGTTTAATTATGCTTAAGGACACCACTCACACCCCCTGTTAGTAGCAGTCGTCTCAAGAGGAGTCACATAGAGCCCATAGGCCTCATCGTCAGGCAGAGAACACAAAGAACCAGGAGCACAACACAAGGCACAAACAACTCGACACCATGGTGGAAAAATCACTAAGACGCCAAAAGGAGCACTAAGTAGTGCACACAACACCAGGTGAACTAAAGCATCATTAATCTCATGATCGGGTTATGTACGGTCCAAGACTCTATCCGAGTTTCCAAGGAGGCATGCTTCCCCTTAGAAGATGTACTTCTCTTTATTATGATAAAAAACATTAAGTTGATTCATCTGAGATCACTTAGGCACCAAACCAATTTGAGTTAACAAATTTTGGGTGTGCACTAGTCATATGTCATGTGCATATTAGTCAAGCTACTAAGTTAACTCACAATGTAGATAGAATATGAAGCAGAGTAGAAACTTTTATAATAACTATAACAATTTTATCCATATAGTTTATGTGTCAAAGAAAAAAATTATTAATCTCAAATTACATGCAGGTAGTTATGGATGGTAGTCACATTTTTTGGCAAGGAGGTTCGAATCGATCACAAACAAACGACTAATGAACAATGAAGAGTATCCATTCATTGAAACTAATACAGATGGCAGCAAACCATGACTAGGGATAAGTTATTTAGAGCTCAAACTCTTAATACACACACCTGAGCAAATCCAGATAATAATAATTCCGTGAGTCCTAAATCCAGATAAGAGCATGACCAATACTTTGACTTTTTACATACGGTTCCTTCTATTTTATGCTGTAGATAATGCTTGATATGCACGACAAATCTGCATACTATCTATAAGTCTGTCCACCACATCACAATGCATTTTCAGAATATCTATCTATTTATATGTTACAAAGTCTCACAACAATTATACATACACATTTGCAATAAATCACAGTAAAGCATCATATAGTGAATGATCCAAATAATAGTGCCACATAGCCAATTTACCTTAATCCCTCGTGATATTTTCCATTCTTTTTTTACCTAAATTCTAATACGAATCATGAGATGGGAATATCAAAGTTAGATATATGATGAACGCAACATGAATCAAGACATTATAAACACTTTATTTCCTTTAATGCATGTATTGTTGTTTCCAGGTAGAGCTATATGGCTACTGCTCTCAAAAATATAAAAGAAGAAACTTACTGAAATCCAAGGACACTTTAGCTTGCCGATAGCTAATAGAACACGAACATGGCAAGAGTCTGCTCATCATCGTTAGTGCAATTTCCAAGAAGAAGATAATGGTAGTAGTGACGTAGGTATAAATCCATTAGTGCTACTTACTATGGACAGAGATTTGAAGGATAGAATAAAATGAATGCAAAGAGCATAGAGAAAACAAGGCCATATAGAAAAATACACATGTCCTCTTGCCATTTGTATTTACAAGTAATAGATTCTCTTTATACCATATTTGGATGCACGAAACTTATAGATTAAACGTACTATATTTTTAGATTAAACATAGTATATTATTTAGCATCCTTATGTCATAAATACAATAATTTCATAACCAAATTATACTAAAAATGTATCTTTTTGGTTTTGCATCCATCAGAGATGCTTTATTCGGTCTTTTCGTAAACTTGTCAAGGTGTTGTAAAGCGATTGTATCCATTAGATAGGCATTCTTTTTCTGTTTTCTTTTTCTGAGATTTGAATCCTATCTCTTTCAGTCAGTAGATCCATGCTGCTCAACCACCAGAGTACTTGAGTGCAAGTGTTCTACCGACATCTTTATTTCACGAGAAACTTCAAGAGTGGAAAGAGGTCTAGAGCATTTTAGGATCGCCTTCCCTCGCATTCAGGTATCCCCATGCATTCAGATATCCCCATAAACACCGCCACCACTGGCTTTTTTTTCCGGAGTGATCAGCTGCAAGGGAAGATATTTGATGGCAAATCATCCCCTTTTCATACAACTATACAAAAGCATATGGATCAACAAGTGCAACCCCTACATGAAACACTTGGAAGAAAAATAGTTAGTCATGTATCATGCTTGACATCCCCCCTCCCCCTACCATACTACCTTGATCCTATGGTAATTATTTACATATCTAAGACTTCCTACAAATTGCTCACAATTGTACACAAGAATGAAATCCCCTACATGAAGCTGGTTTCAAAAGAAAATTCCTGTGACTATAGAATACTCAAAAATTTTACATCTACACAAGCTCAAAATTCATTTATCTCCGAACTTGGTAATCTTATGTAAAGGCTGTTAACATCTTCAGCAATATGATTATTCTTAAAGAACATATCCTCAGAATCTTGAATATTGATTTTCTCCCCTCGAAGTCTTGATTTTGCGAGTATTTGCTCCACTCAAACCACATTTTCATAGATAACTCCTTCATGAAGGATACTTTATGGTGCTCCACTTCGACGGAGTCTATTTTTTTCCTCCATGTGGAACACTTGTGCCATATGTGTGTAGGGATTAAAAAGGGGTGAGATTTCATGCGCATGTGTGCGCAAATCCAACAAGATGCAACCTTGAATATGAAACATGACCCATAGATCCCACCAAGAAGCCCTAATCAACAAATCGTGGGCCATTTCCATGACCACCTGCAGATCCGATTCCGTATGCATAGCTATTCACGTACAAGCTATCCAAACCCCACTTCAAAATGAGACCCAAGGTAGAAGAACGAAAATGACGAGAAAATGGCGTGAATATGGTAGCAAGAGGGAGGATATGTACTCTCGAGGTGAGGAACGAGTCCCTCATGGATAGATCATTGCGTGGGCACCTTTGGCGTCGCAATCGGGTGATCCGACAATCTCGGGCAGCTCCAGCGAGATCTAGGGCAAAGGAAGTGGGGAGGGAGGGTTGGAGAGGGGGCTAGGGTCGTTTTGGGGGAAGAGGGATGGGGTTTATGCACAAAATTTTGGTTTCGGGTCTGGACCCGGATCCGAATAAGACTCGAGTCCCTCCCTGCAAAAATAGTTGTAACTCGGGCTTCCAAATTCGGATTTCCGCGTTCTTGGAATCGTTGGAAAGATCTCGAGGAGAACTACGTGATGAACTCCTCATTTGAAATTTTGGAACTATGAGTAAGTACATAGTTTCAATTAAGGCTAGACTTTAGTAATATTTTTAATTTAGTCCCTGTTTGGATTTCGGGTTTTTACACCAGTTCTTTTCTCCTTCTTCTAATTTTCCCTTTGTTGGATTGTGGACACAGTGCGACAGACCTTAGAAGGAAATACCTTACTCCCCGAGGATGAGTTATTGGAGAGTATGAATGATTGGTAGTCTGGCATTCTGGATGGGAAGAGCTAAAACCTTTCGCACACATGAGTCGATTGTTCAATGTTCATGGGGTATGATTTGGGAGGAGGATTGATCTAAGATGACTTCTGAGCTGAAATTGTGACAATGACGTGTAGAACCTGAAGGCTGTTGATTTTAAAACTCTAAGTCTCACAGAAGTTCCGCCAAACTAATAATCCAAAGGTCGGGTCTAATTCCATTTTCACCTTCATCTCATGGTCTTGGCATGGAACCCAATCTCATTTCACCTCATTGCATTTCTTTTGATGCTCAGGGTTGAGCATGGTTTAAGTATAGGAGAATGATGAATCTCATATTCATCACTCTAAAAGTCAATAATTAAACTCAAATCTCCAAATTCATTGACATTTCTTCATTTATATTGCATAGTTACTATTCATGCATATATCGATAATAATTGTATTTTATCATGCATTACTGCATGAAATAAGAAGTCAAAAATCTCAGCCAACTTGACCTGTAAAATAACCTAAATTCTCTAATTTTTAATTAATTCATGCTAACTCCAAATGACTTGATATTACCTCCACTGTGTACATATCACTAACAAGAATAAATGAAAAATACAAAAATATCACTAACCTAAATAAGTGGACCAAAAACCCAAACTCCAATTGCAGGATTCTCGGACTAAAACCTTGATATCTTCCTCATCCACCATCCGATTTGATCCTACTCACTTTTAACTAATGTACATTCAATTACCTACAAAACAAGTCCAAGTTAAAGTGCATCGGAGCTCACCCGTGAAAGTTGGGTTTTGGGCCTCTTTTGTATATTTTATATTTTAGCAATTTTTGATCAAACATTTTATGTGTGTAACTCATTTTATTTATTTCTTTTTCATTTATTTCTTTGATACAAGTTTTATTAAAATGTACATAAAATCCAAATCCAAAATGAGTTTGAAATCAAAGAAATTAAATGAGTCCGGGTCTTCATTAGTTGTCTGTACAAAAGTTACCGTTTTCGTATTTTATTTCTCCTTTTTCCTAATTAATAAAAATAAAAAATATATTAATGTGTGAATATTTACCTTTGATTTTATCATATTTTCCTCTGGTTTTTTTCTGTTTGAAAAATAATAAAAATTTAGAAAATCCAAAAATCAAGGTATTCTATGTACATGGGATACCCCAAAAATATCATTTTGTGCAAATCATCGATTTGGGCTTTGGTCTTTTCATTAAAGTTGCAGACCTCATCGAGATGAGCATGTTTCTTGAGGAATATTTTTTGATCCGAGGTCGTTTGCTATTTCCTTTTGAATTATCATTATATTTAATTTTTCGAATTTTCCGGGGCTGACACGTGGCAGTTCCTGGAGTCACCACGTGTCACCCATTTTGACCATTATTTTTTGTTCATTTTTATAAAAAGATAAAAATTTAAAATAAAATAAATTAAGGTGCTGCCACGTGGTCGCACTCGGGTCGTCTGATCTTGGCTGATTGGACGACACCTATGCATCCCCATCCTCCATCAACTCCCCCATCTTTCCAAATCGGGAGCTCCACCACTACCCCACGAATCTTGTCAACTCCGCAGATTCCGCCCCCGATCTCCTATTCGTGATCCTCGTCTCTGACACCAATAAAACCAATCTTTGATCCCATCTTCCCCCGCAAATCACTCCTACCCCAATCAGAATAATTTTGCGATCCGAATCTTTCCCTTTCAAACCCTCCTCTAAATCAATCTTCGATGATCACCAAGAGTGTCAGCCGACCTCTCTCATCCTATTTAAGAACCCCGCTGCACCTCATCGTCCCCCCAGAACCGTTTTCCAACAGTCAAAGGAACTCTGACCATGGCGATGACAGCGCCACCACATCCTTTGGTCGTGATGAGATCTGATCCTCCCGACCGTCGTAGCTTGTTCTGGCCTTCGTGCATACCATTGTCGAGCGTAATCCCCCAGGTACTTCCCCTTTCACCTATCCTCATCCATTACCCTTTGTTTCACTCGTTTCACATACCCTCTGTTCCTCCGCTACTTCGCGTCATCCCCCTGTCGCATATCCCTTCGCATGATCGACACCACTGTCCACCTATGCCTCTCTGGACCTCCTCCGTTGAGCCCCGATGCCTGCAGCTCCACCACGCACCACCTCATCACTGCCTTTAGTAACAAATGAGGAATCCATGCATCGCCCAACGCTCACTCCAGGATCCACCATCATCATTGATGCCTTCGATCACACCTCACATCGACGAACACCCCTCTTCATCAAGGTCTGCCGGCCTTTTGTCGGTCTTCACCTTTGCCGCTATGCTAGCTCTCCGCTACACCGGGTCTGCTCTACGCCTAAAGATCTGTTGTCCTCTCAACCTCCAAGTCTACTCTCTACCACGACGGGTCCGCTCTCCACCTCCAGCACGACCAACCTCCCCTCTCTACCGCATATCAGAATCAAGACCCTCACGTGCCCAGCACATGTGGTTTGATGAAATTGCGAAGAAGCCCCATATCAGAAGTCACATGCATCGCACGTGACCTTCTAAAAAGATTGTGGAAGGCCCTCCTACTCTGGCCTTATTATACGGAAGATCCCCGCCATCTAGAGGGCACATGCCACATATGTGTCCCTCTGGAATTTTTATAGATCTTCCCCCAACAGTTTAGGTAATTCAAGAATAGTTCCTCTCTGTATTTTGGTAATTTTAATTTAATTATTGTACTTTGTACTAAGACCCTTGTGTTCCCCCTTTATTTTGAATTGCTTTATTGCATCATTTTATTATTTAAAAATTGCATGATGTTAGTTAGCTAATTCTCTACAATATGGCATATTTGTGACATTTTTCTGCACTGTGGTTAATTAGTAATAATTAATTCTGTAAAATTCTGCATATTTTATCCACTCCTTTCTTGGAAATTATTATATAATTAATCATAGTGCCAAAAAATGCTGAAAATTCACGGACAGTAGAATTAATTGTATTTGACATCACACCCTAAAAGAATTGCATTTTTATGACTGGTTTACCCAATAAAAATTATTTTGTAGATATCAATCTTTAATTTTTAATATGTATTAAATCTTGTATTTTTAAGATTTGAGATTTTTTCGAGATCAATCATCTAGTGATAGATCTTGGATAATTTTATCCCTTGAAAATAAATAGTTTAACATTTATTATAATTAATTATTGAAATTGACTTTGCTTGCATTCATAAATTCATAAAATATTTTGCTTGCATCCAAAAACTCCAAAAAAATCATAGTGCACTCATTTCATCATAATGCCATCTCGGCCAAATTTCGTATTTTTAGACATCATTTGATTGAAAATTGCATTTTGGTGCCTAAAATTGGCCATATTTGCATTATCCATTACAAAATTACATTAAAAATACACAAAATACCATCTTGAAAACTGTGCACGTACTTTGATAAACAAAATTCTAGGTTGTTCCTTTGCCTCCTTAATTTTGACCTTGGGACTTACCAAGTAAAATAAAAATAAAACCACCTCGATTAAAAATTGATTAATTAACTGTGGTTATTTCTTGATCAATTCCGAATATCCGCCTACAACGAAACAACAAATTTAAATTATAATTCAGGAAAATAAAGTAAGCTATCGTCATACTCGTCAGTAACCCCCTTTATTTGCAGGTACTTACCTCCAAACAGAGTGGGTGAGGACGTTACCATAAGGTTAGAGCCCAAATCCCTAGACTTGTTCCCTATGCTCCTGTGCATTACTCTTTGGTGTACGGTTGAGATGCAAGCATGTGCATAATACGTTAGAAAATCATTTTGGTGTGCTCAACCTCTTATCTCCCTTTGGGACTGATATTGAATTCGGTAGCCCAGGAAGATTGTTCCACTGTTTGGGAGGTATGAGGATGTACGCTGGGTGATAGGGTGACATCACCATGTGTGCTTGGTAGTAAGTTACTTTTTGTAGATTCACTAAACATATAAATAAAATATCATTGATCGAATTTTCACAGTCTTCACATCTGTTTAGTCGGCAAAATCGGGGGTTTGTACTGTGTTTGTTTGTTAGCGTAAAGATCCCTCAGTGCCCTTCACGCCTTTTCTTCATCTTTCTTCTTGTTTTGACATTGCGTTCTCGCATCTCACATTTTGTCATTGAAGATGTCAGACTGGAGTACTTCTTGTTTGGACTTTGCGAGCTTATGTTTTCACACTCCAGTTCGGTCGTCTTCAATTCAGAAGGACTCACTTTCCGAGTATACCTTTTTCTCCACGTCACCAGTTTTTTTAACTAATAAATACTCTAATTGAGATTGAATCTAATCTCAAATTTACATTTGACACTCCATCATTTTTTAGGATAGATTAAGTGCCATTTACATTTTAGAGGACTGATTTCGAGCAATTGATGCCACTAAAGGTCAAGAATCCCATGTTAGAGTAGAGTGAGATCAACAGTACGATGTTAGATTCTATTCAAACTATTCGGGCACAACTGACTGAGCATGCTGACATATAGGCTGGATTGAGAGATATGAGCTTCGAGCTAAAGAATGATATAGTATATATGAGAGAGGAGGGTGAGCAAATGAAAGGTGGTAGGAATGGGGAATGTGAGCAGCAACCGGTGCTAGTGGCTGGCTAAGCTCCCACTTAGAGATGTCTATAACCCAGGTGCAGGACAGACTAATACATAGATTAAGATACATATGATTCATGGGCATTTCGAGATGAAGCCCATGATTCTTCCTTTACTCCCTATATTCCATGGATATGTTGAAAGATATGGAATAATCCTCAAGCGCATCATGGAAGCATGAGCTTCGTATCAAATATGACGGAGAATGACTAGTCGTACTAGTCGTTCAGTGCAGCAGAATTTTAAATTTTTTTCATGCAATGAAACCACATGATCCCAGAATGATTCTCGGATCGTTTCATCTTTAACCACAACAAGTATAAAGGAATACCTCTTGAAGCGTGGTTGATCGAGTCTCTATGAAAAGAGACCTTCTGTCTCAAGTCTGACCCTCGGAGAAGAAGCTTGCGAGTGTGGGGATGAGTCGCGTGATCTTCGCAATCCAACAAGTTGATCCAAGCACAGTGAACTCCTGATCTCGTGATACGAGATCAATCGTCTCCTTTGCGAGCGTAGTACTCCAAGAAGACGGAGAACCATAGAACGTCGAAGCGGCGGCGCGGCGGCGTACGCGACGACGATGACCTCCCCTAGGGCTTGATGGACGGCCACCAAGTAGAGGGAGAGAGGGTTGGCATGTGGGGAGAAAAGATAGAGAGAGAGAGAGATGTGCTTCCAAAAGCATGTACAAGAGAGCATGGTATGCCTCTCTATTTACAGGGTTTTAGGATCCATGGATCTCAATTCATGTGACATATAAAATCAATGGATGAGATTGATTTATGTCAATCCAATTGTCAAGATTGTTGTTGGTAAAAACCAACAACTTACAATTTAATTTAGATCAAATGTATTTGACAAATCAAATATACATCAATCCTTAAATTAAATCAATCAAATAAGGAAGCAATGACATGGAGATTACATCTCCCATGTCAACATGGTGGACGACTACCAATTCCAAGTAAGACTTGGTATCCGTCCACATGTTACCATGTGGAGGCAATCTCATGAGATTTCATGAGATTGCATATCTCCATGTATTTCTCCTTTATTTAATTCAACAACTTTTGTTGTGATTTATTCTCCAAAATAATTCATAAATAATTTTGAGAATATTGTAATCTTTCCATTGGAAAATTGTGAAACACATTCACAACTCAAAACAAAATATAATTTACATTTTCAATTAATTAAACAATGTGTATCCAATACACATTATAAATTAATCAACAAATATAAATTATAATTAGCTCTCTCTAATACATTATAAATCACATTTATACTATATTATGAATAATTGGATATTGCTATCCACATTATTCTTATCCATAATAATTAAATCACATTTAATTATATTGGATAATTCCACATACATCATGATAATTAAATCACACTTAATTATCAACTTCTCAATGCTTAGATCTATGGAATTATTCTTGAACCCTTCAAGAATAATGTTATTTCTCCACAGATACTTGGAGATAAGGACAGGGCGATTGTATTGTTCCAGTATAGTGACTTGGACATTGAGATCACATCTCAATTCCATATCCCATGGACCTCTCATAGATGCTTGATTAAATCAATGCCATAAACCTAATCTTCTCATTGCATCTAAATCTTATTCAGATCAATGTCCAATACATGGACTAAGATTAGGTTACTTCTCTATTGAGAGGAGTCACTAAAATCCAGACTTGTTTCATCACTCCCTCGGAATGGAAGCGTCATGGTTATACAATCGTTTATGATCAAATCACCCTCAGGTATTCCCAATTCCTGTACATCCTGCATAACGGAAGACTTATGATCATCTTGAAGATATAGATCACTTTTACATTGTCATCTTCATGGTTTAATCACTAAGTTTCTCAATCTTGGTCCTTGGGATTTGGTACAGATCGTATACCTTCACAAAGCATATATCTTACCTTTGAATTCATGTCATGCTTCCAAAGCATGACGACCATGCATGGAATTTGATCAGTCCCAATACCTCATGAGTGAGCTCATGTCTCCCGGTTCACAAGTGAACCTGTATGATCCCTTTAAGAGATCGTATTACTCATATGTCCTTACATGCACACCAGCTCACCGGTGTATAGACATTGGTTAGGTCATCAATCTATTGGTCTGTCAAATGTACACACTCAGACATATAGCAATACATCTGTCTCTGGTCAGAGGATGTTTGCCTATGATGTGACAGTATTCATCATAGGTCTTTGGTTATTTCGATCTCGTTAAATCAACCCATTGACTCAACTAATATGATACCTCTGAATCACTATTCCCATGCAGAGGACATGCATCAAGAGGTCGATCAGATATCAGCCTAATGAGAAAGGATTGCCATCTCCTACTCAGGCTGGAGATTATCACTTGACAATCATTTTATGATGCTATATGAGTCCTTTATCTAACTCCTTAGATATTCATCCAAGCATCAGCCTCTATGATTAATCAATGAAGCAACAGCTGTATGATTATCAAGTTGTCCATGGTACATAACCCATATTGTACAGAGGGACCTTATAGTGAATTCATTAATTCAATCTCAGAAAGGGAGTGAAACATAATCAATAACTTTTATTGATAAATCATTTATTAAAATAACATTTATTACATGAAAGGTTCGCCTCGGGCTCACATTGCTAACACATGTACATGAGGAACCTTACATACACCTCTGGCAATTCGATCGTATTTATCACTATCACTACCCTAACATCCTGTTAGAGGTAGTGAAGATGCCAGCCTTCCCGTTTAGTCTTATGGATATGGCGCTTCATTGCATTAATCATTTAGGAAGAGTTGTCACGTCTTGGGAGTAACTAAGGTTGGCCTTATTCAGCAAGTTTGTCCTCTAGAATGACTAAATCATATGCAGTCATTGATAGCTAACTTCTCTCAGATGTCCCAAGAGTCGATTAATGAGGCATGGGAATGTTTCAAAGATTTGACGGAGAAGTGCCCCCATCATGATATACCAACGATGAGCCTCGTGCAGAATTTCTATGGGGGTTTGAGCTTAAAAACTCAGAGATTGGTAGACACTTCCTGTGGGGGATCCCACTTCACCAAGGATGAGGTTGTACTATATCAGATATTTGAGGAGATGGCAGAGAGCTCAGCAGCTCTATCATCTTCCCGTGAATTCCAGAAACGTCCTCATACTCCTTCAGTACTCCACAAGGCAATCAACATGATGACATCTCATGATATGGATAGGGTGGATGGTGCAGATCTGATCATCATCGGAAAATCATCTATACAAAGAAGATATAACAGAGAAACGATCAAAAGAGCATGAAAAATTACATGTGACTGAGTAGTGGACAAAGCAGTTGGATAAGCTAGACGAGATTACAAAGCATCTGGAGCTTCTTAACAGTACGTTTCATTCATGTCAGAGTGCGAGTGCTGCAGCCAATACTTGTACTCCTGAGCAGACTTCTTCCACGACTTAAGCACAATAGAGTACTAGAGCACCATCCATTGTTCAACACATTTACTACATGCAGACCTTTGATCAGGTCTCGCAGCAGTCACATCTAGCATGCATTGCACCACATCACCAGGAGCATCCCTACATTTCTGAGAAGCAGTTTCCACCTCCACCTCTCAATCATGAGGTGAACGACATTTATTTTGGTTGAGAGCATAGCCAGCCCTTTCCATCAGGGCAAGGTCAGTTGGGTTCACAGCCGAGTCAGAACTTCCAGACTTGGATATATGGACAACATTAGATGCAACATGCATATCCTTATTAGCCTTATTATCAGCAGCAATCTTCACAATTCTCGCACCCTCCTCCTCCTTACACATATCAGCCAGAAGCTACGTATTCTAAGTATCAATGGCGTCCACAGTACCAGTCTCAACAACAACCCGTTATTGAGCATCTAGAGGCACCTTTGGTGAACCCAACGCTAGATAAGCATGTACTTCTAATGAAAAACATGGATGATTTGACTTCTAGGTTTGACGTCCTGACCATTACGAAGACATTGATACCATCCTGGTTTGAAGCCAATCCCAACAACTTCAGATGCAAGGAGCAGGTAGACCATGATCCATCAACCCCTGCGATAGGTATGGATTGTGATGGCATTCATCTCAGGAGCGGTAGGAGATTGCAGTCATCCCCACAATAGTTGGGATTGTGAGATCGAGCTACATGGACTTCTTCATCTTCTTCACCAATGAGCAGCGATCTAATGTTGCAGAGCATGAAGGATCGTCTTCTTCTTCTTCACCACCATCACCATCATTATCCATAAAAAGCCAAAAAGATAATAAAGTAAAATGCCTTGCCATCCACGGAGGAAAACATACCCTTCGCAGAGTCTTCTTCAGCATTGGTAGACCGAGCAGCCCGTCTAGTTTTACCTTTTTTCTTCTACACCTGTATTCGCTGATATTGTACAGATTGATTCTTATCATTGACATGTACATGATGATTCTGATTTGAATAAGAGAAATAAGCAGTTTGATGGTTCTTCTCATTCTATTCCATTTCTAGATGCTTTGAATAAAACTTGAAAAATTCAAAAACTAAAAACAACACTATATGATCCTAGAGTGGTAGAGATACTTCAGAACATCTTTTTAGAGATGCCACTCCTTAAGGTCATGGAGTACATGCCCATAGTTAAAAGAGAATGAAAGAAGCATGTACTAGGAAGCCTCAACCCAAGTAGAACAGATGCCTAAGAATATAAAAGCACATCTTGAATTTTGACACAGTTTATGGCATCAATAACCTCCCTCCCAAAAAGAAAGATCAGGGAGCACCTCACATCCGTTGCTAGATTTTTTATCAAGAGTTTGATTATACTCTACTCGATAGTGTATCCTCCATCAATCTCATGCCATTGTTGTTACTCACTGAGTTTGGGTTGGGGCCTCTTAGATCCACCAGTATGATCCTTCAGTTTGCTGATAGATCAATTGAGAGGCCGAGGGGATTCTCTAGGATGTTATCGTAACGGTGCAAGGAATGTGATTCCCCAATGATTTCGTAGTCATGGATATGGATACCTCTGCAATGTTACTCCATATCCCGATCATACTTGGTCGGTCATTTCTTCGAACGACCGAAGTGGTAGTTGATTATGGTACTGGAGAGATCACTATTCACTCTCACAATGATAAGGTGAGGATTGAGATGATCCCAGATCCGAGGCCATCACTGTCACCAGTAGTAGATGAGAGAGAGATCTAGCTACAACAGATTCCGAGGATTGTGATTTTCTTACCGAGATACATGATATAGAACTTTAACTGATTTCATGGACACATAGGAGTTCCTTTCCTAGAAGTAACATCTGGAAAGCACAACCTACTTATGCTCACCTATTTATCATTTTGAGTTGTCAGCTGATGGATTGCCTAGGATATTTTCTAAGGATCATAGTGAGTCTTCTGAGTTGACTTCTGAGGTACATTCTGATCAGATTGCTGAGACAATGAATTTCTTTGTTCATGAATGTATTGAGAATTCTGAACATCCTGAAGAACCATCCCATTCTGAGTAAAGATCATTCATTGCAGACCTTTCTAAGATTTAACGTGCTGGGCCTAAAGTAGCCACAGTGGACGGTTCACAAAGTACAGATCATATACCTTCTACTAGTGTAGTTGCAGAGGTTGTTGTAGAGCAGATTCAAACCCCACCTGAGCTCAAAGGTTTACCATCAACATTAAAATATCTATGAAGCCAAAATTTCACCTGTTTAATTATCTAAAATTGTAGTATAGGAGACAACTTCAATTCACCAAAAACCACAATCTTTAAATGTTGTGGAGATTTTTCTTAGCAAGTCTAACATGGATGAACACAGGGAATAGGGATTTTTATTTGTGTGGTTTTAAATTAATTAATTAAATATATGTTTGATTAATTTCAACGTCAGAAAATAAATAGAAATGTGAAGATGAAAATGCAATGCGATTTTAATGAAAGTAAACAGAGGGAATAATGGAGTGCAAGATCTGTGATTTTGTATGAATTAAATCCTCAATGATATAATCAATAAATCCTCATAATTAATCATAGATCAAAAGATGTAGTTTCAAAAGAAATGTTCAAATTAATACAAGACTGCAGGCAAGAAGAATAATCGATACTCGTAATAATTTCGAAGCAGAATATATGTCCTCAAAATTAATGTGATTTAATTCCTCAAATAGTCAATGATATTACTAAAGGAATAAATCTTCATTAATACCCTACAAAAGTTAATTCCTCACAAACATCAAAAATAGTAAAAGAAGATCAAATAAATCCAGGTCCCCACACTTGAATCTCTCTAATTTAATACTCAAGTAAATCGAGTTGAATCGCATATAATATTGTGAATTAACTTCATTAATGCTCAATGGAATCCTCTGCACAGATTAAATCCCCATGATTAGAAGAGGATTGATCAAATTAAAAACTCTCACTAGAATCCCTGCAATACAAATCGTTAATTTTCTCAATGAAAAAATGGCACAAATATGTCAAATTTCATCCTATACAAATCAAAATACTCCTCAAATAATAATCATCTAGAAACAACCTCAGATTTATCCATAAATTATGTAAAATTGGAGAGCATGAAATTAGCTTCAAAATGACATATTATACACTAAAATCGGAGTTCGTATAAGCAAGATATGATGAAATGAAATAGCAAGGACTAAAATATAGTAAAAACAATTATTTCTCCTTTAAATGGGTCACTAGGAGTACTTTTCTGTAATATCTAAAAATTGTAAGGGCTCAACTGCAATTTTCCCAAATAACAACATGTGGGGCATGTGACTTGGGTTGGTGAGGGCCTTTCTACAATTCTCAGGTATGGAAGGGGGTGGGGTGTACTTTACCCACCCATGCACATGCGTTACATGCACCACAGGTGGTTCGTAGGGTAAGGATGAGGCTCAGGCACCCAAACCTACATGGTTCTTACAGATGCTCGGAAGTCCTGGGGATAAGGTTCAGTTGACCCAATCCTCGAGGCTGGCGCCGAGGCTCGGGGACGGCAACATGGTTGCCTCATGGTTGTCAGATCAAGGTTTACTTCTGATCCGACGATGGTAGATGGAGGTGTTACAACGACAGAGTTGAGTGAGGGGCGGAGGGAGTGGCTTTGCACGACGGTGAGGGTGGGCAGAGTGGAGTACATTTGGAGTCGATGGAGCATGCGGAGGAGTGGGGGCTCCGTTGGTGGGTGTGTAGAGGCGAATGTCGGAGGTCGACTGCGAAGGCATATGTTCAGTGGAGCTTGTGGAGGAGCGGAGCTCCGTCGGTGGGCACACAGAGGCAAACGACGGAGGCCGGCTATGAAGGCATCTAGAGTTGGTGGAGCATGCGGAGGATCAAGGGCTCTATCGGTGGGCACATGGAGGCGAATAAAGGAGCAGGTCCTCTACGTACGCGTGGGTGTCACACCCGATGGTTGAAGGGGCCCAAGGAGCTACTGGTGACGAAGAGTGGAGTGAGTGCGGCTCACGGTGGAGGGAGGTGAAATGTTGAGGAGGATGAAGGCAATAAGCGTGACCAAAGGGGCATTGTCTTTGGCGAGGTCGAAGGTGAACAAAATCAAAGAGAACGAAAGAAATAAACAGAGAAAGAAGAGGAGAAAGATAAAGAGAAGCCGAGGATATTTACCTGTAGGGGTCTCTTTAACTGAGAACGAATCTCGACAGATATTTTGAGATCCTCGTGGTAGCCAGTCCCCAGCGAAGAGGAGCTCGAGATAGAGCAACTACTCGGGGAGCAGTACGACGTGGCCTAGTCTAGTGCACGAATCACGCCGGGAGTTGCAACGTCTTCGAATGACGGAGACGCTTCTTGGCTGTCACCCAAGACGACCAGAGCTGGTCACACCTCCCTTAATGGTGGATGAAGCGAGATATTGGGCGGATCTAGGGTTTTATATGAGGGAGGGACGGTAATGCGGGCGAGGGGCCAGCTGTAACAACCAGAGAGAGTGGGGGAATTGAAGACCATTATGAGGGAGGAGGAGGGAACAGGCGAATGGTTGCGGAGAGGAAGGAGAGGGCGGTCATGTGCAATCATATGATCTTGGAGAAGGAGACGTCAGGTGCGCGACACATGACATTGGGAGGAGTGAGAACCGGGGCATTACATAGCACGCCCAGGGGTTGCCACATGTCACCCCAAAAAAGATTCAAAATTGCAAGAGGAGAAAAATATAAAAGAAATAGAAGGAGATCTCGGATCGAAAAATTTCCTTCACAAAAGTTGATCGTCTCAACGTGATCTACAACTTTTTCTAGGAATCGAAGAAAAGAGGTCATCTGTACAAAGTGGTATTTTTTGTGGTCTCCATCTGTATAGAAAACTGAGTTTTTGGAGTTTTGTATTTTTATGATCTTAAAAGAGTAAACAAATTATAGAAAAATACGATAAAATAAAAGACACTTAATTACATATTAATTTATTTTTTTGGATTTTTAATAAATAATAAAATAGGGAAATGAATAGAAGTACGAAAGATGAGATTTTTATATAAACTAGCAGAGGACACTCGGACATAGTCAGTTCCTTTGATTTCAATCTTGATATAGATTTGGATTTTTATATAGCTTGATAAAACTTTCATCAAAGAACTCAACTGAAAAAGAAATAAAATAAAAAGAATAAATATGTACATAAAAACTCTGGTTGATAATCGCAAAAAGATAAAATGAGCAAAAGAGGCCCAAAACCCTACTTTAACATGAGCTCCGAATTTTATGAAATTTGTGTTGTTTTGAAGGTATTAAAAATGGAATACTTTAAAAATGAGTAGACCAAAATCGGACACTGTGGGAGGAAGATATGTGCATTTTAGTCTATCATATGTGAAATTAGACTTGGGGTTTATTTCTGACTTATTAATTTAGCATTTTTTTATTTTTCATCTATTCCTGTTAGTAATATTTAACAATGTAGGTTGTTTGGGGTCAATCAGAGTTAGGATGTATTAGTGAAAAATATGGGATGTTAGCAACATATTAGATCAATTTACACTTGGATTTTTGGGTTTCGTATTTTATGCAATTATGCATGATGAAATGCTAATATTTTAACACATGTATGAATGCTAATGATGTTATATTAATTATTAAATGCATACCACTTTTGGGAACAGAGCCTAATTGATAAATCTTAGCATGTTGAATCTGATATTCATCATACCCCTATACTTAAACCATTCTCGTCCTCGAGCATCAATGAATGAATGACTTAGTTGGATAAATCCCTGACTGTGCATGTGATTTTTCAAGGCTCAATTCTTAGAAGACCCTTAATTTGAGTGATCCTAAAATGTTGTGCTCAACCATGCTTTAATCAAAAGGAATCCAACTTCTCTATTTATTAGACTCTCTGTTTGTACATAAAATATAAGGATTTGACTTTTTTTGTACTGCAATCATGAGAGTCGAGTCGAGACATCACCCAAAGTTCCAGTCCAGGAGACTCTCCTCTAGGCCTAATCCTCAACACCAGGGAATAAGTCGGGTCTTGCATTCGATCCACTGTCTCATTAGTTTGTCAGACTTGAAAGTGTAGATGGACGACCAGATGATGGAGGGCATATGATTGTATCTATTTTTCTCTCCATCACATTGGAACAAGGGTCCTCTCGATTGCCTTATTACTCAATACATGTCTTTTTTAATTGTTGATCAATGTGTCCGTAAAGAGAATTCGGAGTCGTCTACACTCGTTTTTCTAGTAGTACACCGGAGTGTCTCTCTTTTGAGTATCTAAGATAACTTCGACATCCAGACTTGTATCATTATACAATGCAAAGCTCTTTTATGGTGCTATCCCGACTCCTTGGTCCTAATAGTGTCTGGTCCAAGTGGACACTTTGAAATGGTTGGGAGCGCTCGCCTTTGGTGGAAGCTCATAGAATTTGACTTTGTAATGATTGAGCTTTTATTTGAATATTTCTATGTTTTCTTTTCTTTTTGGCTAGCTCCACTACTTTTAACAAGAGTTGGCACACACACTGATCAACAATTTAATTATGTTTTATCACACCCTGGCACATAGGTCAATATAAAACGATAACATAAAAATTTCTTCACATATTGTCTAGGGTTTTGCTGACACTTAGATTTCTTGAAGCCTTCATTAACTTTCCCCCATCCTCGAGCATCAGTAGATCAGATCTATACTCAAATCTCCAGTCCTAGTTCCTCAGGTGATAACTCAACTCATCTCATCAATCATGCAGTTGTGAAAGTGATGTGCTAATCATATTCTTTAGAGGGTAGGGATGAAGAGTGCAATATATCGCTAAAATCTTTAAACTAGGGAAATGTGGATTATCAAGTTTCAAAACCCAAATAACTAAGGCTGTCCAACTCAGCTCAAGATCTCAGAAATCCAGCATCTTCAAATCTTCAATCCTTAAGAGATAGTGGATGTGTCAGGAATATACCAACCAAGAAATGTATGGATGTATGAGATGCTTAATGAAATGCAGGATCATGAGTGATTTTTTTATGCAAAAGATTTTTTTGTTTTTTCTTCGTTTTTTGTTTTTTCTTCATTTTTTGTTTTGCTTTTTTAATCTTTTTTTCAAGTATTATTTACAGAAAGAATTTAGTATATTATACTTAATAAACACTACTTGTACCCATTCTCGATTTTATATGAAAATAATTAAAGTACGAGCTATGGATAAAGTATATATAAATTATACAAACACCCCCCATACTTAGCTTGTGCTATGGCCTCATGGCACAATGTGAAATTGAGAAAAAGCTCGTACTAAATATAGCTGAGCAAAAAAGAAAAATAATAGAAGTGATGTATAAACAATGGTACCGGTCTCCCTATGCTTTGGCTCAGGTCAGCCTCAGTATAAGAAGTAATCACAGGTGAGGGACTGAGTAGATGAACAGGTTGATGGATATACAAAAGAGTGATGAAATTCTTATCGAAGAGGTGGTTTATCTGGGTCATTTAAATCTTTCATCTAGTACAGCACCCTGAGTGACGGAGATCTGCTCTACATGCACTAACTGCTCACTTGATTCGACAAAATGTTTAAGCAGCTGATCGTTGGCTATAGAAATTTGCGTGTTGATGTCTCTGAGATCTCAACACTTTCGTTATTTTGCACCTCTCTCACGATGAAGGGTCCTATCAATTTGGATTTTAGTTTTCCTTGGAAAATTTTTAATCTTGCATTAAACAACCATAATTTAAACCCTAGGACAAAGGTCTTTGTTCGGATGTTCTTGTCGTGCAATTTCTTCACTCTGTCATTGGAAATGGTGTTGTTTTCGTATGCATGATTTTGGATTTCTGATAGTTCATTCAAATCCATATCCATGTTCTTATTTCCTTGGTGATAGTTTCAATTGTACTTTTTGATTGCACATTCTGATTTATGCACGAGTTCTGCGGGAAAATGACACAGCTTTCTGTATACCATTCGAAATAGCGAGGTGCCCAATGGGGTCTAGTAAGATGTCCGGTAAGCCCACAGAACTTAATCCAGGAGTTGGGACCCGTTCTTCTCATCAGGGCGGACTAGCTTCTATAAAATTCCTTTGACCTCCTTGTTTGACACCTCAGCCATGCCATTGGATTGTTGATGGTAAGGATCAGCGACACGGTGCTTGATGTCGTATTCCTTAGTCAACTTCTTCACCTCCCGGTTGACAAAGTGGCTGCCCCCATAAAATATTAATACCTTAGGGATCCCAAACTTCGAAATAATATGATTTTTCAAAAACTTGCATACAGTCTTACTGTCTGTTTCTCGAGTAGGGATAGCCTCCACCCACCTAGATAAATAATATACCATGAGAAGAATATATTCAAATCCTTGATTGTTAGAGAAGGAGACCATAAAGTCTATGCCCCATGCATCGAATACATCACAAACGATCACTGGTTGTATAGGCATGGCATCTTTGGGACTAATGGTCCCTCCCATTCTCCGACAGACCGAACACGGCCTGATAAAATTGTAGGCATCCTTAAACAATGTCGATCAGTAGTATCTTCCCAGTGGTCCTCTTCCCAGAGTGATGTCCTCCTACCTCGTATGGCAGAGATTGAGGAAACTTTGGTATTCCTCCTGAGGAATACATCTTCTCCATATACAATTCGGTCCTTAAAAGAAAAGGAACGGATCTTCGCAATGGTAGTGTCCGGCTTCCGAATGGAGTCGGTTGATTCTGTTCTTGGGCCAACCCTAGAGAACTTTCTTGGAGACAAGATAGTTCACCATGTCAGCATACCATGAGAGAGAGTCAATAGCAGAAATTGACTCATCTAGTAAGGTTTCACGACTGTGTTCAGACTCAGGGATTTTATTTTGTTTGATTCATGATAAATGATCACGACATTCTCAACTCCAGGTTTATCTTTAATCCCCAAATAAAATTCCTAAAGCAAGAGTATCCATCTGAGGAGACGTGCTTTTGCATCTTTTTTCATCATTAAGTATCGGATGGATGACTAATCTATGTATAATTTCACCTTAGATCCTAGAAGTATAGATAAAAATTTCTCCAAGGCAATGACTACAACAAACATTTCCTTTTCGATTACAGTGTAATTTTTTTGAGTTGGATCTAAAACTTTTCTTGCATAGTGAATAACATATGGGATTCTATATTTTCTTTGTCCTAACACAACAAATACTGCAAAGTCTGAAGCGCTTGTCAAGATCTCAAAGGGAAGAGACCAGTCAGGGGCTTGTAGGATGGGAGTCTCAATGATCCTCTTTTTGAGCAGTTCAAAGGCTTGAAGACACTTATGATCTACAATGAACTCGGTGTCTTTCCCTAAGAGGTTAGTTAGCAGTCGGGTAATTTTTGAAAAATCCTTAATAAATCTCTTTTAAAATATGGCATGCCCTAGATAAGACCGCACTTGTTTAACATTGGTAGGTGGCTTGAGTTTCTTGATCACATCCACCTTGACAAGGTCAACCTCCATTCCCTTCTTGGAGATGACGTGCCCCAACATGATGCCCTCTTTTACCATGAAATGCCTTTTATCCCAAGAGAGCACCAAATTCACTTCCCTACACTTCATGAGGACTTGATCTAGGTGTGCTAGACAATCATCGAATGAATCACCATGGACCAATAAGTCATCCATGAAGACTTCCATGAAATCTCCAATCATTTCGGTAAAAATTGCAATCATGCACCCCTAAAATGTGTTAAGGGTATTGGAAGCCCAAAAGGCATGTGCTTGAATGTATAAGTGTTGAAAGGACATGTAAAAGTAATCTTTTCCTGGTTGTTGGTGTGATGGCTACCATATTGTAGCCCAAGTACCCGTCTAAGAAACAGTAGTATTCTCTTCTTGCTAATCTCTCCAAAATTTGTTCAATAAAGGGCAGAGGGAAGTGATCCTTCTTCATTGCGGCATTCAGGCGCCTATAATCCATACAGACGCACCACGACATGGGTACCCTTGTCGTGATCTCCTCTCCCTCCTCATTGGTGATAATCTTAAGTCCTGACTTTTTCGAGATGACGTGCAAAGGTGACACCCACTTGGAGTCTGAGATGGGATATATGAAACCAACCTTACACGATTTTTAGATCTCAGTCTCTTAACCACTTCCCTAAAAGTTTGATTCAACCTACGTCGGCATTTACGGGAGGGTTTAGCACAAGCTAAATATGGTGTGAACAGAGTGCTACGTTAATCCCTGGACTAACAATCTCTAGCCTATAGCCTTGCGATTTTTCTCTAAAACTTTAAATAGGCAGAGCCCTGCTCTTCGGTCAGATGTGAACTAATGATGACCGAAAAATATCCCTTATTTCCTACAAGGAAGGCATACTTAAGAGTAGGAGGCAATGGTTTGAGCTCGAGTAAGTCTGTATCATTCACAAAATCTGGCTCTATCATTGTTGATTCTGGTTGTGACGTGGATGGTTTCTATGTAACATTATAAACCATCAACTTAATTATTTCAGGGCTCGGATCGCTAAAGATAGAATGTGGTTTGGCAAACACTACGTCCGATCTATTTACATTACTCCGAGATTATCCAGAAAGAGAATGGACCAACAGGTCATGAGGGACCTCTGAGTCTCCAGAAGTGTAGGCAGATGCATGCATGAGTTGGCAGAAAAATTCCTCAGTAATGTCATCTCTTGATGAGAGTGATTCTATCATTGCAGTCAGGTTCTGTCTCCATGGCCCAACTGTTGCTACTGTATTTTCTGCCTTAGGTTCTGAATTTTCAAACTCGGTGTTAGAATCGATGTCAAGTCTTTAAAACCTATTTTGCTTCATTTTAAGTTCAACTTCTCCAAACTGGATTCTCCCATATGTGTAATTGAATACAGCTCTCGCGGTCCTAAGGAAGGGTCGCCCCAGTATCATTTGGGAATCTTTCTAATTTCTAGGGACATCCTTGTCAAGTACTGTGAAATCTACTAGGTAATTTTGTCCATCTATGTTGATGACAACATTTCTAGTCTCCCCCTTAGGTCTTTTAGTTGATGAATCTACGAATTGAAGTACGGCTCTAGATTTCTTAAGAGGACATAGATTTTGATGCTCAAATATAGTTATGGGAATGAGATTGATGGAAAGTAATTGTCTAACAGTGTTCGGGCAAACTTGATTTCATTGATCTAGCTAGTGACAAAGTGAACATCCATGTTCTTTTCTTTCTTGGTAGCTCATTTTTTATTAGGCGAGATGTAGCAATAGAGAGTATCTGCTTCTTTGTTCGGCTAGGATTCTTATTGCTGGCCCTTGTCAGTGTGCATCTCACCTTAAGGTATTTTCTAAAAGTTGGGTCTCTTTGTATCATCTCATCTAGGAACAAAGTGACCTTGATGTTTTCTCTACAGATATGTGCCATCTCTTCATCATTTTTTTGGTTTTTTATGCTTTTTTTCTTTCCAGTCGTATGAGCACGGGGGAAAGGAATTGGCTCATGGTGATAAAAACATTACTTTTATTTAATGAGGGATTAAACGTATTTGCAGGACTCGAACTAACGGAACCAAAAATAGGGAAATTGGTGGACGACTACTGCGGATGTCTTGGTGACACTTCTTCAGATTCAAACTCTCTGGTGTCCTCAGTGGTACCGGCTTGACGGGTGGTGTGAGTGGGAGTTCTTCTTTCTCCTCCTCATTCCTCTCTTCCTCATCTTCCCCAAAACTATGTGTATTATTCGACTAGGGCTATGACACTGTGTTCATTCGCTCGATCAGGCATGGTTATGATCTTTTCGCTCCTAAGAGAAATATGGTAAGTGTCATCATGCAAAAAGATCTCATATTCAGGTAAAGAATATTATGATATTAATATTTGGTTCTGTCTGAGGCTGTTTGGATTAGCCTAGACTTGAGATGGAATCAAAGTTTGGGGTGCAATCAACTCATCTTTCCATCGAGAGAGTCGATTGATGTCGACACTCATATCATGAAGTTTGTCCAGCACTCGCTGGAGTTCGGAAGAGATCGAAGAAGAGGAAGACCCCTTGCCTTGCTTGGCTTAAGGTTGTTGATAGTGTTTGAATTGGCCCTGCTGACGCTGGCTATGATACTATTACTGTTGAGGTTGCGGGTTCTGATAACCCGAACGATACTGTTGACGTTGATGTTGCTACTGCTGCTGAGGCTGGTAGATAGGCCAAAATTCTGTTGGGTAGACAGGATCTGAGTTATACCAGACTCCATTTACCTCCATAACTATTGGTGGTTCCTAAAAAATAGTTTGAGCAAAGATTTCTTCAGTTTTATGGGAAAAGACTTGATCTCCACCCCAACGCCTCTTTTGCATTACCCCTTTCCCTTGAATGTAGTTAATTTGGTGTATAGGGGTAGGGGGTCATCAGATTATTCACTATCTTCTTAGTGCCGGCTATGTAAGACTGGCTGGTGGTGTGCACGATTGGATTCTGCTAGTTTCTCGAACAACTTGTAAATGGTGTCCTCGTGGCATCCCATGTACCTTCCTCCGCATGATGCATTCACTGAACCATGGGTCACAGGGTTCAGTCCACTGACAAGATGTTGGACCAACATCATTTTGCATATCCCGTGTCCTGCGCATTTCTAGATTAGGTCTGTGAACCTTTCCCATTTTCATCGAATGGCTCGCTTGGGTGTTTGGTGAAGCTCCTGAGCTTGATCCTCATCTGATTAATTCTACTTACTAGGTATAATTTCTTTAAGAAAAATGTGTTGAAGGTGGCCCATGTGGTGACCACTTCCCCTAGGTTCTTCAGCCAGTAAGCCGCCTTATCAGTCAAGGCGAAGGGGACAACTCTCTGCCTTATAGTCTTGACTTACCCTTGGGTGGCATAGATTAGCGCAAACTAGCTCGAAGTCACAGAGGAAGATATATGGTTCTTCATATTATTCCCTCCGAACTTAGGCGACGAAAATGTAGTCTATGTTCGAACACATCCTCGGGGGGTACCGACCTCAACCAATTGTAGTCTTTGTCTAATTTAGGGAGGTACGTATCTTTCATAGTAACTCCACCACGTTGCATTTCTACCATCTATGCTCTAAGGAGTTCATTGCATTGTTCGACAGTACTTATTCTAGCCAAAAGTGCATGAATAGGGTCATTGCCGTTATTGTATTTCTTTGGAGGCATCTTGACATCTTCTTTACCTTCAAATGCACATAAATTTGAGTTAGGATAATGCTTGGAAGGTTTATGGGTTATGCTAGAGATGGATGTTTCTTTGGCTGGAAAGGAACATGAGAGATGGTTAGTCGGGGGTTGACTAATACCTATAGGTGAAGGGTGAACCATGGTTTGGAGAAAAGGGTAATCCCCATACCATGGGGTTTTGAGAAGAGGGTCATCTCAAACTCAAGGAGATTAATTACTTGAGGAGCTCAGGGATTTGTTCGCAAAGTGCAAACGAAGAACTCTAGAGGAATCCATCTCGGATGAAAGGAGTAGTTTGGAGCACAAAGAAATATTGAGGAGAGAGAATCCACAGGATGTACAAATGTATAGAAGACTCACACAAAACAAACACAATTCAAACTCATTAACTCACCAGTGTGTATTGTTAGTGAAAGTGTGGCTTAAGAATTATGAGCACAATCAAGAATAATTAATCAAGCGTATATGATCCTAATTCATATACCACTCAAGTCAGGTCCCAACCACACAGAAGGGGTTGAAACAGACCCGACAAACCACAAAGTACAGTCTGATTATTACAAATTATCAGGGATCAAAGAGAGAGGGACCCTGTGAATAATGCAGAAAATTAAATCTAAATTGACTTTCTCTCATAAAAATAAAAATCAATTAATTAATTAAAAGTCTTCTTTGCAGACCCTTGAATTATATCCAAAAACTACTCCGAGCTGTCTGCAAAGAGGTAAGATGCGATTAGTACATGTAGAGAGAGATATGAAAAATATAATTCAGAAAATAAATGCAAAAGAGAGAAAAAATGACACAAAAATTAATTTTAAAAAATTAATTACAGAAATCAGTTTAAAACCCTAAAATTATGTCGTTCCCCGACAACGGTGCCAGTTGATGAACTCAAAATTCCACTTCTTTCTTTATCTAAAATGGTAGTATAGGAGACAATCTTCGATTCAACAAAAATCACAATCATTGAATGTTGTGGGGAATTTTTCTTGGCATGTCTACCAAGGTCGAACACAGGGAACGATGTTTTTTAGTTGCGTGTTTTTAAATTAAATAATTATTTATATGTTCGATTAATTCCTATTAAATTAAATAATTAATTATATGTTCGATTAATTCCTATTTCAGAAAAAAAATAGAAATATAAAGATGAAAATGCAATGTGATTTTAACGAAAGTAAACAAAGGGAATAATGGAGCGCATGATATGTGATTTTATAGGAACTAAATCCTCAATGATATAACCAACAAATCCTCGAAAATTAACCACATATCAAAAGATGTAGTTTCAAGAGAAATATTCAAATTAATATAAGGCTGTAGACAAGAAGATTAATTGATACTCGTAAAAATTTTGAAGAAGAATACTTGTCCTCAAAGTTTCTGTGATTTAATTCCCCAAATAGTCGGCAATACTAATAAAGGAAAAAATCTTAATTAATCCCCCTACAAAATTTAAATCCTCACAAATATCAATAATAGTAAAAGAAGATCAAATAAATCCAGATCCTTGCACTTGAATATCTCTAATTTAATCCTCATGTAAATCAAGTTGAATCACACAAAATATTGAGAATTAAATTCATTTCTGCTCGGGAATCCCCTGCACAGTTTAAATCCCCAAATAGTGATCCACAGTAGTCAGAATAGGATTGATAAATTAAAACCCTCACTAGAATCTCTATAATAAAAATCGTTAATTTTCTCAATGAAAAAATGGTACAAATATGTCAATTTTCAGCCTGCACAACTCAAAATGCTCCTCAAATAATAGTCATCAAGAAACAACCTCAGATCTAAAATGTAAAATCCAGCAAGTGAATGGGTACCAACAAACATTATGGAGCTTCTACTGGCTTCTGCTGTGGAAATCCTCAGTGGCTTCTAGTAGCGGAGAAGTGAGAGAAGTTCCCCTCTAAAGATCTGCAATCCTCCACTGAACAAAGTTGCAAGAGAATGGCACTACAAATTATGCAAATAGTAGAGCATGAAATAAGCTTCAAAATGACATATTACACACTAAAATCGGAGTTCTTATGAGTAAGGTATGATTAAATGAAATAGCAAGGACTAAAATGAAATAAAAATAAATATTTCTCCTTCAAATGGGTCCTGAGAGGACTTATCTGTAATATCTAAAAACTACTAGGGCTCAAGTGCAATTTGCCTAGATAGCCACATTCGGGTCATGCGACCTGGGCTGACGGGGACCTTTTTGTGATTCTCAGGTAAGTTAGGGGTGGGGTGTAATTTACCCACCCATACGTGCCATTAGTGGTTCGGAAGGTGAGGTTGAGGCTCGGGCACCCGAACCTGCATGGTGCTTGAGGATGCTTCAAAGGGCTTGAGGCTAAGGTTCGGTCGACCCGAGCCTCAAGGCTAGGGCCGAGGCTTGGGGAGGACGATGTAGTTTCCTTATGGACGTCAGATCAAGGGTTGCCTTTGATCTTAAGGTGATGGCTGGAGGCATTATAGCGGCACATTCGGGTGAGGGATGGAGGGAGTGGCTGGGTACTGCAGAGAGGGCAGGCGGAGCAGAGCACGTCTAGAGTCGGTGGAGCGTGCAGATGAGCGAGGGCTCCGTCTGTGGGCTCGCAAAGGCATCTGGAGTCAGTGGAGCGTGCGGAGGAGTAGGGGTTCCGTTGGTGGGCATGCGAAGGACAACGAGGAAGGTCAGCTGAGAAGGCGTCTGGAGTCAGTGGAGCATACGGAGGAGCAGGGGCTCCATCGGTGGGCACACGGAGGCGAACGACGGAGCAGGGCCTCTGCGTGCATGAGGGACTCACGGCTCCCGGCTAGAGGGGTGCGACGACCTACTGGTGATGATGGGCGGAGCGAGCATGGCAGGGTAGTGGATGGAGGTGAAATGTGGAGGAGGATGAAGGTGATGAGTGTGAAGAATGAGGCTTTGTCCTTTGCGAGGCCGGAGGTGAATGAGATCGAAGAGGAGGGAAGAAAGAAAGGGAGAAAGAAGAGGAGCAAGATAAAGAGAAGCCAAGCAGATTTACCTGTAGGGGTCTCTTCGTTTGACAAGGAAGCTTGATAGAGAGTTTGATATACTCGTGCCAGCCAATGCCCGACGAAGAGGAGATAGAGACAGAGCAAATGCTTGGGGACCAGTGTGATGTGGGCTGGTGGAGCTCATGGATGACACCGAGAGTTGCGACATTTTCGCTCGACAGAGACGCTTCTGGATGTCACCTAAGATGACCGGAGCTGGGAACAACTCCCTTTGATGGCAGATGAAGTGAGCTACTGGGCGGATCTATGTCTTTATAAGAGGGGGTCACAGTTATGCGAGCAAGGGGCTGGCCTCGTAATGGCCAGAGAGAGTGGGGGCGGCGATGGTCGTTACGAGGTAGGAGGAGGGAGCGTGCGAACGACTGCGGAGAGGAAGGAGAGGGGGTAGGTTCAGGGGCACGCACGTGACCTGGGATGAGCAGAGGTCAGGTGCACAGCACGTGACCTGGGAGGAGTGAGAAACAGGGTGCCACGTGGCATGCCTAGGGGCTGCCACGTGGCAACGCAAAAAATTTATAATTAAAAGAAGAAGAAAAATAGAAAAGAAATAGAAAGCGACCTCGGATCGAAAAATTTCTTTCAAGAATGTTGTTCGTCTCGATGAGATCTACAATTTTCATAAAGGAATTGGGAGAAAAAGAGTTAATATATATATATATATATAATGATATTTTTGGTGGTCTCTATGTGTATAGAAAATCGACTTTTTAGAGTTTTGTATTTTTTTGTGATTTTAAAAGAGGACAAAAATTATATAAAAAATGCGATAAAATAAAAGACACTTGATTACATATTAGTCTGTTTTTTTGGATTTTTAATAAATACGAAAATAGGGAAATAAAATAGAAGTATGAAACACGAGATTTTTGTAAATACTCACAGAGGATACTCGGACACAAGCAGTTCCTCTTATTTATGTCTTGATCTAGATTTGGATTTTTATGCAGCCTAATAAAACTTTCATCAATGAATACAAAGGAGAAATAAATAAAATAAAATGGGTTAAATATTTACATAAAAACTCATGTCAAAATCGCAAAAAGATAAAATGCGCAAAAGATGCCCAAAACCCAACTTTCACATATGAGCTCTGAATTTTATCAAATTGGTCTTTTTTGAATGTATTTGAAAATGGAGTGTTTTAAAAGTGAGTAGACCAAAATCGGACATTGTATGAGGAAGATATGCATGCTTTAGTCTGTCAGATATGAAATCAGGCTTTGGTTTATTTGTCACTTTTTTAAGTTAGCAAATTTATTTGTATTTTTCATTATTCTTGTTATTAATATTTACACAATGGAGGTGGCATGGGGTCAATCAGAGTTAAGAAGCATTAATGAAAAATATGGGAAGTTAGCAGCTTACTAGGTCAATTACACTTGAATATTTGGGTTACTTATTTTATGCAATTATGCAAGATGAAATGTGAATATTATTAACACATGTATGAATGCTAATGATGCTATATTAATTATTAAATTCATATGAACTTTGGGGAACAAGGCCTAATTGATCAATCTTAGCATGTTGAATCTGAGATTCATCAAATATGCCTTCCTAGTGGGTGACCCCCAGTTGTTTCTGGTCATCATCAATTCGTATTTGATCGGCGGACATGTATCTTGCGTGCTAGAGGTTCTTAAGAGAAACTGCGAGGTCATATGCACGAATATCTCTGATCTCTTTGTGATTAGTCCAACTTTGTGCTCGTACCATATCTACTTAGAGGATGACAGCAAGCTAACCGGTGAGTGTCAATGCCATCTGAATTTGAGTTTTTGAGATGTTGTCATGAAAGAGATAAGGAAATGGTGACGCTGGCTTTATTTATCCCATTTTGGATTCCAAGTGGGCTAGTCCATTACACATGGTCCTAATGAAATCCGGGATAACAATTGTGACGAATGATTGTGGTGAAGATATTCCGACTCGTGTACCTACTTCATAGCATGTCTAAGTAGATTACTGGTGTCTTGACTCAGTTTATTGAGGGGTTGGTAGGGAAGCAGTACTTTTGTTTCTTGGATGGGTACTCAGTATATAGCTAGGTTGCAATCTCTCTTGAAGATCATGATAAGACTACTTTTACTTGTACATTTGGCACCTACGCCTTTAGATGAACGTCGTTTAGATTATGTAACACCCACGCTACATTCCATAGGTGTACGTCTACTCTTTTTTCTGACATGATAGGTAGTTTTCTATAGGTCTTTATGGAAGCTATCTTTATCTACAGGGATATCTTCGATTTTTATTTTGCTCAATTAGACAAAGTACTTTAGCATTGTTGTGAGGTAAACTTAGTGCTCTCGTGGGAGAAGTGTCACTTTATGGTGACTAATGGAATTATATTGGGCCACAACATCTCCAAGCATGGTATAGTGGCTGACTCGACTAAGATTGATGTGATCTCCAAGCTAGATCCGTCGTAGAATTTGAAGCAGTTGAGGTCATTCCTTGGTTATGTTGGATTTTATAGGCAATTCATTATTCACTTCAGCAAGATCGCCCGACCTATAACTGAGCTTTTGTGCAAGGAGAGTGAGTTTATAGTTGATGAGAAAGTCCTCTTTGCATTTCATCAGATGGACGACATGGTTACTAGATCTCTTATCCTTTAGGTAGCTGATTGGTCTCTCCCCTTTGAGATCATGGCGAGTGCGTCAGACTATGTAGTTGGAGTTGTTTTAGGGTAGAGAAGGGATGGGATAGCATTTGCCATACATTATGCTAGCAATATTATGGATGAAGCATAACACAACTATATAGTTATAGATACGGAGATGTTAGTAGTGGTGTTTGCTTTAGAGAAGTTCTGCTCTTACATACTGGGTAGCATAGTTATTGTTTACACTGATCACACTGCCATACAATACTATTGTGTAAATTCGGATGATAAACCACGCCTTATCGGATGGGTCCTACTTTTGTAGGAGTTTGATTTAGAGTTTCGGGACAAGCTTGGATTAAAGAATGTTGTGGCAGATCACCTTTCTGGGAATACAGATGTACAGTCCTCTAAACGGTTGATACTTCTTATCTCAGAGACCTTTCCAGATGAGGATGTTTTATATGTTGCCTCACTCCCATAGTATATCGATGTTGTGAACTATCTTGTCTCAAAGAAAGTTCCATAATATTGACCGAAGCATAAGGTAGACATATTCTTTTCAGAGATTCATTTTTACAAGTGGCACGATGTGTACCCATTTCGTGAGGGTGAGAAATATATCTAGAGGAGGTGCATTCCTCAGGAGGAATACAGTAGTGTGCTTGATCATCGTCGCATATTAGAGTTTGGTGGGCATCATTCGGGGAAGTGCACATCAGCAAAGGTTTTAAAATGCGGCCTATGGTGGCCAACTCTTTTTAGGGATGCTACATATTATGTTCGAGGTTGTACCGATCTCCAAAGAATGGGAGGAATTGTCAGTTCCAAAGATACCACTCCCTTGAGATATATCTAGATTTCAGATGTTTTATGCTTGTGGTATAGACTTCATGGTCCATTCCCTATCACTCAAGTATTTTAGTACATCCTGCTTGTCGTGGATTAAGTTAGTCGTTGGGTGTAGGCTATCCCCACCCAAGTCACTGATAGTCGTATAGTTTTTCCTTTCTCGAGGACAATATTATAGCGTAGTTCGAGATCCCCAAGATACTCATTTCAGAGGGGGGCATTTTATTAACAGAAAGGTCAGAAGGCTTTTGAAGGAAATACACAATTGAGCATAAAGTTGTGTTTCATTACCACCCACAGACAAACTGCTTGGCTAAGATTTCAAATAGGGAGATCAAGATGATGCTTCATAAACTTGTACGTCTATAAAGGAAGAACTAGTCCTAGATGCTTGATTCAGTTCTATGGGCTAATTGGACAATGTACAAGTCTCCATTGGGTATGTATACCTATAGATTGGTTTATGGAAAGCCTTGCCACTTGCTAGTTGAGCTTATTCACAAATCATTGTGGCCACTCCGTGTATGCAATTTGGATTATGAGAGACCATGCTGGAGTAGGAAAGTGGATTTGAACATATTGTTAGAATTTTGAGATTTCACCTATGACAACTCACTTATGTATAAAAAGAAAGTCAAGAGTTGGCATGATAGACACAATAAAAGAAAGACTTTCATTTCTGATCAGAAGGATTTGGTTGTTTGATGCGAATTTGAAGTTGTTCACCAGCAATCTTAAAAGAAAATGGTCCGGACCATTCATTGTTAGAGTTGTAGTGACAACGGTAGTATTGTCATATCTGGGTTATCATTTGATGCAAAACCATTTGTTGTGAATGGATAGTTGTTGAAACCATATCTGCATGATGATACTGAAGGATATGGGGAGATCCCGGAGTTTCGAGGGTTAATTGTACTATTTATCCTGTATATTTGTTGTAATTGTTTGGAAACTTTGAAAATATTTTTGGAATTTGCAATTTGGTCACTACCTGTTTAATTGGGATTTACAAGTTATAGGGATATTTTCATTGCTGGCCCTAAACTTTATTTTATTTGCAAAATGGACTCTACCATGAGCTTTTAAATTGTGAATTTAATTGGGTTAATTGTAGGGAATTACCGAGGGTCGTCGCAACAACTTTGTCTCCGTCTTGTGTGAGACATTTAGACCCCTGTGATTCTCGATTAATTAAACACATACAATAAAAAGTGCAAATGAAACTTCGCAGACCTGTCTCTTCTCCATACATACTCAAAATTCACCAAGCTCGCCTTTATTGTTCATAAAATTAAATAAACTATTTAATGAAGGCAATTTCATTTAATTTGGAGTTAAGATGCAGAAGCTGGCTTTTTGGGCCCATATTATGCACTATACCTATATATAATATTCAATATATTCTTCCTCTATATTTTTCACATTATTATATTTTTATAAATCTGTAACTATTACTTAAAATACATGTACATAATACAACTAAAATAAAATCATTAAAATTACACTTAAATAAATAATACGCTTTACTACACAGGTAAATGTAACCATAAAGTACCTATATTATATATATATATATATATATTAGTTTAAGTACATATAACTTTAGAAAATTTCCATTACTGTTATTTGTTTTTTTGGGATTTTCCGTTGCTTATTTTTATTCCTTAGGTTAGCTGTATCTCAGATTTAATTTCCATTGCTGTTATTTTGTTTAAATCACTTGAAAATCCCAAAAAAAGAACCTCATCGGAGCTTGCACCTACGACCCTCATCCTTAATCAACCAACCCAGCTCCGTCGTCCTTTCCTCCTCCATTAGCTTCCCCTCCACTTCTGCATTTCTTTGATCACCTCCTTCACCTCGATCTTGTACAGATCGGGTCTGATAGGTCTCCCTCTGTCACCTTGCTGGAGACTCCTCCACCCGCTTCATCCTATGCATCCCCATACTTCTTTTTAGGCATGGAAAGCTCTGCTTAGAAGCTCGAAGCTAATCGTGCAGGTCCTTGCTCGAAAGGACCCCATATGAGGGGTTCTCGATTCAAATCAAGGTTGCTCCAGGTCTGGTTCTTTCTCTAACCTCCAGGCCCCACTCCGTGGGTCCCGGACTTCCTTCTGATCATCAACCGGTCCAACGTCATCCCATGAATCTTCCTAGCTCATGAACACTGAAGGATACAACTAGAGTTTGTCATGAGCTAGGGAGGTGTTCTTCACCCCTTCTTCCAGAAGGTCACATTGTCATCCGCTGAAGATCACTAGCTCGGATCGAACAACCATCGTCCGATGGTAGGTCGCCTCCACCGTCAGATAATGCATCAAGTATAATCTCGACCCTTCATATGCGAAGGGGCATCCACCGTTGATAGTGTGACACATGTTTAAGTGAGTGGATCCCAACCATTCCCAATGCACAAAGTGAGGGTATTTTTCACCATTTTCCCTCCTATTTTTGTTATTTGGTATTCGATCCTGTAAATATATATAACAGTTCAAAAACTTTTGGATATCTTGCATCTTGAACCTTGAGGTTTTTATTTATTGTGGACATGAGTTGGTAAACCTTGAGGTGTGTCAATGCAAGAGTCCCCTCACATGTGCGAATCACGTGAGGGGGTCTCAAGCTTCGAGCATGGCCTTAAATAGCTGACGGAGTAGGCGACAACGGGGGTGGTCGAAGGTGGTGTTACCGTCGAAGGTGGAAGAGGGCTGATGGGCAAAGGCGGTGGGTGGTGTTAGTCCTTATGCAATCATTTATGATCACATCACCTTCAGGTATTCCTAATACCTGTACATCCTACATACTGGAAGACCGAAAATAAACCCGAAGTTTTAGATCTCTTTTAGATTGTCTCCTTCTGGGTTTTATCATTAAGTTTCTGATTTGACTATTGGGGGTTGGTATCGATCATATACTTTCCGAAAGCATATGAGGTGTTGATCATATACTTTCTAAAAGTATATATATCAAACCCACAAATTCAGTCAAACTTCCAAAATGAGACGACCGTGCACGGAATTTGATTCTTCCCAATATCTCACGAGTGAGCTCATGTCTTCCGGTTCATCAAAGAACCTGTATGATCCCTTTGAGAGATCGTATTACTCATATGCCCTTGCATGCGCACGAGCGTGGCAGTGTATAGACCTTGGTTTGGTCATCAACCTATTGGTCTAACAAATGTACATACTCAGACATATAGTAACACATGTTTCTCCGGTCAGAGGATGCATGCCTATATCGGGACAACATACGACATAGGTCATTGGTTATCTCGATCTCGTTAAGTCAACTCTTTAACCTAACTAATGTGAAAGCTCTGAATCTCTATTCCGATGTAGAGGACCTGCATCAAGATGTGAGTCAGATATTAGCCAAGTGAGAAAGGATTGTCATCTCCTACTCAGGCTGGAGATCCTCTCTTAACAAAAATTTGACGGTACTTGATGAGTCCTCAATCTAACTGTTTAAATATTCATCCAAGCACCAGCCTCTATGATTCAATAATTGAATCAACATCTGTATGATCATCAAGATGGACATGGTACGTAACCCTAATTGTACTAAGGGACCTATTATGCAAATTAGTTATTCTTCATTTCAAATCAGGGAATGATATTCGCAATAACATTTATTGCATAATGGCTCGTCGCGGGCTCGCATGTCTAATAATCTCCCACTAGCCCAAAGAGCCATTAATGGGCTAATCATTTAAACCCTCACTCATGTGACAATCATAGGCTATTTAGGAAAATATATAGGTAAGCTGACCAATCACTCTTTTCCGGAGAGACTATGCCAAGTCCTTTTACGACACTTGCATATCCCCCCAGTAACAGTGCTCGCATCCAATGCGAATGTTGCATCTTATGCAACCAATGCTCAATTTTATCAGTTATAGTGTCATTGATATTATAGCTTAAAAATTATTATAACCAGTATGTCCATAATCCTTATAAAAACACCCTTATTCATCTAGATCTCTATCTCTAAGGTATCCACAATTAAGACCTTTTAGATCACTATCTTTAAAGTCTTAAGTTCTTGAAGATAAGTCTTTTAAATCACTATCTCAAAAATCTTTTCATCTTTGAAGATTTTGTTAGTACTGCAATCAAGTGTTTTATAACCATAGTAGGATCAGTAACAGTTTACTTCTGCTAGTACATGGTAGACATATGGCTTTTGTACACATTTACTATATACTCGGCTTCTTGTAACTGATGCACAAGGGCAAGCAGTTCTAGCATTCACTTCCTCAACTCTTTGAGGTGCTATTCCTTTAGATAGATCAGTACCATATCTTAAGTGAAAGAAGCCTTTCTTGGAATTTTCCAGAAAATGGAACATGTCCAAGGTGTGCTACTAATGTAACAGTCCCAATACCCTCTTCTCTTTTCTTCTGAACATATTTAGAACTAAGATCTAAGAGGTATCCTTGAGATAATATCTCAAGGTATGGAATAGCCAGTCTATAGAACACTTATTGTTATTCTTATATCGTTCCAAATGATTAGGGTATTATCTACATTTAGCACGATGAACACAATGGCACTCCCACTAAGCTTCACATGATACATCAAGATTCTATCTGAAATCATAACATTTATAATTTCATCAAATTTTATGTTCCAATTACAAGAAGCTTATTTTGAGTCCATAGATGGAGTTTCTTTAGCTTTAACACCTTGTTTTCCTAAACCATGAAGCCCTAGGGCTACTTCATGTGAATATCCTCGGAGAGATATTCGTGGAGGAATGCAATCTTGACTTCCTTCTTGAAGATGTCAAAGTGAAGTTATGCAGCTATAAGTTAGCAATAATCTGAAGAGTTTAAGCATGGCTACTGGAGAGAAAGTCTCATCGCAAGCGATATCTTCTATTCAGTGTGTAGCTCATGGCTACGAGCTGTATTTTAAAGGTCTATACCTTCTCATCAGGTTCATCTTTCTCTTGAAGATCCAATTACACCTTAATGGGTCTTACCCATATAGGTTGATCCTTGAGGGACCATATACAACACTTGTTTAAGAAGTCTTCTATAGACTTTATTGCTATAATCCATCTTTCCATATCATGATCTTTAGAAGCTTCATCACATGAAGTCTGATCATTTAACAGACACATGGAATCCATCCTCAAACTCATTTGAACATGTATTAGTGTTTCATTTTAGCTGTCCTTTTAGTTTCCCATTTCAGGAGCCTCATTATTTTCTCAAGATTAAATGAGTTCCTTCACTTCATTTTCATCTTGATTCGAAAGAGAGATCCTCTAAGAATCATATCCTCAGAGATGAGATCTTTTAAGAATCTCAATGTCATAAAGTAGGTATCCAATACCATCATTTATTTTCCTAATGAAGTAGCACTCTCTGGTGCTAGATACCAGCTTAATTTGCATGAAACCTTATTAAGGATATACATTATAGTCTCTACGACATCTTGGAAACTAAGAGGTAATTATGCTAATATTCATCATTGATAAAATCATGTCACACATGATCCAATTGTGTCTCCATACAACTCTATTGAGTTAAGGTACATTAGGAGGAGTGAGATAGGAATGATATTCCTTTCTCCATAAGGTATTCTTTGAATTAATCTAATAGGTACTTGCTACCTAAGTTAGATCAAATTCATTTCATCTTTCTTCAAACTTTGGTTCTAAACCAAAACTATGAAATCTTTGAACATTTCAAAGGTTTCTAAGGTGAAGGGAAGAAATCTCATATCACAAATAATCATCTAATGATATCACATATCATCAATATTTATTATGACACAGATGATCCATATACATTAATATGTATGAGATCTTGAATACCTTAACGTCTTACACCATTCCTAGAGATAGGTGCATTGGATAATTTTTAATTTGAATACAATATTCACAAGTATGTAAGATTTGAAATTTCAGATATTCTAAAGTTTCATCTCTTACTCATCAATTGATCTCATCAGCAGACTAATGTCTAAGACTTGATGCCAAATCATTGTCAAATGATCTTCATCCTCCTATTGTTTTTTTAAGGTTTAATTTTTAGTATTAGAAATTCTAATGAACCATTCATTAATTTCTAATTTAGTAGAGTCCTCCAAATATCAAAATATTATCTGAAATATATCCATCATAAATCTTTATGATTGGTCTATTCTAGAATTCATGTCCATTTCTAACATTTAGAAATAAACTATGAGTGTTTTCTAATATCTAGGTAATAGAGACATTCTATAAGACTAAGGGCTCTCCCACTGAAAATATGAAGTCTATCTATCCAATAAAGATTGTTGCAAAAATTGCATCAATACCCATGTGGATTATTATTAAACCTTAAGATCAAATTTTCTAGTCTTCTAAAACATATGCAACCAATTGCAAGTGTTATTATAAGAATGAGATACAACTATTAGACTTTGATCTTATCCAATAAGCAAGTCAATATCAATGATTATATGTAGATTATTCTGATGCACTATTTGAGTCCTTTTCTAAGGATCCTAGATAGTCTAGATAGTCACACTATCTGTACATCGACTTATTGCAGTATTTGCACTTATCCAACTATTTGGATGTCATATGGAAGTCACATAAGTACAGTCAACTCTTTGACTTTCCTTCTTACTTGAGTCCGATCCATGCATCCACTGCGCACTCTTCATCTATAAACCACCATTGCTTAAGTAAAAAGGATCTCTAATAAGAGTATTTTGATATTTATATATGCTTCATTCAATTCATATAATATGAATATTATGAAGCTTCATGAATGAATTGAGTATAGACATTAGAATGATGACACTCATCATATCTACATACATTTTAACTCTTAAAGACTTTGGTTCAGGTAAGTACTCAAACATTTTGAATACAATATCTCCTATAGAGCCACCATTCTGCATGATGTAGTGAACCATGTCATTCATGATTAAATGTCGAGAGCACATATGTATGCCATAACATCTTCTTAGATTTTATAGGGATTATTTGACTATTACAATCATCATCGACATGTCACTTTCAAAGTACATTCGACGAAAGATAAGGACTATAGAGACATACAAACCCTAGGGTTGTAGACCTATTTTCTACTAATTGTCATTCCTCATTATTATGAGGAAACTTACCCATTGCATTCACATACATTATGTGTCCAACTGCAAGTATAACATCTTGATCATTGATCCAATCCATGATATTTTACTGCTTATTATTGAGTATAGTACTGAGTGGGTTTAATGAGGATTATCTGAAATATGAAAATTGCATAAATTTTACTTTGATTTAGGAATTTTATATCGAAGTTGTCTTGCCTTGTCAACACTGAAAGTTCATTCCCTTAATCACTTTCAATGCAAGAGATATACTTACCATTATATCTCAAGCAAGATCTGGGATATCATTTCTTATCTTTTTCACATCCCAATAATATGAGAACTTGCAACTCGAATAAAAAGAAGCGGGAACTCATTCCGCCTTGCAAGTCCAACTTGCATTTCTCAATTCGGTCTTTAACACCCTAGCCCACCACCCCTAAGGTGATGTTGACCCGTCATTAATTGAACCAACTGTGAACAGGAATACAACTTGCTATGCGCAATCCAATATGGTCCCGATTTTATGAGGACTCCATATTGGGGTCACTACGCATATGTCCTTACTCTTTCGAGAAGCAAAGAGCCAGATCCAAATGGCTTGTATGCAGGAGCTGTCACTTCAGACAGGCATCTCCTACATTCAATATTTGGTAACAGAACCCTTTGCCTTGATGGGAGACCATGGATGTCACTTATGTGATCCTCCACCTCATATTCAAATTTTAATTAATCATAATAATCATATTCATTATGATTAATTCTTCCGAGGGAATTACAACTCTATTCATGATAGAGTGTTTTAATTTTATTGGATTCCGATTAATTTAATCATATTAAATTAGTCATCCAATTAATATCCAACAAACTTCCTTTATTGTTACTTGAAATATGGTATTATCTCAGACACGTATTATTTCGAATTTTAGTAACTAAAAAAATACATCATGATTTCTCAAGCATTATCCGTTCCCTACCCGTTGTCATGGACAGTACCGACGGAAGTGGGATAGACCGCACATGCAACCTGCTACCCCAATGCTCCCGGACTAGATACCGTATCCGCCTAGGGAAAAAATAATGCCAAGTCGATCACTTTGTACTTGAGACGATAATAGGTTTTTCAACCGAAGTTATACCATATAATAATAACCAAAACAAATTATATTAACATTATAAGGAGATTTGCTAAACAAATCCTCAATCCTATTCAAGTAACTTATTTGTTGGAAAGTGTGTATGTAGCAACCAATTTGTGATCTAGATCATATCTAATCAATTATTGGTTAGGACAATGTCATTAAATGAAATAATTATCATCATTAAATATTTCACAAATATTTATCAATAATTGTCTCAAGAAACAGACCATTAATTTCTATAAAAATTAAATGACAATCACATGGTTCATTATCAAGTATGCAATTTCCAACAGTGACCCCTACTTATTAAAATTAATATATCTCAATCATTTTAAATCCAAATTAAACAAAGTAAGTTTCTAAAGTTTGGTAATTTGATTTATAATAGAACCCACATGATCACGCATTTTTAGGCATTTTGAAATGGTAAATAACTCTTAAATTACGTCATGATTCGTCATCCCCGAAACAGTAGATATATGTTCATTAAAATGATCATATCTTGAGTTATCGGATTCCAAATCATGCAAACTCAAATCTCACAATTTCCTTAATTAATGGAGAACATTATTGAAGTATAGTTTCGTGTTTAAAAATTTTAAACAGGTCCGAAATTTATCACATAATATGGCTGCGAAAAATAAAATGCCATAAAAATTTTCACGAAGCCTAACGAGCCCAAATCTTCTTAGCTTAATGGATCGTATCTAAAACCTCCAAACTGGCCTTGATACCACTTTAAGGATATAGGGATATCCTTAAGCGCATCACAGAAGCGTGAGGATCACATCTTATGCGATTGGGAGCGACTAATCACACTACTTGCTCGACGTAGCAGAATTTAAAAAAATTAATGTGATGAAATCACATGATCCAAGATTATTTCTCGGATCGTTTCATCTAAACCACAATAGGTATAAAGGTTACCTCTTGAAGATGGTTGCCATAGAGTCTCTAAATGAAGAGATCTCCTGTCTTAAGTCCAATTCACCGGAGGAGACGCTTGCGAGCGCATTGGTGAGACGTATGCTCCTCACAGTCCATATTGACGATCCAAGCGACGAATCTCCTGATCTTGTCACATGAGATCCAACATCTTCTTCATGAGCGAGGCACATCGAAGGAGACAGAGATCCACGAGCAAATACTCTGGAAGCATAACGACGATGCTATAATGACGACGACTCTCTCTACGGCTTTATGGTGTACGGCCATAAGAGAGATAGAGAGAGCATTTGGCATGTATAAAGAGAGTGGGAGAGAGCATATGTTGTAATCGTAAATGTATCGCTCGAAGAGAAAGGGGTGCCTCTTCTTATATAGGGTTTTGGGGGTCCATGGATCTCAATCCATGGACAACACACAATCAATGGATGATATTGATTTGTGTTTCTTTCAATGGCCATGATGTTGCTGTAAAAAAACACAATAATTATTGATTTAATTTATATTGATAAATTAATATAAATAAATTCAAAATTTAATCACTTCGACTAGTCTTGAAGATAATGATAAGATTGACCATATCCCCTAAAAAGTGGGGAACGACTACTCCTTTGAGATGGAATGGGTCTATCTCCTCAAAATCTTATGATATCTCATTATCTCATGAGATCTACAATATCTACAACAACATTTGTTATAAATAATTTCACAAAAATAATTCATATTTATCTTGTGAACATTGCAATCATTCCATTGGAAAAATTTGAATCATATTCACATCCCAAAACAAATTTTAAATTATATTTTCAATTAAATTCCAATGTGAATCCTATTCACATCAACAATTAATCAACAAATATAAATCACAATATGATCTTGTTAATATATTGTAAATCATATTTACAATATACCTCAATAATATGGATAGTATTATCCACATTATTCTTATCCGTGATAATTAAATCACATTTAATCATATTCGATCTCAATTCTCATGTGCCCAAATAATATGAATCATATTCACATTATTCACATCTTTGATAATTAAATCAAATTTAATTATCTTAAATAACTCTCCTTATAATATGAATCAAATTCTTATTATTCATGATAATTAAATAACATTAATTATCCATTTTTCTCAATGCTCGGATACATATATCAACAATGAAATTATCCATGACTCATTTAAGGATGATGCACTTTCTCTGCGGATACTTGGAGATATGGATAGGGCGATTATATTGTTCCACGTATAGTGACTTGGATATTTAGATTACATTTCAAATCCAGATCTTACGGACCTCCCATAGATGCTTCATTAAATCAAGATAGTAAATCTAATCATATCATTACATCTGAATCACATTCATATTAATGTCCATCATTTGGACTAACATCTGATTACTTCTCTATGAGAGGAGTCACTAAAATCTAGACCTGTTTTGCCACTCTCTCAGAATGGTAGCATCATGGATATATACGTTTATGATCACATCACCCTCAGGCATTCATAATACATGTACATCTTGTATACTGGAAGACCCAGAATAAACCTGAAGTTTTATATCTCTTTTAGACTGTCTCCTTTGGGATTTTATCATTAAGTTTCTCATTTGACTATTGGGAGTTGGTATCGATCATATAATTTCCCAAAGCATATATCATACTCAGGTGTTGATCATATACTTTCCAAAATTATATATCAAACCTATAAATTCAGTCAAACATCCAAAATGAGATGACCGTGCACGGAATTTGATTCTTCCCAATATCTCATGAGTGAGCTCATGTCTTCCGGTTCAGCAATGAGCCTATATGATCCCTTTGAGAGATCGTATTACTCGTATGCCCTTGCATGCACACCAGTGTGCCAGTGTATAGACCTTGGTTAGGTCATCAACCTATTAGTCTACCAAATGTACATACTCAGACATATAGTAACACATCTGTCTCTAGTCAGAGGATGCATGCCTATACCGTGACAGCATACGACATAGGTCTTTGGTTATCTCGATCTCAATAAGTCACTCTTTATCCTAACTAATCTGACACCTCCGAATCTCTATTCCCATGCGGAGGACCTGCATAAAGAGATCAGTCAGATATCAGCCAAGTGAGAAAGGATTGCCATCTCCTACTATGGCTGGATATCCTCTATTAACAATCATTTGACAGTAATTGATGAGTCCTTAATCTAACTCTTTAGATATTCATCCAAGCACCAACCTCTATGATTCAATAATTGAATCTACATCTGTATGATCATCAAGATGTCCATGGTACATAACCCTAATTGTACTAAGGGACCTATTATGCAAATTAGTTATTCTTCATTTCAAATCAGGGAATGATATCACAATAACATTTATTGCATAATGACTCGTCGTGGGCTCGCATGTCTAACATATACATTCTTGTCCATGTTTGATTCCATCCATTTGGTATCATACGATGATCCTTTGACATATTCTACATCTAATTCATGAGCTGATATTCTCTTGTATATATTCCTTTCATTATATTCTTTCTTCTTCAATTTTTATAGTTCAACTCTTTTTTGTGTATGTGTGCTATACTATAAATGTACTCTATCCTAAGTATAGGGGAGGTGAATGACTTGAGTTGTTCCATTTTCATTATGTTCCATCATTCTGATTGCTTCTTATACTTAGGGATCCTATACCCTTAGTATAGGGGGGTGATGTCGTTCATTTTTCTCTTGGTCATATTTGTTTTATTTTCTTCTGTTATCTCGCTTGCCCATTAACTTGTTGATATTCTTTTTCTATAGGGATCTATAACCCTAAGTATAAGGGAGGACAAGTCGAGTCATTGAGTTCGTTCATTCTTTTCCTTAGTTTACCTCGTTTGTACAATCTTCTATACTTAGGATTATATGATCCTTAGTATAGGGGAAACAATGACTTCTTTTCATTTCATTCTTTGAGTAATTATAGCACATGATTCTTTTAACGTTTCAATACTTAACATGAGTTATGTCTTCGTTTTTTATTCTTTCACGGTGAGGATTTTTATTCTTTCACGATGAGGACATAGTTCGAGCTAAGTAGAGGGGGATGTTGAATATATTGTACATATACTTTAGTCCTAACTCATACTTTTGTTTGTTAATAATAAGGTTGTTATTTAAAAAAAGTTTTGAAAAATGATTTCCAAAAATCTTTTATAAAATGGTTTGAAAAATTATTTTACGAAATATTTTATGAAAACTTTTGCAAAATTATTTGTAAACTGTATGTAAAATATTTGTAAAATTAGTTTTTGCACAAATTCTTGTAATGTTGTTTATAAAATTTTTGTCTCTTTAAAATGATTTGAAAATTATTTTTCTATTAATATATGTTTATTATATAAAATGTTTTAAAATATTTGAAATAATATGTTTGCAAAAACCTATTTGTACGATTATTTGTAAAATGTTTGTAAAATCTTTTGTAACATAATTTGAAATGATTTGTAAAATTTTTATAAAATTAATTTTTCACATGGGATATAAATTATGGGATGCATATGTTTGTTCTAAAATCCGTGTTTGTATAAAAGCCATAATTATTTATACTTATGTAAATGAAATTTATTGTTATATAAAACTTTATAATAAAATTCATATTTAAAACTTGTAAATAAAATCCTCTTGTAAAATAATATCTTGTTTAAAATTTGTATAATCCGTGTATTTATACTTGTATAAACCCTTGTAAATATGTAAATAATCTTTGTTAATCCCTGTGAGTACATTCAATCCGCTAACTCTTTCCTCTCTTAAAAATAAATTAAATCAAAATGCCTAAAACTCATAAAAAATTGTAAAATGTTCTTTGAAAAGAGCTATAAAAATTATCTTAAATCGAAAAAATGTCTCGCAAAAATATGTTTTTGTTATATTTGCATGTGCATTTTTAAGAATGGTATAATATTTAAACTAGTATGGAAGAAATTGAAGAATGGAGCTTGGTTAAGACCTTCATCCACTTCATTTCAGAGGAACCTTATAAGAGCTGGAATTAGGTCTTTTCATATCAAGTGAATTAATTCTTTGAGTTCATAAGACTATGTGTACATGTCATCTTGATTGGTCTATGTAGAATATTTAACAACAAACGCATGACCCTTTTAGATAGTGACTTAACTTGGACAAGCACTCTTCACGTAGCTCAACGTGGATGAGGTGGTGAGGGGGTAGAATCCTTTAACTTGGGGAAATAAGCGAGTGGAAACATTCATAGTCACAAAAGTGGCCAGTGTGTCTCAATCTAATCTAGTGGTGTTGACGTCTAATGACGGGATGTTGTGGGTTGCAATAAAACATCAAAAGAAGTTTGTATACTGGCTAAAGAAGAAAAACTCCTAATTTACATGCTACACTTTTGTGTATATTCAAAAAAAAGAAGAAAAAAATATATAAGCAAGGCATAGGAGTCAAAGTCTTATAGCAAGGAAGCCTGCAACTGGAAACTTGGCTATACTGGTCAAGCTCCAAGGATATGTGGCTACACTAGCCACAATCGATTCTCTTCTCTACCCCTCTTCTTAAGCTAGTTGTACTTGAACTTAGAATGGAATACCCCGCTCCTCTAGGAAATAGTAGCTACATCATGGAATTAGAGTTACCTTGATTGAGGAGACTGTTCCTTTGCCATATTTGAAGTGGGAGCTATATTTCACCTACATAGTACAAGTAAAGATTCATAGCCGTAAGAGTTTACGTATGGAGACTTGTTCTAACTTGACTATTAAGGCGACTTGAACATAGAATTATGGAACTTGAGGTTTGTTGAGTTTTAAACCCTATTCCAAATAAGGATCCGCCAAACTAATAGTCCAGAGGTCTAACCGAGCTCCATACTTTGATTGTATGAAGAAAAGTTTAATAATAAATATTGTTCTAAGTTCTTTATTTTTCTTTTATTTGTTTTCCATTAGTCATCTATTCTTCAAATAAGTGTTTGTTAAGGGACTAGAGGAGGAAAAGCATAGGGGGGTGATGCATCTGAATTTCATCATCTTTATTCATTTATTCTACCTTAAACTCCCTTATAAAATACATGTAAATATTATTAAATCTATCCTTTTACTAATCACCATTCTTGTGTAAATATTGCATATTTATCACCATTTTTAGCTAAAATAAATAAAGAAATAAAGGAAAAATAAATAAAACAAGAAGCCTATAAATATGTAATAAATACAAGCCGATTCTAACCCCGAGAGTACAACAAGACTTGACTTAACCAACAAGAAATTAAGTAGGAGGAGATAAGGCCTATTAACCAGAATAATCAAGAAAATAATATGTGCTTTTGTATATTCATCATTAGTATATCACTATATATATATATTACTTATTTTTAAATTTTTTTAATTAACACCAAGTTCATATAAAATAAACATAATTTATTCTTTAAACTTATACATAAAAAAAGTTGTAAATATAAAAATTAATTACAAGAGGAATCAGTGTATAGTTTGTAAATAATAACACTTTGAAAAAGTTGCAAAGCTCAATTTGTCAGATCAATATATTCTCCCCAAAAACTCAGAATAAACCAAACTCACGCTCATTGTATTCCAAATTAAATAATCTTTAAAATGAAAGTGGTTTTTTATAAAAAAAAAAGCAGAGTTAAGATGTGAAAAATATATTTTTGGTGTCTTATTATATATTATACCTATGCATTTTATTTATGTATTTTTTTCTTGTATTTTTTGTATAAATTATTTTATTAATTGTTTTTATATATTATATTTGCTTTTATAAAATACAAATAAAAATCACAAAACTAAAAAGAATTATAAGTGAAATAATTTTTGGCTTGATGATTTAAAAAAATATATTTTTTGTTTGAATCTTTTTTGGGTTATGATGACATTTTCACCTTGTGATTAATTCCACTAAATAAAAACCTTAAAAGTTGTGTTCAACTATGGCATCTCCAAATATTTCTTTAAGATTCGGCATTATCTTGGGTGTGCTGCATTTCAACGTTTGCTTCTGTAGCACATTTATCATTGACCCAAGGATATAACATCGGTCGTGAGCATGATGTGCATCATACTCCATGTTGTAAGCATTTTCTTCCTCGTTATGAGGGTTCACGAACTTGTCTTCCTTGAGCACATACTTTATGCGCTCAGCTGTCAACATTAAGGTCAGATTGAGGTACCAATCATTATAATTTGGCCCGGTGAGGACGTTCGTGTCCAGGAGCTTTCTGAGTGGGTTCAAAGATTTCATTTTCTGAGAAAAAGAAAATACATGTACTATTAATATTAAGACAATACAATTCTTTGATTAAGGAATTGAGTCAAAGTTGTCATTCTTTTATTATTTTGAAAAAATGCATTCCCTTTCCAATTTTCAAAACATGATATAATCTTACCCCTTATCTCAAGAAAAGTTGGGACTCCCTTCTACTTTCATTATACACCCAATAATATGAGGATATGCAACTACTGTGAAGGAAGCAGGAACACATTCCCTGCAAGTCCAGCTTGCATACCCTTCGGTCTTTGACACCCAAGCCCACCACCCCTAAGGTGATGTTGACTTATTGCCAATTGAACCAACCTTCTAGAGAAATCGTACTCGACATGCGCAATCCAAGGCCTCCAAAAAATATGAGGATAAGACAATGGAGTTACTACACAAGCGATCTGACCCAGTTGAGTAGAGGAGCATCTTGATTCATAGATACACCTTATATTGGAGCTGGGTTTATGCCCGAGAAACTCTGTAATACAACCCATGGCGACAGGAAACTTCGCCTTGACGGAAGACCACAGGGTCATCATATGACTTATCCATATATGTTCAAATCATATTAAGCATCCAATGTTTAATCCTAAGAAAAATCTAGTCTATTTGATATTTAATTGATATATAATATACTGTGACAATTATTGGATTAATTTAATCAAATTAAATAAATGATCCAATCAATATCTAACAAACATTCTTGATTATTATTTGAAAAATGGTATTATCTCAAAATATTTATTATTCAAATTTTAATAATTAGAAAATATTTTTTGATCATTTCAAGCATTATCCATCCCGTACCTGCTGTCATGGCCAGCTACGTACAGGATGCCGGACAAACCACTCATGGAGCAACCTACTACCCTAGAAATCCCTGAGTAGACACCATATCTGCCTCAATTCAGAATAATGTGATCTGATCATTTTGCATTTGAGGTGATAATCGGTCTTTCAACCGAAGTTATACCATATAATATTTATCAAAACCAATTTAAAAAAATATTATAAGGAGATTTGCTAAATAAATACCCAAATCTATTTAAGTAGCAAAGTTGGATGGAAAGATTGTTGTAACCAATTTGATCAACATCAACTATCTTATCTTGTTAGTTAAGGTATTTATGTATAATGTCATTCAAAAAAATTATCATTATTAAATCATTCGTACATATTTAATAACTAATTATTTCAGGAGATAAACCATTAATTTACATTAATTAATTGAATGACTATCACATGGTTCTTGTTCAGGTTTGTCACGATTCCAGTAGGGACACATGCTCACTATAACAAACATATCATGAGCAAACAAACTCCAAATTATGCAAACTTTTTTTTTGTTAGCTAATTTGATTTGTAACAGAACCTAGGTGATAAACATGCACATACATGGATTTTTAAAAACATGATTATCTCTTGATTACCTCCAAAATCAGCATTCTCGTAACTATGGACACATGTCCACTAAAATAGCTACAATTGGAGAAAACAGACTTCAAATCATGCAAACTCAACTCATATGGTTTGCTAATATCATGGGAAACATATTACAAATGATAAACTCATGTTTTAAGACATTTAAATAGGGCGAAAAAATCACACAAAATAGAATTGCTTAAATCATCATAAATAAAAAACGATGACATCTCATGGAATAAATTGATGCTCATGTCATCCTAAGCTTATGGATCATATCCAAAACCTCCAACCTGTGACTCTGATATCACTTGAATGTTGTGATAGAAGCACACGCATCACGGAAGCATGAGGATCACATTGGATATAATCCAAATGCATGGTTCATCGTATGAACAAATGGTATGTCTAAATTAAAAAAAATCGAAAGCCATCGCAATGATGGAACCACATGGATCTAAAACACTTATAGATCCATTCCATCAAACTATAACATATTATCTACAAGTAAGATGAATACCTCGGTCCACGTGAAGAGAATACAAGCCTCTAAATCAAGAGGCCTCACAAATCAATTTCTGATCCGAAATAGTACTTCATAGGCAAGGGAATGAGTCTCGAACTCCCATCATCCTCTAAGTTTTAGATGATCTTGTCCAACACGATTACGGCAATCCAACGTCGTAGCACCCAGAGTTAAAACTCCTCAAACAAAACACCTTCCCTGTCCAACAATGGAATATGTCTATCTCTATACACGTATGACGGAGTACTGATGAATATCCATTTATCACCTTTATTCTTTCATCTTGGCCTTTAAACCCTAGCTTAATGCATGTAATACCATTATTTTGTATAAATTAACATTCATTATTTATTGTATAATTATTGTATAAAATACATTGTTTAAAGCTAAAATAAAAGAATACAGAATATAAAAGAAAAAGAAATAAAATGCCAAAGGTATTTTATGACCCTAAACCTTAAGACCAAGGCATCTTGATGATTGGGTCGACAAGGAATAAAGTATGTGGAGATAAGGGTCAAAAACTCAATAAAAACCCTAATTTTTGCCCTTCCATAATGCACTTTTGGGACCCATTTTATTTTTTTTATTATTTATGTCTGAAATAAATAAACTTTGTACATGAATTTATAAAAATATATAGAAAAATACAAAATTTGTTTCACATCAAAATAATATCTATGTATATTTCATATTATGAACAAAAATCCAAAACCCAAATTTGCCAGAGCCATATCTTCTTCATATGAACTCAAATGCACCAAAATCACCTTCAATTGTATTTAATTTTTAATAAGATATTTAATGAAGGTGGTTTCATTTAAATTGGATTTAAGATGCAAATGTTAGGTTTTGGACCCCTATTGTACAATATACTTGTATATAAATAAAAGGGGAAATTAGTCTTTTATACTTTTATTTATTTTATTCCTTTATACCCTTATAAATAATATTTATATTTTATTAAAAACAAAAAAATAAAATAAAACCATCAAAAGCACAAGAAAAATAAAGTAGATATAGAAATACAAAGATGAATATACTATACTTATACACATATAATAAGTACACATATTAATTTAAGTGTACATAATACATCAATAAAATAAAATAAAAATATATTTGTGTATATTAAAAAAAGTTATAAATATATGAATTATGTATATAAAATAATAAAATACAAAATAAAAATAAAAATAAAATATGCAAAACATAGGACAATATACCTATAAAAACACTTGTAAAAAGTAACCTATAATAAATTAACCCATGAAAATAAATAAAAACATATTAAATTAATAAACATTTTTATGTTTCAAACAATATTTAAATAAATCAATTAGTAATTTATTTTGAATTATTTTTTTAGTTTAATTACAGTTTTGTCTTTTTGTGGGTGACGTGGACCAATCAGGTCAAGCCACCCGTTGACCTTAGTCAACTCCCTGACCCAGGTCGTAGGCCTGTCAGAACCTCACGCTTGTCACTTCTTTTTTATTTTTAAAGCACGCACCTCGCATTTTTTTGGAGAGATTCCTTCTCGACCTTTTCTCCTCATTCATTGCTCTATCATGCCAGATCTTTTCCTCTAGGAATGCATCAATGCATTGTTCTGACCACCTCTATCTTTACCCTCTACCTGCCACCTCAACAAAAACCTTGCCTCCTCCTTCATTCGATTTTTGAAGCACTTTCTTGCCATCCCCCCTCCCAATCCGAGCTTTAGGGCTTGAGCGAGGTGATAACTCACTTGCCCGACCATTTGGTGCATGGAGGAGTGAAGAGGAGGTTGATTCTGCATCTCCGGCGATGCTCCTCCATGAGGTATCCATCTCGTGGCCCATTGCCACTCGAGGTCTTTTTTCTTTGCTTTTTAGATAGATTTTAGTTTTAAGTTTCATTTCCATCTTTAGATCAATCTTTAATTGTTTGCATTAATGTAAAAAGCAAATTTTCGTAGTTCACCGGAGATCCTCTCCGGTAATCCCTCCACCATTACTCCATCGTGTTTCTGACCCACCTATTCATCTCCCAGCTTTCCCTTTCACTTCTCCATCTTTCGTCTCATATTGACTCCCCCAGATTCCCTTTGGATATGGTCCAATTGTCTCCTTCAACCACCCCTCGCTGGATACACACCGTCCATCACCATTCCATCTTCGACTGCTACCAATAACAACCAAAATCCTCTCACCAGCGCTTCTCCATGCTTTTAAGCTTCAATGTAGGATTGAAAGAGGGCATCTGAGACCTTCTCGACTCGAAGAACACCTTTCAGACGTTGAAGAACTCTAGGGCCCCATAGCTGAGCTGCAGATTGAGGGATCAGAAAGATTCGCCATAGTTGTCAGAGCAAGGAGAACCCATCAAGAAGTTTCTAGGTAGCCAGAGTCGCACGCACCGTCAGATCAAAACTCGCCCTAGCCAAGTTCTTTGCCAGTTCCTCCAGCCACCCCGCTAACCATTAGATCGGATTCAACCTCTAGATCACACAATTGACGTCAGATATAGCACACCTCAACTGTAGGATCTCTATCTGAGATCTGATCTTGGACGTCCAAGCGAACCATCATCACACATTTCCAGCTCGTCGTGCATCAAGTAAAGATCTCCCCACCATTGGATCGTGCCATAGCGGGGGTAAATACCAGACACACCCCACCCTTTTTGTTTTGTTTATTTAGTCATGTATTTTATTTTAAACATTTAATATTTTTGTAAAAATTTCAAGGAACCCCCTGTATTTATTTAATATTGCAATTGGGTCCTAACCACATCACCTTACGCACCGCCCCACGTAAGGTGGTGATTTTGTAGCTAAGCGCATGCGAGTTTTTGTATTTCGTTGTAGTAGTTAAAGTTAAAAGTTTAGTTGTAAAATTTCGGTAATTTGCAATGTAGTCTTTATCATTTATTTTAATTGTAGAAACACCCTTTCTAGTTCAATCATTTTTTGTGCTTGTTTTCTATTTGATAAAAATACCATTTGCCCTCTAGAAAATATGCAAAAAAAGTAAGGTATTGTGCCTGCGAACATACATATTCACGCAATATTTTTATTTTTTGCATTTTAGGCATTTCCGTATTTATTAAAAATCAAAATAGGACAATTTTCCTTGTTTGCATTAAAAAATCGAAAAAAAATATAAAATAGTATTTAAAAATTCCAAAAAATCTTATTAGTTTATTATTGTATTTTCCACCTCTAAAACAAAAACTACTAAAAATAGAAAAAAAAACTAAAAATTAAAAAGCTCTAAAATTATTTATAGAAATATAAAAAATCATCGCAAATCCCAAAAATATTACTTTCTATTCTATAATTTTCTGTATATTATTTATTATATATAAAATTCATTTGAAGAATTGTTTACTCTTTTGATATTTTTAATCTTCAAATCAATTCAGGTTATTTATTTAGTCCCTATTTTGGGATATTTTTTACTTTCAAAATTCATAAAAATTAGCAAAATCACTTAAAACCATAAAAATAGTATATCTATAATAAAAAATTCATTGTGTAATTTTGCGTTATTTTAGTTGTATTTATAAATATATTGCCTTGTTATATATAGTTATATATATTCTTATATTACATATATTATAAAGAAAAGGAAAATAAATTTTATAAAATATAAAAAGAAAAAAATGTAAAATTAAAATCAATTAAAAAATATAAAAAAAAAATAAATCCATAAAAAATATAAAATTATAAACCCACACAAAAAGAAATAAATAAACATGAAGAACACAATTTTTTGAATTCAACTTCCCAATCTATCGTTTGCTCCCAGTGTTTGACACTTTACATACTTGCACTATACACACATTTTGCAGATTAAAATAAAATAAACTTTAACTTCACACATTTATTTGCATTGCTATATTTGTTTGTGGGTTAATTGCTGAAATTAGCTTGTCTCTTGAGCGGTCAATTCAACGACTACAATCTTGCTTTGTGAGATTGCACGACCCTCTAGTAAATACGTTATTTCATGTACGACCAAGGGGATGAAGAAGAGTATGGTAGATGTCTATGGGAGCGGCAGAGGAGAGTTCATATCCTATCTGATCTCTCTATCATGGAATAGATTGTCTATTTGCAAAAGGCATCCATGCATCTCCATAAATAGGACAGTCAATGGTCAAGATTAAAATCCTTGATTACAAATGGATGACTTAGATTGAGTTTGGTAATATAATTAGGATAAAAACTGACAACTATTATCCTAACCAATTATCCAACAAATCAATAAAAAATCCACTAATCAACTAACTAAATAGAATTAATGCAAACAAATATGAGAAGAAGATGGGGGGATGACCACCATGGTGGAGGGAACCACCATGGCCGTCCTTTATAGTGAGGCATTAGAATTTATTAATCCTATTATCCTCTCAACTTCTTAATTATCCTAATTAATAATTACATGAAATAATTATCTTGCCAGCCAAAATAAGAGAATCTTATTCTCAAGTCATATTCCATTTCTATTTCCCATTTCCATTTCCTTTTTTTTCATTGTACCATTCCTTGCACAATAGAATAGCGAATCCTATTTACAATGAGACTCTTCAATTTTATATCTTATTCTAAGAAAGACATTTCATGAACTCCTTCGTGAATTGAGTACTGACATTGAGGATACTTGGAGATAATATCGGGGTGATTGTGTGAACTATGTATAGTGACTTGGACAATGCGACTGAGTCTCATTTCCAGATCAAATCAACATGTCAGGACATTATCCTCACTTCCCAATGCACCTAGATCCCATCTAGGTCATTGTCCAGCAGTTGAACTAAGTGTGGATTGTTACATCCCTGATAGAAGTCATTAAAATCTAATCATGTTTCATCGCTTCTTAGGATGAGAAGAGTCTAGTACACAATCAAAAAATATCTCTTCCCGCACTGCATATTCATAACACTCGTACATATTTCATAATGGAAGACCTTGATTAAGAACCTAATTATGGATCGAAGTTCCATTGTCTTCTTCAAGGTTCGATCTATAAGATATCATTCGATTTTTGGGATTCGGTATCGATAGTAAGCTTTCTCAAGACTCACAACATACTTTTATGTCATGTCTCATCACACGTGTGGCCAGCTAGAATTATCCCAATATCTCATGATTGAGATTTTTCCTTCTAGATACAAATTATCATGTATGATCCCTTCGAGAGATTGAACTTCTCATATATCTTCCTACGTACACCAGTAGGTCAGTATATGGACCTTGGCTATGTCTTCAACCTATTGATCTGTCAAATGTACATACTCCGACATATATAAGTACATCTGTTTATGGTCATAAGATGTGTGCCTATAACATGATAATATACGATCTAGGTCTTAAGCTATATCGATCTCGCTAGGTAAACTCCTCGACCCAACATCCCAATTACCCTTGGATCACTATCCCTATGCGTAGGACCTGTATTAAGAGGTACATTGGATAACATTCTTTAGAGTAGGATTGCCATCTCCTTCTTAGTCTAGAGATCCATTCTAGATATACATCTTTACAGGTGTTGATTGTGTTCTCAATCCAACTCCTTAGATTCTCAATCCAGCACTAGTCTCTATGATTAGCATGATCAACATTTGTATGTTATCAAGTTGGCCATGGTACATAACCCTAATTATACTAAAGGACCTAATAATGCTCACAAATGAATCAGGCATTCAATATTATTCATTGATCTCAGAAATAAGGAATAAAAACAAGCATTTATTATTTACATTGTCTAGAATAACTTGTACAAGGCTCACAAGTCTAACAATCTTTCACTAGACCTCAGAATCATTTTAGTACTATAGTTAAAACCATACTAATTACATGATTCTGAAAATCTTCTGTATCATAGGTTTGGTAAGGGGATACACAACATTGTCAGTAGAGGTATACTTGGCAATCGTGATGTCACCACGATTATGTATCTACCATATGATGTGGTACTTCCTCTCAACGTGCTTGCTTTTTTGATGCCATCTAGGTTTGTTTGCCTGAGCAATGGTCCCGGAGTTGTCATAGAGAAACAAGATGGGAGAATCTACTAAGGAAACTACACCACTCTCCTATATGAACTTGTGCAACCACGCCCCCTCTTTAGCTGCATATGATGTTGTAATGTAATAGGCTTCTATTGTTGAATTAGTTGTGGTCTCGTGCTTCTTGCTTCTCCACATCACAGTGCCACTGTTTAGTAAGAACACAAATCCTGATGCAGATTTCTATCATCAATATCAAAAAGAAATCTGAATCTGTATAACCTAAGATTTGGAGATTTCTATCTCCATAGATAAAGATGTAGTCTTGCATCCTTCTTAGGTACTTGAAAATGTTTTTCACTGAAGACCCATCTCATTCACCACAATAGGATTAGTAACGACTTATCACTCACAATGCGTAATAGATGTCTGGTCTCGTGCACATCGTGGCATACATCAAGCTTCCAATGGCCGATGCGTAAGGGCATCAAACCACGGTTTTCTTCTTCTCGACTATTTGGGGAGCCATCCCTTTAGATAGGTGGATACCATGTCTCAAGGGAAGGAAGCCTTTCTTGAGACTATCATTGCATAATCTCTCCAAGATCTTCTTGATGTATCCTTGATGTGATAGTCCTAATATTTAATTTTCTGTGTTTCTAAACAATTTTAGACCCAATACATAAAAGCTTCCTTGAGAACTTTCATCTCAAATCTATGTGACAACCAGACCGTTACACTATTCATCATGCCTTTATCATTCCCAATGATAAGGATGTCATCTACATAAATCACGAAAAATAAATGGTGCTCCCACTAATCTTATTGTACACACATGGTTCATCCAGTGTCTGAATGGCATCATAACTCTTTATGCCTTCATTGAATCTGATGTTCTAGCTATGGGAAGCTTGTTTGAGCTCATAGATGGATTTATTCAGCTTGCATTGTTTGCCTTCCTGAACCTTGAAGCATTGGGGCTTCTCATCCTCCATTGAGAAATGCGGTCTTAACATCCATCTGACAGATGTCGTAGTGAAGATGTGCAGCTATAACTAGCAATGTTCTAATGGATTTTAGCATAACGACGGGAGAGAATGTCTTATCGTAGTCGATGCCTTCTCTCTATGTGTAGCCCTTCGCCACAAGTTGTGCCTTGAAGGTCTCTACCTTCCCATCTGGTCCCCTTTTTCTCTTGAAGATCCATTTATGTCCAATGGGTTTTATTTCATTTGGTGGATCCTCTAGGGTCCATTTGTCACGCCCCGTCCCGCTAACCAGGACGTGACGCGACAAAGATCTTTCTTCTTCTTTTTCCTCAAGTAAACATGTGGCAATCTCATAAAACATAAAACCTTTGTATTTGAAGTTCACAACACCAAGAAGTGTATTACACAAATTCAATCTATTACAACTTCTTACAAAATTACAGACAGTACAAAAACAATGAAAAGCAAAAGACGCCTCCTCCAAGTGTATCAGTGGTCCTTTCCCCTGCTATTTGTGATTCTGCTGATCTGTACATAATTATAATATAAAGGGATGAGTCTAAACCCATTTATGAGCTTAGACCCAGTGAAAGGATCTCAAGCTTTTTACATATAGCTAAAATCTAAAATATGAGCATCATGACAAGAATTTATGCTGAATACTGTGAAATAGCTTGAAAGAGACTTTATGAAAGAAATTACATATAATAACATGCTAGTTTTGCAATTGAATGCTGAAATCACTTTAAAAGCAGATAAACTGAAACATAATCATTACTATCAAGCTGTTTGTACTAATCACCACTGTGGCTAATTTATTGACTCGTGAACGCTGAAACAAAGCTAAGTCATACGCGCAGACGGTCCCAAAGACCAAAAACACCCTGCATACGGCCCAAAGCCTATATGTATACAGAATGCGGACCCAAAGTCCTCTTGATACCATATCTAATGGTTTGTCATATCTAATGGCGGTTTCAGGGTCATATCTAATGACATCACCATATCTAATGGCTAGTTCATGATTTGTATAAAAGAGCTACTATGGTGCTTATCTTCTGATTCTGATTCATTTCTTGCCACTAATAAACCGTACTTTTGCTAATTCAAGCTCATAATAGCTAATTCATGAAATTAAAACACTCTTGACATAACATACATATTTTGACAACTAGAACTTATGAAGAACTTGAAAATAGATCCATAATGCATAGTAACCGTGCAAAACATAATTCTTCATATAAAAACTCATATCTAAATAGTAAAACTTTATGTCTCGTGTTCCATCAAGAACAAAAATGAATAAAAACATTATATCATGATAAAACACCTGAAACAACGTCTGAAATACAATCTAAAGCCCTGATTTCATCTCAACAGTATGGTACTTGTAATTCATGCGTAAAAATATTAGAAAACACGATTTCATACTAACTATTCAAACCACGCATAAAAGCTAAAGACTAATGCTTTAAAATAGCACTTGAGAATACCTCACCTGATCGATATCTAACTCGTGTCGAGATCTCCTTCTTTAGTGAAATCCCCCCTATAGCCGTCTTAGATTGAATACTACGGCTTAGAGCGGACAGAACTTCGTTATGGCTTCAAAAATGCTCTCGATCACTGACAGGGCTTCGTCGTGGCTCCTCTCGTGCTCCTCCCGCAACCTCGGCGGCCTTGCGGCTCTAAGGTGGAGAGATGGGCATGGGATAAAGTGAGGAGGAGTATGGGGGGTCATGGGTATTTATAGGCCTCCACCCCCTTTACATGTGTGACATGTGTCAACTTGTAAGGGAGCCTCTAAGCCACATGTTGCCTCTCTTCCATGTATGACGACACATGGCCTGCCACATGTCTTATTCATGAGAAAACTTGTTGCCCAAGTAATAGGTTTGGTTTATCCATGAGATAACTTGTTGCCCAAGCAAGAGACTACACCATGACATGTGTTAGTCTTAGGATGATGACACATGGCACTATTGAGTTTTTGACACTTGTCCTGACTATATAACGACATGTGTCCCATGATTTCCTCTCCATGTGTCCACCTTTGCTAATGACGCTTAATTATCACTAACGACGGGTAATTAGCACTAATCATGCTTAATTAATCTTAATGATGTGATTATGGCTAATGACTATAAATCTATGCTAATGACGCTTAATTATCACTAATGACGGGTAATTAGCACTAATCATGCTTAATTAGTATTAATGATGTGATTATGGCTAATGAGTGTAAATCTATGCTAATGACGCTTAATTATCATTAATGATGGGCAATTAGCACTAATCATGCTTAATTAGTCTTAATGATGTGATTATGGCTAATGAGTATAAATCTATCACATTATGGGTACTATACAAGTAGTGGCTTCTACTACTTATAAGGTACTACCAAAATTCCAAATTACTAGATGTGGTACTATGTTTTGAGGTGCTACACAATTCATGAACCTTTTGAAGTCCATTTTTTTATACAAGATGCTCTCTGATATAAACACAACAAGTTTCAATGAAATCATTGCATCAAGGTGAATCTATTGACTATGGTATCTGTAAAGTGTGAACACTATCAATCCAATATTTCCTTGAAATAACACTTGATAACATTCAAAGGCATAGTGTACAAAACACGTATTACAATTCTCCCCTACTTGCAATAAATTTCGTCCTCAAAATTTAAGTACCTTTGCTAGCTTGAAAATAAGTGGGGATATCGAGATCTCATTTCTTCCTCTTGTTCCCATGTGGCTTCTTCTATTGCGTGACTCCTCCATCATACTTTAACAAAAGGATTCTTCTTTGTACGAAGCTCTTGTACTTTATAATCTAGAATTTCCACAGGAACCTCCTCGTATGAAAGATCTTCCTTCAATTGAATATCTTGAGGTTGTATCACATGGGTTGGATCTGGAATAAACTTTCAAAGTGTGGAGACATGAAAGACATCATGTATCCTTGCTAGTTCAGCTGGAAGTCGAAGACGATATGCTACACTTCCGATTCTCTCTATGATCTCGTAAGGGCCAATGTATTTAGGGCTTAGTTTCCCTTTCTTCCCAAATCTGATTAGGACTTTCCATGGAGATACTTTTAGAAACACATAGTCTCCTACTTGAAATTCTAAGTCTCTCCTTCGCTAATCTGCATATCTTTTCTGTCTGCTTTGCGCTGCCTTTAAGCATCTCTTGATTTCCTCAACTTTTTCTTTTTTGCTTTGTATTAGTTCAGGTTGAACCAATTTTCGTTCTCCAACCTCACTCCAACAGATAGGTATTCTACATGGTCTTCCATACAATGCTTCATAAGGTGACATCCCAATACTAGTATGATAGCTGTTATTGTATGCAAATTCTATAAGTGAGAGATGTTCATCATAGCTTTCTTTAAAGCTCAGTGCACAAGCTCTAAGCATGTCTTCTAGAGTCTGGATAGTCCGTTCTGATTGGCCATCTGTTTGAGGAAGAAAGGCAGTACTAAATGCTAATTTTGTTCCCATGACTTTATGTAAGCTTGGCCAAAGTTTAGAAGCAAATCGTGGATCTCTATCAGAAATAATTGACACAGGAGCTCCATGACGTCTAACTATCTCATTAACAAAGATTTTTCCCAAGCGGTTTTGACTGTATGTCATGTCATATTGCATCATGAACTTGACGGGTCCTTGGAAATCCTGTAACAAAATCCACAGTGATGTGTTCCCATTTCCATTCTGGTATTGGAAGTGGCCGTAATGTCCCCGCATGTCTCAAACGCTCCGGTTTTGTTTGTTATAGGACATCTAGAAACATACTCTGCAATTTCTCTTTTCATGCCATTCTTGTGCATGGAGTCTATCACAGACTTCAGTGCCAACATCCATCTATCCATGTCTTGATCCACTAGCGCTTCATCATATGAAGTTGGATCGTTATCAGACACTTCCGACCCATGGAAGTTGTACCGTTTATGTTGTTGGACCACCCTCGAACACCTTCAAATAGATATAGGTGTTTTATCTTCAATTACCCTCTTAGTTTCTTGTCCAGGAACTTTGATTTCCTTAGAAAACTCAATATGTTCCTTAACTTCATTTGTTTCTAAGGAATTCATCCTCTAGAATTTTACATCCCTAGAGACAAATATCTTGTAGGCCTCAGGGTCATAGAGTTGGTATCCAATACCATCCCTAACATACCCTATGAAGTAGCATTCATTAGTGCTAGATTCCAATTTGCTTGCGTTCGTAGTTTTCGCATGAACGAGGAATCCCCAAATCCTCATGTGTCTAACCCTATGCTTGGTACCATTTCAAAGCTCATGAGGGGTTTTAGTTATAGATTTAGTTGTATTATTGTAAAGAATATACATAATAGTCTCTACTGCATGTCACCAGAAACATAGATGTAATTGTGCCTTGCTCATCATTTATCAGACCATATCCATAATGGTCCTATTGCATCTTTCAACAATGCCATTTATTTAGAGGGTTCTTGTTAGAGTGAGAACAAGAACGATTCCTTTCTCTTTGAGGTATTTCATGAATTCATCTAATAGGTACTCGCCACCACGATCAGATCGAATATTTTTAATTTTCTTGTTTGTTTGGTTCTCAATTAAAGCAATGAATTCTTTGAACCTTTCAAAGATTTCAGACTTAAGACACAAACAGAAAACATACTTGTATTGAGAATGATCATCAATGAACGTCACATAATAATGATTATCATTTCGAGTCGCGATACTAAAGGGACCACATATATCAGTATGTATTAGGTCTAAAATAACTTCACATCATTTATAATTTTGGAAAATGGTACTCTGGTCATTTTTCCTCGAAGACAATCTTTGTAGGTAGGTAAATTATGGACCTTTAAGAAACGAAGGTTAAATTATTATCTTGCTCCCTAGCTCTTTTCAAGGTTCTATTCATGGATATTGCATTTACAACTCAATCATTCACATTTAATTCACAGAGACAACCAGATGTAAGGAAACCTTCTGTCAAAACATTACCATAATGACTTATGAAATTTTATTACATAATATGAATTCATATCCATAACTAATTATCTTATATATAGATACTAGGATCCTTCTAGCATCCGGAACATAGAGACATTCTCTAAGTATGTGTACTCTACTACTATATAGTGATAGATTCACTATCCCATTGGCTTCCACTGCAACAGTTGCATCAGAACCCATCTGGACCACTATCACCCTGGTTCAAGCTTTCTATTTTCCTGAAACATATGCAATACATTGCAAATATGAACATGTGAACCAGAGTCAATCACTCAACTAACTTCTAATCCAATGAAAAAGCTGGTTTCAATGATGAATGTAGATTTTGAATCAGATTTACCTTATGGAGCATTTCCTTTTCCCTTCTCAAGGGTCTTGTGGTAATATGGGCAGTTACACTTCCAGTGTCCTATCTTGTTGTAGTGATGGAAGATGTCTAGAAGTCAAAGAAACAGAAGACTTGCCAACAACTTGGCCCTTCTTCTTCTTCTGGGACAGTCCCTTCCACGACACATGCTTTCTCCTGTGTTTGCCCCTAGTATGTGCAACTATTGCAATACTAGTTTGACCTTGCTTCTTCATCACATCATCAACATACTTTAATGAAGACTACAGTTCAACATTCATCAGGCTTAGCTTATCATGTGTTACGATACCACATAGTTGTGAAGGATTTGGGCAGAGACATCAAAATCAAATCAGTCTGAATATCTAATTGCATACGTCCTACAAGAGACTACAGTTTAGCAAGTAGTCCAGTCATCTTTATGACATGGTCTCCTATAGAACTCCCTTCCTACATCTTGCATGAAAAATTTTCCTTCAGTAGATTATAGAACTGAGTGCAGGTGGTGTCTCCAAATATTTATTTAAGATTCAACAATATTTCCTAGGCATATTGCATTTCGACGTGTTGCCTTGACCCAAGGATATAACATCGGGCCAGAGCATGATGTTCACCATACTCCTTTTTGTTGGAATTTTCATCCTCATTATGAGGGTTCACGAACTTGTCTTCCTTGAGCACATACTCTATGCGTTCAGCTGCCAACATTAGGGTCAATTTGAGGTACCAATCATTGTAATTTGACTCGATGAGGACGTTCATGTCTAGGAGATTGCTGAGTGAGTTCAAAGATTTTATTTTATGAGATCAAGAAAGTATGTGTACTATTAGTATTAAGAATTCATAATTCTTTGATTAAGGAATTTAAATAAAAATTGTCATGCTTTTTATTATTTCAAAAAACTTATTCCATTTCAAATTTTCAAAACATGAGATAATCTTACCCCATATCTCAAGCATACATGGGATCTCTCTTCCACTTTCATTACACTCCAATAATATGAGGATATGCAACTGCTGTGAAGGAAGCAAGAACACTTTTGTTGCAAGTCAAACTTGCATACCGTTTGGTCTTTGACACCCGAGACCATCGCCCCTAAGGTGATGTTGACTCGATGCCAATGGAACTAACAGTCAATAGGAATAGTACTCTACATGCATAATCCAAGTCTCCCAATAATATGAGGATAGGACAATGGTGTCACTACGCATGCGGCCTGACTCAATTGAGTAGAGGAGCAACCCAATCCACAGCTACATCGTATAGTGGAGCCGGGTCTACGCTTGGGTGACTCTATAATACAACGCATGGCGATGGGACCCTCCACTTTGACGGAAGACCATGGGGTCATCGTATGACTTATCCATATACGTTCAAATCGGATTAAGCATTGAATGTTTAATTTTAAGGGAAATCATGTCTATTTTATATAATATATAATAGGTTGTGATAATTATTGGATAATTAATTTATTTATATTAAATCAAATGATCCAATCAATATCCAACATACATTCTTGATTGTTACTTAAAAAATGGTATTATCTCAAAATATGTTTTATTCAAATTGTAATAATCAAATAATACATTATGATCATTTCAAGCATTATCCATCCCTTTTCCAATGTTATGACCAGTTGCTCAAAGGATGCAGGACAAACCACTCACGGAGCAACCTTCTACCCCAACGATTCCTGACTAGACACCATATCTACCTCAGTTCAAGATAATGTGATCTAATCATTTCGTATTTGAGATGATAACCGGTCTTTCAACCGAAGTTATACCATATAATATTTATCAAAACCATTTTGAAAAATATTATAAGGAGATTTGCTAAATAAATCCCCAATTCTATTTAAGTAACAAAGTTGGATGGAGATGTTGTCGTAACCAATTCGACCAAGATCAACTATCTTATCTTTTTGGTTCATGTATTTGTGGATAATGTCATTCAAAATAAGTATAGTTATTAAATATTTCACAACTAATTTTTTCAGAAGATTAATTATTAATTTCCATGAATTAATTCAATGACTATCACATCATTCTTGTTCATGTTTGTTACGATTCCAGTAGCTATACACGTTCACTAAAACAAAAATATCTTGAGCAAACAAACTCAAAATTACACAAACTAAATTGTTTGGTTTGCCAATTTGATTCGTAGCAGAACTTAAGTGATAAACCCATACTTACATGTGTTTTAAAAAACATGATTATATCTTGATTATGTCCAAAATTCTCATTCCCGTAACTATGGACACATATCCACTAAAACATGCATAACTGGAGCAAACATACTTCAAATCATGTAAACTCAAGTCCTATGGGTTTTTAATATGATGGGGAACATAATACAAGTGATACTAACATTTTTAGTCATTTAGATAGGGCGAAAAAATCACACAAAACAAGGTTGCAGAATCGTCAGAAATATAAAACAATAACATCCCATAGAACAAATTGATGCTCATCCATCCTAGTCTTATGGATCATAAAAAAAACCACCAACATATGGATCTGATACCACTTGTATGTTGTGAATAAGCACACACATCGTGGAAGCGTGAGGATCGCATCGGATATGATCCAAATGCATGGTTCATCGTATGAACCAATGGTATGTGGAAAATTAAAAAAATAATCGAAAGACATATCAAAGATAGAACCACATGGATCTAGAACACTTCTAGATCCATTCCATCAAACCATAACAAATTATCTACAAGTATGATGAATATCTCGATCCTCACGAAGAGTTTCCAAACCTCTAAAGCAAGAGGCCTCTCGTATCAAGTCATGATCCCACGATCCTCTAAGTTTTGGATGGTCTTCTCCAACAAGATCAACGGTACTTTAGCATAGTAGCACCCGAAGTGAACTGCCACGATCCTCTATGTTTTGGATGGTCTTCTCCAACAAGATCAACGGTACTTTAGCATAGTAGCACCCGAAGTAAAAATTCCTCGACCCAAAACACCTTCCCTTGTCCAACAAGGGAATACGTGTTTCGCTATACACGTATGATGGGGTACAGCCAGCGTAAGAAGAAGAGTATGGAAAATGTCTATGGGAGAGGGAGCGAAGAGTTCTGATCCTATTTGATCTCTTTGTTGTCATGGAATAGATTCTATATTTACAGAAGGCACCCCTGCCTCTCCTTAAATGGGACAGTCAACAATCAAGATTAAAGTCCTTGATTATGACTGGATGGCTTGGATTGAGTTTGGTAATTTAATTAGGATAAAAGATAACAACTATTATTCTAACCAATTATCCAACAAATCAACTAAAAAACCACTATCAACTAACCAATTAGAATTAGTGCTAACAAATATGAGGGGAGGATAGGGGGGATGACCATCATGGTGGAGGGACCCACCATGGACATGACCTATAGTGTGGGATTAGGATTTTTCAATCTTATTATCCTCTCAAATCCTTAAATATCTAAATTAATAATTAATTGTAATAGTTATCTTGCCCTTCAAAAAATGAGAATCTTATTCTCAAGTCCTATTTCATTTATATTTCCCATTTCAATTTAATTTTTTTTCAATGTACCATTTCCATGTACATTTGATTAGTGAATCCTATTCGCATGGGGCTCTTCATTTTATATCTTATTCCCTGAGAGACATTTCATGAACTCCTTCATGAATTGAGTACTGACATTGAGGATACTTGGAGATAATATCGGGGTGCTTGCGTGAACTATGTATAGTGACTTGTACATTGCGACTAAGTCTCATTTCTGGACCAAACCAACCTATCAGGATATTATTCCCACTTCCCAATGCACCTAGATACCATCTATTTTCCAACATTCGAACTAATTGTGGATAGTCCTATTCCTGATTGAAGTCACTAAAATTTAATCCCACTTCATCACTTCTTAGGATTAGGAGAGTCATAGTACACAATCAATACATATCTCTTCACCCACTGAGTATTCATAATACTCGTGCATCTTTCATGCTAGAAGACCTAAATTGAGAACATGAAGTCTAGATCCGAATTCCATTGTCTTCTTCATGGTTTGATCTGTAAGATGTCATTAGATCGTTGGAATTAGGTATCGATTGTAATATTTCTCAACATGTTCATCATACCTTTATGTCATGTCTCATCACACGAGATGAGCAGCTAGAATTATCCCAATATCTCACGATTGAGATCTTGTCTTCCAGATCCAAATAATCATGTATGATCCTATCTAGAGATCAAACTTCTCAAAAATATTCCTATGAACACCAGCATGCTGGTATATGGACCTTGGCTATGTACAACCTACTGGTGCCAAATGTACATACTCAGACATATAAAAGCAAATATGTCTAAGATCATAAGATGTGTGCCTATATCATGACAGTATAAGATCTAGGTCTTAAGCAACCTCAATCTCCTAGGTCAAATCCTTGACCCAACATCCCAATTACCCCTAGATCACTATCCCTATGCAGAGGATCTGCATCAAGAGGTACATTAATTATTGGTGTTTACAGTAGGATTGTCATATCCTTCTCTGACTAGAGATCCATTCTTTATATACATATTTACAAGTGTTGATTGTGTCCTCAACCCAACTCCTTGGATTCTCAATCTATCACCATCCTCTATGATTAACATGATCAACAGTTATTTATTACCAAGATGACCACAATACATAGTCCTAATTGTATCATGGGACCCAATAGTGCTCACATATGAATCAAATATTCAATATTATTCATTGATCTAAAAAATAAGGAATAAAAATAATGTAACATTTATTAATTACATTGTATAGAATAGTTTGCATAGGGCTCACAAGTCTAATAATAGGTTATCTTTCCAGTACCTTAATCTACAATCGCTTCGGCTATTCAAAGGAACGAACGTCCTTGTATGATTGGGGTATAGAGTAATGGTGCGGAGGTGTCCATGTCCAAAATAATGAAGTCCATTAGGAATTGCATTCCATGAGCCGTCATGATAACATCCTCTAAAATGCCCTCAGCCTCTTAATCGATCGATCAACAAACTAAAGAATCATTATGGTTGATTTCAGCGGCCCTAACCCAAACTCTTCGAGTAGCAAGGTCGGCATCAGATTGATAGAGGATCCATTATCAAGATGAGTACAATTAAATCCATGTTAAAAGATCTCACATCACATAAGAGGCGTTCCCTTATCTTTCTTTTTAAGTGGGAAGTTAGTGATGGCATTAAAAGTGGCCATGGTCAAAATGTGTTTCTCAGTTCTCTTGTGTTGATTCCGCTTGGGTTGACTCTTAGAGGTACATGCTTCTTGTTAGACATGCAAGCCCACGGCGATCCATTATGCAATAAATGTTATTGCGAATATCATTCCATGATCTGAATGAAGAATAACTAATCTTCATAATAGGTCGCTTAGTACAATTAGGGATATGTACTATGGCCATCTTAACAATAATAAAACTATTGATTCAATGATTGAATCATAGAGGCTGGTGCTTGGATAAATATCTAAAGAGTTAGATAGAGGACTCATCAAGTACAGTCAAATGATTATTAAGAGATGATCTCTAGCCTGAGAAGGAGATGGCAATCCTTTCTATAAGGGATGATATCTAATCGACCACTTGATGCAGGTCCTCTGCATAGGAGTAGAGATTCAGAGGTTTGATAAGTTAGGTCAAAGAGTTGACTTAATGAGATCGAGATAATCAAAGTCCTGTGTCGTATGTTGTCACGATATAGGCACACATCCTCTAACCGGAGATAGATGTGTTACTATATGTCTGAGTATGTACATTTGGCAGACCAATAGGTTGATGATCTAATCAAGGTCTATACACCGGCGCACTGGTGTGCATACAAGGGCATATGAGTAATACGATCTGAAAGGGATCATACATGTTCATTACTGAACCAGAAGATATGAGCTCACTCATGAGACATTGGTAAGAATCAAGCTATGCGCACTGTCTCTCTTTGGAATCTTGACTAAATTTTTAGGTGTGATATATGCTTTTGGAAAGTATATGATCAATAACTAGGTATGATATATGCTTTTGTAAAGTATATGATCGATACCAACTCCCAATAGACGAATGTGAAACTTAATGATAAAACCATCAAGTAGATAATGTAAAACTGATATTATACTTTGGGTTTATTCTGGGTCTTCTAGTATACAGGATGTACTGGTATTAGGAATACCTGAGGGTGATGTGAACATAAACGATTGTATAACCATGACCCTCCCATTCACAGGGAGTAAAGAAATGGGTCTGGATTTTAGTGTCTCCTCTCAGTAGAGAAGTAATCTGACCTTGGTCCAAATATGGGACATTGATCTGAATGTGATTAAGATGCAATGAGAATATTCGATTTGTGATCTTGATTTAATAAAGCATCTATGAGAGGTCTGCAAGATCTGGATTTGAGATGTGATCTCAATATTCAAGTCACTATAGATGGAACAATACAATCGCCTTGTCCTTATCAAGTATCCGCGGAGAAAGCGCATTATCCTTGAAAGAGTTCAGGAAAATTTCAATGTTGATAAATGTATCCGAGCATTGAGAAAATTGTTAATTAAGTGTGATTTAACTATCATGAGCAATATGAATTTGATTCATATTATAAAGAGATTTGTCTTAGATAATTAAGTCTGATTTAATTACTAAGGATGTAAATAATGTGAATGTGATTCATATTATTTGGGAACATGAGAATAGAGGTACAAGATGATTAAATGTGATTTGATTATCATGGATATGATAAATGAGGATAACACTATCCATATTAATCATTGATATTATAAATGCAGTTTATAATATATAAGAGAGAGTTATTTGTAATTTTCATTTGTTAATTAAATGTTGATGTGAATTGGATTCACATTGGACAAATAATTGAAAATGTAATTCGCATTTTATTTTGGGTTGTGAATATGATTCACAAATTTCCAATTGCGTGATTGTAATGTTCAAAAAATTAATTAGATTTATTTTTTTATGAAATAAATTTAGAATAAAAAGTTGTTGCAAAATATTGGAGATACACATGATATATGGATTCTCATGTAATTAGAAAGAGGCGACCTTACAATATGAAGAGGGTGGACATCCACCCTCTCCTTAAGGAATGCGTGGCCAGCCCTCTTTGTTCTTATGGAAGTAGGCTTTCCTCCTTCCTATTTCTCCAATAGAGATTGATTTAATATAGATCAAATATATTCAATATATATTTGATTTAATTAAATTAATTATTGTTGTGTTTTTAGCAACAAGATCATAGACATTGAAAGAAACACAAATCAATGTGAGCCATTAGAATTGTGTTCCCTGTGGATTGAGATCTATGGATCCCAAAATATTATAAATAAAAGGGCACCCCTCGCTCTTCATGGGATAATGAAACATAAGGTTCTCTCCCTCTCTCTCTCTCTCATATGGCAGTCCACCAAGGAAGCCCTAGAGAGAGTCTTCATCGCCGCAGCATCGTCGTTATGATGCCCAATCATTTGCTCGTGCATCTCCAACATGCCTAACTCGTGAAGATGACGTCGTATCTCATGTGACGAGATCAGGAGATTTGTCGCTTGGATCATAAACATGGATTGTGAGGAACACACATTTCATCAACGCGTTCACAACAGTCTCCTCCGTCGGATCGGACTTGAGACAAGAGGTCTCTTCTTTTAGAGACTCGATCAAAATCATGCTTCAAGAGGTAACCCTAATACTTGTTTGTTGTTTGGATGAAATGATCCGAGAGGTATTCTTGGATCATGTGCTTTCATCGCATGAAAAGTTTTTAAATTCCGCTACCTCGAGCAACTAATGCGACTAGTCGCTCCCGATCGCATACATTGCGATCCGAATGCTTCCGTGATGCACTTAAAGATCTTAACATATCCTTCAAGTGGTATCAGATCCATAGGTCGGAAGTTTCAGATACGATCCATAAAACCTTGGACGATTTGGGCTTATTATGATTTACAAAATTTTATCGCATTTCAGTCACGCAGCCCTATGTTGTAAATATTTTGGGCTATGTTTAAATTGTTTAAAAACTAAATTATCACTTTGATTTTGTTCTCCATTAAATAAGAAAATCGTGGGATTTGAGTTTGTGTGATTTGGAATCCGATTGCTCAAGTTATGATCATTTTCGAATATTGACGTAATTAAGGAGTTAATTACTGTTTAAAATGCCTAGAAATGCATGCAAATCACTTAGGTTCTGTTTTAAATCAAATTAAGAAACTATGGAAACTTATTTTGCATGATTTGGATTTAAATTGATTAAGATATGCTAATTTTAGTAAGTAAGGGTCACTGCTAGAAATTACTTTCCTAATCAAGAACCTTGTGATTATCATTTAATCAATTAGTGAAATTAAATGGTTTAATTTTCTGGAATAATTATGGATAAATATTGGTGAAATATTTGATGTTGATTATTTTGTTAAATGACATTGCCTTAACCAATAATTGATTAGATATGATCTAGATCACAATTGGTTACTCAATCTACTTTCCAACAAACAAAGTTGCTTGAATAGGAATGGGAATTTGTTTAGCAAAATTCCTTATAATCAAAATGTTTTTTTATTATTACTATATGGTATAACTTCGGTTGAAAAACCAATTATCATCTCAAGTACATAATGATCAATTTGGCATTATCCTACCCCGAGGCAGATATGGAGTCTAGTCAGGGAGCATTGGGTAGCAGGTTGCATCGTGTGCGGTATATCCCACTTCTGTCGGTACTGACCATGACAACGGGTAGGGAAGGTATAATGCTGGAGAAATCATGATGTAATTTCTAATTATTAAAATTCGAAATAATACGTATTTGATATAATACCATATTTCAAGTAACAATAAAGAATGTTTGTTGGATTTAAATTAGATCATTAATTTAATATGATTAGATAAATTAGAATCCAGTTAAAATTAAAACACTTTATTATAAATAGAGTTGTTATTTCCCTTGGAAGAATTAATTATTGTGAATATGATTCATAATGATTAATTAGAATTTGAACACGATGTGGAGGATCTCATAAATGGCGTATATCAAGGCAAAGGGTTCTGTAACCCGAGATGGTATCTCAAAGATGCATGTCCGAAGTGATAGCTCCTGCATACAAGCCATTTGGATTGGGCTCTTTGCTTCTCAAAAGAGTAAGGACGTATGCGTAGTGACCTCAATATCAGATCCTCATATTATTAGGGCGATATTGGATTGCACATAGCGAATTATATTCCTATTGACGGTTAGTTCAATAATGACATGACAACATCACCTTAGAACTGGTGGGCCCAGGAGTTAAAGATCGAAGTGGGAAATGCAAGTTGGACTTGTAAGGTTGAATGTGTTCCCGCTTCTTTTTATCTAAGTTACAGTTTCTCATATTATTGGGATGTAACAAAGATAAGGAAGGAGATCCCATATCTTACTTGAGATATAAATGTAAATTTATCTCTTACATTGAAAGTGATTAAGGGAAAAAACTTTCAGTGTTGACAAGGCAAGACAACTTTGATATAAAAATTCCTAAATCAAAGTAAAGTATATATTTATATACATTTATGTAATTTTTCTTATTTCAGATAATCCTTCGTTAAAACCCACTTAATATTATACTCAATAATAACCAGTAAAATGTCATGGATTGGATCCATGATCAAGATATTGTACTTGCAGTTGGACACATATTGTATGTGGTTGCAATGTGCATGTTTCCTCATAATAATGAAGAATGACAATTAAATAGACAATAGGTCTACAACCCTAGTGTTTGTATGTTGCTATAGTCTTGATCTCTCATCGAATGTACTTTGGAAGTGACATGTCGATGATGATCATAATTGTCAAATAATCCTTATAAAATCTAAGAAGATGTTCTGACATACATATGTACTTTCGACATTTAATCATGAATGGCATGGTTCACTGCATCATGCAGAATGGTGGCTTTGTAAGAGATGAAGTATGCGCCTGAACCTAAGTCTATAAGAGTTAAAATGTATGTACATATGATGAGTGTCATAATTCTATTATCTATATTTGGTCATTCATGAAGCTTCATAATTTTCGTATTGTATGAATTGAATGAAACATGTATGAATGTTTAAATACTCTTATATTGAAATCCTTTGAGTTCAACATAAGAGATCCTTTGTCTTAAACAATGAATGTTTATAGATGAAGGAAGCGCAGTGGAAGCTTGGGTCAGACCCAAGTAAGAAGGAAAGTCAAAGAGTTAATTGTACTTCTGTGACTTCTACATGACATCCAAAGAGTTGGATGAATGCCAATACTGCAACAAGCTGATGTATTGATAGTATGACTATCAATCTATCTAGAATCCTTAAAGAAGGACCCATATAGTGCATCAGAATAATCTACATCTACATTTAATCATTGAAATTGACTTTCTTATTTGATAAGATCAAAGTCTAATAATTGTATCTCATTCTTCTAATAACACATAAAATTGGTTGCATATGTATTAGAAGACTATAAAATTTCATCTTATGGTTTAGTAGTCGTCAACATGGATATTGATGTAATTGTTGCAACAATATATGGATTAGTAGACTTCATATTTTTAGTGGGAGAGACCTTAGTGCTAGCGAATGTCTCTACAACCTAGATATTAAAATACAATCATAGTTTATTTCTAAATGTTAGAAATCAACATGAATTCTGGAATAGACCTATCATAATTAGTTATGATGGATATATTTCAGATAGTAATCTAACATCTAGTGGACTCTACTAAATTAGAAAATTAACGAATGGTTTATTAGCATTTCTAACACTGAAATTTGAACCATAAAAGATCAATAAGAGGATGAAGCATTTAACAATGATCTGTCATCAAGCCTTGGAAATATATCTACCGATGAGATCAATAGACTAGTAAGAGATGAAACTTTAGAATGTCTAAAATTTCAAATTTTACATACTTGTATATATTGTATTCAAAGTAAAATTGTCCAATGCACCCTTCTCTGAGAATGGTGTAAGATGTCAAGGTATTGAAGATCTCATACATATTGATGTATGTGGATCATCTGTATCATAATAAACATTGATGATATGTGATATCATTTGATGATTATTTGTGACATGAAATTTCATTCCTTCACCTTAGAAAGCTTTAAAATATTCAAAGATTTCACAATTTTGGTTTAGAACCAAATCTTGAAGGAAGAAGAAATGAATTTTATTAACCTAGGTAGTCAGTACCTATAAGATGAATTCATGGAATACCTTATGGAGAAAGGAATATCATTCCTATCTCAATCCTCCTAATGTACCTTAACTCAATAGAGTTATAGGGAGATACAATTGATCATGTGTGACATAATTTGATCAATGATGAAACATAGCAAAATTACCTCTTAGTTTCCAGGTATATATGTTGTAGAGACTACAATATATATCCTTAATTAGGTTCCATGCAAGTAAGCAGGAATCTAGCACCAAAGAGTGCTGCTTCATTAGAAAAATAAAGGGTGGTATTGGATACCCACTTTATGACCTTGAGATTCTAAAAAGATTTCATCTTTAAGGATATGATTCTTAGAGTTTGAGACACTTGAGAATAAAGATGAAAATGAAGTAAAGGAACTCATTGAATCTTTAGAAAATAACAAAGGAAACTAATTGGACAATTAAATATGGAACACTAATACCTCTTCAAATGAGTTTGAGGATGTATTCCATGTGTCAGAGAAATCTGACAATGATCTTACTTCATGTGATGAAGCTTCTGAAGAACATGACATGGAAAGATCGATGTTAGCAATAAAAAGTCTAAACTAGACTTCATATACAAGTATTGTATATGGACCCTCGAGGATCCACCTATATGAGTAAAACCTATTAGGTGTAAATGGATCTTCACGAGAAAGAGGGAACCTGATGAGAAGGTAGAGACCTTCAAAGCACGGTTTGTAGCCATGAGCTACACACTGAAGAGAAGACATCTCTTGCAGTGACCATACTTAAACTCATTAGAGAATTGCTATCTATAGCTACACACCTTGACTATGACATCTTCATGATGTAAGTCAAGATTGCATTCCTCCATGAATACTGCTCTGAGGATATTCACATGAAGTAGCCTCAGGGTTTCATGGTTGAGTAAAGCAAGGTGTATAAGCTAAGGAACTCCATCTATGGACTCAAATAAGCTTCTTGTAGTTAGAACATAAGATTTGATGAAATTATAAATGTTATGATTTCAGATAGAATCTTGATGAGCCGTGTGAAGCTTAGTGGGAGTGCCATTGTGTTCATCATGCTAAAAGTAGATAATATCATAATCATTAGGAATGATATAAGGATGATAATAAGTGTTTTATAGTCTGACCATTCCATATCTTGAGATATGATCTCAAGGATACCTCTTAGATCTTAGTTCTGAAGTTGTTCAGAAGTAAAGAGAAGAGGGTGTTGGGACTGTCACATTAGGTGCATACCTCGGACATATTCTATTTTATGGAAAACTCCAAGAAAGCCTTCCTTCCCTTAAGATATGGTACTGACCTATCTAAAAGGATAGCTCCTCAAGGAGTTGAGGAAGTGAATGCTAAAACTTCTTGCCCATATGCATCAGTTTTAAAAAACTGTGTGTATGCTGAATGTGTAGAAAAGCCAGATGTCTGCCACACAGTTGAAGTAGTAAATTGTTGCTAACCCTACTATGGAGATATAACACTTGATTGCAATAATAACAATATCTTCAAAGATGACAAGACTTTATAGATAGTAATATCTAAGTATTATCTTCAAGAGCTTAAGACTTTGTGGATAGAGATCTGAAATGTCTTATCTACGGATACCAAAGGTGGTAGAGATCTCCACGAATAAGAAAACTCTGATAAGGATAGTTGAAATTACATACTAGTTATAATAAATATTAAGATGTAGTGTCAACAACACTATAATTAACAAGATTGAGTATTGGTTGCATAAGATGCAACATTCACATTGGATGCGAGCACTATTACTGGGGGATACGAAAGTGTCATAAAAGGACTTGGCATAGTCACTCAGGAACAGAGTGACTAATCAACTTACCTAGTTATTTTTGAAAATGGCATATGATTGTCACATGAGTGTGGGTTTAAAGATTAACCCATTAATGGTTCTTTGGACTAGTGGGAGATTATTAGATATGCGAGCCCATAGAGAGACATTATGCAATAAATGTTATTGTGAATATCATTCCCTGATCTGAAATGAAGAAAAATTAATTTGCATTATAGGTCCCTTATTACAATTAGGGTTATGTACAATGGCCATCTTAATGATCATACAGCTGTTGATTCAATTATTAAATCATAGAGGCTGGTGCTTGGATAAATATCTAAAGAGTTAGATTGAGGACTCATCATGTACCGTCGAATGATTGTTAAGAGATGATCTCCAACATGAGAAGGAGATGGCAATCCTTTCTCTAAAGGCTAATATCTAACCGATCTCTTGGAGTAGACATTCGGAGGTGTTAGATAAGTTAGGTCAAAGAGTTGACTTGATTGAGATAACAAAAGACATGTCTCGTATGCTGTCACGATATAGGCACGCATATGTCTGAGTATGTACATTTGGCGGACCAATATGTTGATGATCTAATCAAGCTCTAGACATAGGTGCGCCTGTGTGCATATAAGGGCATATGAGTAATACGATATCTCAAAGGGATCATACAGGTTCATTGGTGAATCGGAAGACATCAGCTCACTCATGAGATATTGTGAAGAATCAAACTCCGTGTACGGTCTTCTCGCTTTGGAAGCTTGACTGAATTTGTAGGTGTTATATATGCTTTTGGAAAGTATATGTTCAACAACTGGGTATGATATACGCTTTTGGAAAGTATATGATAGATACAAACTCCCAATAGTTGAATAGGAAACTTAATGATAAAACCATGAAGTAGACAGTGTAAAATTGATCTTATACTTCGTGTTTATTATGGGTCTTCTAGTATGCAGGATGCACATGTAGTAGGATAAGGGTGGTGTGATCATAAACAATTATATAACCATGACATTTCCATTCCTAGAGAGTGATGAAACGGGCCTGGATTTTCGTGACTCCTCATAGTAGAGAAGTAATCTAATCATGGTCCAAATGTTGGAAATTGATCTGAATGTGATTCAGATGCAATGGGAAGATTAGATATGTGGTCTTGATTTAATCAAGAATCTATGAGAGGTCCGCAAGTTCTGGATTTGAGATGTGATCTCAATATCCATGTCACTATATGTGGAACAATACAATCGCCTTGTCCTTATCTCCAAGTATTCGCGAAGAAAGCACATTATCCTTGAAAGAGTTTGGGATAATTTCAATGTTGATAAATGTATCCAAGCATTAAGAAAATTGATAATTAATTGTGATTTAATTATTATGAGTAAGAGTTGTCTTAGATAATTTAGTGTGATTTAATTACCAAAGATGTAAATAATGTGAATGTGATTCAGATTATTTGGGAACATGAGAATAATGATAAATGTGGATAGCATTATCCATATTAATCATTGATATTATAAATGTGATGTACAATAGATAAGAGAGAGCTATTTGTAATTTACATTTGTTAATTAAATGTTGATGTGAATTGGATTCATATTGGACAATTAATTGAAAATGTAATTCACATTTTATTTTGGGTTGTGAAATGATTCACAAATTTTCAATGGCATTATGGAAATGTTCAAAAACTAAATTGGATGTATTTTTTTGTGAAATAAATTTGCACTACAAAGTTGTTGCGTAATATTGGAGATACACATGAGATATGGATTCTCGTGTAATTGTAAAGAGGTCACCTTACCATATGAAGAGGGTGGACGGCCACCCCCTCCTTATGGAATTTGTGGTCGTCCCCCTTTGTTTTTATGGAAGGAGGCTCTTCCTATTTCTCCAATAGAGATTGATTTAATATAAATCAAATTATATTCAATATATATTTGATTTAATTAAATTAATTACTCTTGTATTTTTAGCAACAAGATCATAGCCATTGAAAGAAACACAAATCAATGTGAGCCATTGGATTTGTGTTGCCCATGGATTGAGATCCATGGATCACAAAATATTATCAATAGAAGGGCACCCCTTGCTCTTCATCAGCTAATGAAACATAAGGTTCTCTCCCTCTCTCTTCCTCTCTACATGTCCTCTCTCTCTCATATGTCCGTCCACCACGGAATCCCTAGAGAGAGTCTCCATTGCCGCAGCGTCGTCGTTATGCTGCCTGATCGTTTGCTCGTGGATCTCTGTCTCCTTCGGCGCGCCTTGCTCGTGAAGAAGACGTCGCATCTTCTGTCATGTGATCAGGAGATTCATCGCTTGGATCATCAATATGGATTGCAAGGAACACACGTTTCATCAACTCTCTCGCAAGTGTCTCCTATATCAGATCGGACTTGAGACATGTAGTCTCTTCGTTTAGAGACTCGATCAAAACCACGCTTCAAGAGGGAACCCTAATACTTGTTTGTGGTTTGGATGAAACGATCCCAGAAGTGTTCTTGGATCATGTGGTTTCATCGCATGAAAATTTTTTAAATTCCGCTGCCTCGAGCAACTAGTCGATTAGTCGCTCCCGATCGCATACGATGCGATCCTAACGCTTCTGTGATGCGCTTATGGATCTTAACATATCCTTAACTTCTTTCATTCCTCTTTTCATAGCTGAAATATACTCCATGGCCTTCAATATGGCATCTCAAGAAAGATGTCCTGTAGAAACTCTACCGCTCTAAGATTATATAGAGTTGTTTCTTATTTTTTGATAGATTTGAATTTATTTAATGCATCAAGAAATCGAATAAATCTGAATCAACATTCTTTTTCACATCATAATCAACACGTACATATGGATAACCAGACTCATACTATACAATGTCATTCATAATCGAAAAGTAGAAGAACATGCTATTCTTCCGGCTATTGAGGAAGACGAATCTGCAATAGGTATGCTCTTCTCAACTGCTAACTCGACTCTGCATTTCCCATTATTGGCTTTTTGGGATTTTTGAATTTCTTCATTTTTTGGTGTTTTGACGATGTAGATGCTCCTCCATCAATTGCAACATTCGATCTCATCTCACTTGATGAAGATGGTGATGCTGAAGCTCGATCAATGGCTTTATTCCCCAGTCCCACTAGCGAAGGATACCACAATCTCCTACTGTTCCTAAGAGTAACGACATTAGATAAACATGAAAAATCACAAGTCATACATGTCCCGGGAGTGGATGGATCATGATGTCCTACCTACCCCTTATTGCAGCAGAAATTCTTAGGATTGGCTTCGACCTGGGAGGGATAATAGTCTTGGTTGGTGTCAGTCATCAAGACGTTGGTTGATATCATTCATGGTCTTCATTAGCTGATCTAGGTAGTCAAGTGCTGGGTTCGTTGAAGGTGCCTCTGGCTGCTCAACAACTGGGGGTTGCTGATGCTAGAAGTGTGTCTAAGGTTGTTGTTAGTACTCATAAAGCAGAATGAGAGGAATACTGATACGGGGGAGGAGGATATGAATACATCAGATGTTGTTGACGACATGGCTAATAATGTTGTGCAAGGTGCATGCATTGCACGAGGAGCCCCTAGGAATACTACACTTACCCTCCATAAGTGTAAAATAAATAAGATTTTTTGCTAAGTGGACCTTGCACTTTATGGTTATTACAATTAGATCCTCCCGGCTCATGTGTAGTGCCACGATGTGAGGCGCTATAAATATTGCAAGCCGCTAAATTACATGGATTTATTATAAAATCATATTTAGTTTATTAAAATTAAAAACAAGTTCATGTAATTGTAGTGTTTTTATTTTGTTATTGTTTCTTATACTCATTATTTTATTTCTCCAAAAATTCTAGGAAAACTATGTTATATGTTGTATACCATGTTTGTTCATGTTTGAAATTTTAGTTCACATTTTAATTAATTTTCCTATTTCTTAAAATACGAAAACATGTATTTATTCCTTGTTTAGTTATAAAAAACCATAAAAATTATAAAACTTTTCCCAAAAATCCAAAAAATTATATTTTCTATATTATATTCTCTTACATATTAAAAAATCTCTAAAGGTATAAACATAAAAATTTAAAATAAAAAATCTAGAATCCTTATAAAAATAGAAAAAGTTATATAAAAAACCTAAAAGATCACTTTCTATTTTTGAATTTTCTTTATTTTATATATTATATATTTAAAAATAGTTTTGAGTATCTTTTTAACTTATATATATTTACTAAACCTAAAACAATCTCAGATATTTATCTAATTCACTATTTTATAAATTTTGTAACTTTATAATACATATAGATTAGAAAATTTATATAAAAATTACCAAAAATAGAGAAAAAAGGCAAAAGCATTTAATTTTATATATTTTGACTATATTTTAACTTATTTATGAATATATAAAGTTATATTGTGTATATACTCTTTAGATTACTTAAATAAGATATTAAATATATTAATATTTATAATTATATATATTATTTAATAAAATAAAAATAAAAATTTCCAAAATAAAAACAAAATATAAAATTAAACAAATAACAGTTTAAAATATAAATTAATAAATTGAAGTCCATAAAAATTAAATATAATAAAAATTTACATAAAATTAAGAAAAACAAGGAAAAGCTACATAAAATAATTATTACTCATTAGTAATAATTCTTCATAATTACCTACCCTCATGTTTGCTCTCTTTGGTTATACACTCTACACACTTTAGCTATACATATCTTTTGTAGAGTTATATTAAATTTTAACTCACACACTTTATTTATTTATTTATTTCATTTTGGGTTAATTGTTGCTGATTTGATAGTTGGTTGATACAGTGATTACTAGGCTATCTTTTTACCCCTAGTAGATCGATTGTCACCTCAACATTGACCTGCCATGGGAATTTTAGAAAGAAGTTTCCTTATACAATCAACCTCAATCCTAGTGTTGTTCAAAGCACACAGCTCTACCTCATAGGTAGACTGAGCTTGGATAGTCTGCTTCATAGACCTCCAGGAGTTTACTCCACCTCGAAGGGTAAATACGTACCCAGTAACACTATTACTTCTAGACTCATTTATTTTCCATATCCAACTTGTATCACTATATCCTTCTAGTACAGACGGATGTCTACCAAAATACAAAATAAGGGAAATAGTTCCTTTCAAGTACTTTAGTACTCGAAGCAGAGCCTCCTAGTGAGTACGGCTAGGACAACTAGTGTATCTACTCAGCTTTGCAATCAAGAGAGATATATCATGTCTCGTGTAATTTTTAAGATACAATAAACTCCTTATAACTTGTGAATATCTTGTCTGGGCTACAGGTAATCCAATCTTTTTCTTAAATAGAGTTTTATTTGAATCAAAAGGAGTGCCTACATTTTTGCAATCTTGATATGCAAATTTCTCAAGTACCTTCTCAACATAGTGAGATTGAGAAACTATAATCCCTTGAACTAATTATCAATTAGAGACCCAAGATCACATCATCAACACCCATGTCATTCATCTCAAACTTTCTACTTAAGAATACTTCTGTCTCATTAATAATCCTCACATGTGATCCAGACAATAGCATGCCATCAACATATAGGCATGATATAATACACTCATCACCTTTCACCTTGGAATAGACACACATACCGTATTAATGAACCTTAGTTTTATCAAATTTTTATGCCACTACTTTGGTTCTTGTTTCAATCCGTAAAGAGATTTAACAAGCTTGCAAACCTTTCCCTCTTTCCCAGGACTCACAAGTCCATTAGGTTTATCCATAAAGATCTCCTCCTTAAGATCACAATGCATGAAGGCGGTCTTCACATCCATCTGGTGTATAAAAAGATAATACATATTCTAATGCTATAAGCATATGGATTGTGTTCAACCTAGTTACTTGGGAATATGTATCAAAATAATCAATACCTTTCTTTTGCCTAAAGCCCTTGGCAACTAATCGGGCTCTATACTTTTTAATTGATCTGTTTGACTAAAGCTTTCTCTTAAACACCCACTTTCACCCAAAGGTAGAGAACCCTTTGGGTAAATGAACCAATTCCCAAATTCCATTAGCCATAATGGAATCCATATTAGATTTGTTGTCTTCCTTCTATTGTTTCGCTTCAAAAGAAGCCATAGCTTCTTGTAATTTGGTGGAAGTGCTTCGAATAATGAAGAAATCAACCTGCATGTATTAGCGAGAGCATAGCCTTAGAGAATATAGTGTGTGCATGTGGTGAGAGGAGGTCTAAAAGGATAGAGATGGCGGGGAGTTGATGTGTTCCTTTGCTGAGGTGGTAGAGGAAAGGGGGAAGTACCGCTAGAGTTGTGGAGGAAGGTAGAAGGTGGTCGGGATGGCTCATGAAGGTCGAGGAGGTCTGGTGGAGATGGTGGTGCAATCAATCGAAGGTGAAGTGGAGTGTGTGCATCTAATAAAAAGGAAGAAAACATGAAGAAAAGTAATGAATCTTCCCTGGAGATCGACCAGGTTGGTAGAGTTGAAGGCATGTCTTGGGCTGAGTGCCTAAGGACGTTCCAATCTTCGCTGACTCAGCCATGGGGAGCAGCTCAAACGACCATGGAGGTGGTTATAGCAAGGTCAGAGGCCATGGGTCGACACCAGGAGGACTCCTCCATGGTCGATCCTTGATTCAACCTCCCCCTGTCATGGGGACAAGAAGAGTCCTAGGAGAAACCTTCATTAAAGGGTGAACGGTGGGACACCAGGAGGATCAGTTTTATTTGGACTTAATAATAAACAAAATGTGTACAACATTAATATAATTTTTATGGGTTTTTTCTAAAACATAGAAAATAGGGCAAAATAATAGAGTTACTTATATGCAATAATTAGGGTTAGTTATATACATGAGGTCATATGTTAATGTTTGCAAATTAATGTTATATTTTATTGAATAATATAAGTTAGAGGGGGTAATGAATAAATAAAATGATGATAAATCATGGATTTATCACCCCCATATACTTAAGCCTTGCTCGTCTTCGAGCAAATAAAGAATGAATTAAGTCAGATTAATCCCTGACTGTGCATGTCAATATTCAAGACTTGATTCATTAAGAATCCTTGCTTTTAGTGATCCTAAAAACCTAAGCTAAACCAAGACCTTGTCAAAGGGAATCCAGCTTCGCTAATTATCTGACTCTCAGTGTTATACATATAGCATAAGGATATGATTTAGTGTGAACTATATTTATGAAAGTCGAGACAAACCATCACTCAAAGTCCTAGTCCAAGAGACTTTCCTCAGGACCTAATACTCAACATTAGGGACTAAATCAGGTATTGCATTCAATACACCTTCTCTTTAGTTGTTAGACTTAAAAGTAAAGGCGAAAGGTCAATTGATGGAGGGCATAGGTTTGTGATTTTTCTTCTCCCACTCTCGTTGGAATAAGTATCCTCGCGAGATCCTTATTAACTCAACACAATAATATTTTTGGTGTTGATAAGTGTCGGTTAAGAAAGTGTTGAGACGTAAGCACTTGTTTTCCTGGGAATGCACCATGATTTGTCTCTTTTGAGTATCTATGATACCTTCCACACCCAGACTTGTATCACAATACGATGCAAAGCCTTTTTTCGGTGCTACTCTAGCTCATAAAAGTCCTAAAATGTTGGTCCAAAAGGATGGGAGTGGACACTTTGAAAGGTTGGGAGGGTTCGCCTTTGGTGGAAGCTCTTTGATTTGACTTTGAAGTGTAAGAGACTTTCTTTCTCTTTTTATTTAATTTTTGGCTACCTCCACTATTTTTATCAAGAGTTGGTGCATACTGATCAACATTTTTAGTTAAGAGATTAGTAAAAGAACGTTGTTATCATACCGGCTTAAGGAGTTGAGACTTAGGTTTCATTAATCTTTCATTAATTTTATCCCATCCTCGAGCATCATTAAATCAGGTCCAGAGTCAAATCCCTCATGCTAGTTACTCAAGTGAAACCTCAACTCATCTCATCATCAATTTAGTTGTGCATGTGAGGTGCGGGTCATATTCTTTAAGGTAGAAATGAAGTATGCAATATAGCATACATATCTTTCAAACCATGGAAGTATGCAAAATTATGTTTTAAACCCTAATGTCTAAGACTGATTAACTCTGAATAGTAAGACCTCCTAAACAAATGTTTCTTTATACATCAATTCTTAAGCGATAGTGATAGTGTCAGAGATACATCCAACTCATTTGGTCAGTACTTTGTGATTTAATATTTTTTTTAATTTTTATGATTTTGAATAAAGTTGGAACTATTTACAAAAAGCATGATAGTCTCATTAACACCCTCATTTATTGAAAAGATTTTATAAACCATGTCACATAATACAGATTTTCAAAACAATTTACAAATGAATTTAGAACAAGTCAAATGCCTACTTTTGAAAAAATAATAAAACATTTTTTAAAATAATGTCACATAGAAAAAATTTCAAAGCATTTACAAACATTTTCGCTCTAATCAGTTCAAAAGATACTTAACCCTAGCCCCAAAAAGCTTGAATATTTTTTAAAATATGAGCTACGGTTAAAGTATATATGAAATATATACGTTATACCCCCTTATACTTAGTTTGTGTCATGTCATCATAGCACTAAGTGATAAGAAGCCATAGCTCTTGCTTAAATATAAAGGGACATACAGGAACTGACTTGGGTCTCCCCCTATACTTAGGTTGAAAATAACCTAAGTATAAGGAGATGACCGAGAAGAGGGTCAAATGAGTGAAGAATAGATGAGGACTTGAGTCCACGCTATACTTAGGTTGAGAAGATCCTAAACATAGAGATGTTGAATATAGATGGAGGGACTCGTGGTGAACAACCAAAGAAACTTGGTTCGCCCTTTACTTAGGCTGAAGAGTAGCCTATGTATCTGGATATGAGGCTAAGGATGGGGAACCAGGACACTAAGTTAGGGTTAAATGAATCCACATAGATCAATGAATCTATGGAGATGATCATGGAGTAGGTTTTATGGGAAAGATGGGTAAAATACACAATCAAGGCTCAACAAATCAAACAATACCCCTTGAGTTCACCAACTCGCACATGACAACTGACAAATGTTGGTCATTTTAATCTTATCTATTTTATTAGTGATCATCCCAAATTAAAGTCCATTTACGCAAGATTTGATGTGGGTTTTGGGCACTATCCTAATATGTGTCCTCACCTCTCAACGAGCATAATCCATCCTATGTACGATGTCAGGGTTCGCTCTCCCATAATATAAGTGTTATTTTTACTCCATTTTATTTAATCAACATAAAAATAAAAAATTTCCCTTTTCTAATTCTTGAGAATTAAGTGATGATCATTACAAACAGGCAAATTCAGATTGATCAAATAGACCCCTTAATCAATATTCAATTAAATGCAAAAGCGGTCAAATTTATTTTACTTGGTCAAGCCCAAGGTCAAACAAAAGGGAGGCCATTGTCTCCTTTGGATGTTTTTTAGATTACTTGTATGCTACGTTTTTGAGGAAATTTTATGCAAATATTAATGAGACGTAAATGAAAAATGCCAATATGAAGGTCTAATTAGCCTAAGATGGAAAATCAAAATTAGTGTGAAAATAAGCTCTAAAATCTAGAAGGATATTTTTCCTTAATTATTTATACAATGACAAATCTAGAATGCATTTTATTGCATTTTTAAGATGTACAATACATGCATGAAAAATGATCACTTTTTATGGGATTTTTTGCAAAATTTCATGCAAATGAAATGCAAAAAATATGAAAATTTAAAAATAGGTTAAAAATTATAAAATTAACCTATTGGAATTTTTTGGAATTTTTGGATGCAATTTGCATTTTCTAATAATTAAACAAATAGATTATATGATTTAAAGTCAATTAATTTTAATAATCAGCAAACCAAACTATTTTCAAGAAATAAAATTATCTTTGATATGTCTAATAAATATATTTCCAGAAATAAATTCTAACTCCTAAAAATATTAAGTTTACAGAGGATTAAAAATAATTTACTTGGATCACAAAACAATTTTTTTAAGAACTAGCTGCAAGCAATTGATGTGATCTTTGGGTGCATTACAAAGGGCAATAAATCATGACTATAGTGATTAATCTATAATTTTTGAAGCAAGGACAATTTATTATGAATTAGTGAAGCTTATTTGGGTAAAATATGGATTTTTTCACCATAAATAAAAAATAAATAATCTCAACCACATTTTAAAATAAATAAATAACCACATCATAGAGGATTAAATGAATAATATAATGCAAATTTTGGAACTAAAATTCTATGAAAAATGAGGGTTCAAAACTGTACTCCGATATAGGGATATAAACGTAAATAGGAAAAAAATTAACTAAAGGAATGCATATATGGACTAATGTGCATTTACCAAGATCCTATGGGGTTTTCTCCATTTTTTCACACTAGCACGTGCCACGCATGCGTGCTCTAGTCAATGTAGGCTTTTCCCTGATTCTACAGAACACGAGCGACATGGGGTGCGAAATTCCCTACGCACGTATGTTCCACGTTGTCAAGAGGGATGGGCGGTGCTTCGACTCCACTACTTCACATGACTCATGGTTGGGTGGATTGGGTCTCCCAAAGCTGATGGTTAGGGAGTGTGCTCGATGAGGCGACGTGGCTGGCAGGAGAAGGTTCAGCCATCCCCGAAGTTGAGGATCAGACCGAGGTTTGAGGAGGACATGTGGTATCATGTCAACTGTTTGATCTGGAGGAGGTCGTCAGATCAACAATGGTTGTAGATCGAGTACTAGCGGAGGAGCTCAGCGGTGGCGTATTACACAGAGCTCGAGGCCGATGGGTGGTGGATGTTGTCGTGCTACGTGAAGGAGAAGGCTGTGGTGGAGCTGCTTGAGGGTGAAAATAGTAACGGTTCGAGGGTGAAGGTCAATTTGGGTGTTGGAAGTTGATAAACAACTGAAGGAGGATAAGCTTGCAACTGCTAGTGATTTCTC